>CM074179.1:14382184-14836442 GCA_037179385.1 Holothuria scabra
GGTAGCTACTTCGTTATGTCCTTTTCGCGCAAGGTAGGACGCGAAAAGGGCAAATCTTGTCGATGACGTATACCAAAAAAAAAAAAAAAAAAGTAGCTGTTGATTGATTTTGCGTCGTCACGTTCGAAGGAGTTGACGCCACTGCCAAAAAAGCTGCAGCTACGGCTTCTAAAGCGGCCGTTACCACTTCAAAAGCTGCTGTTACGACTCGAAATGTGGCCGTTACCACTTCAAAAGTTACCGTCATTTGCAACATTTGCCCTTTTCGCGTTCCATACCTATGTACATGAAAGTTGGACTGTGAGAATTCATTTTTCATGCTGTTTAATGTATTTTTAAATATTTTGATTTGAGGTGCACTTTAATGAAGATGAGAGAAAATAGGCCGTAGTCAAAAATGTAGGGACCCTGTGTTTAGACTCAATTGTAGGAAATTGTTGCAAGATGTGTAGGATGAAGCAATTAAAACTATAGAAAGGTAGTGGCGTGGGTGGGGTTGGAGAACGTCACCAGGGAAAGGTCTGCGGTGAGGAAGAAAAACGGCTTTTTAGTGTTTTTTGCAATTATTTCTTCAGGGTTGGGTCATGGCTTGTTTCATCCCCCCTGTGTGGCTACGCGTCTAAAAATAGGCCAAGTAAGACAGGCCCAATAACAACAACAACAAAAATACAAAAATAAATAATTAAATAGATAAACTGCATCTTTGCATTTTGTTCGTGCAAATTATGAATCGGAACATTAATTTTGATTCCACCTACCCTCAGCCCCAGCTGAATTACCCGTCATGCGCAGTTTAAATTGATAAAGCAAAAACAGGGTCGGGTGATCACTTTCAGATGAGCCCTTAGATACCGCAGTGGCATTTTTGCTCATACTGCACCAAAAATAAAATTAATATTTTTGTCACCCATATAGCAGCTGAAAGTTGAAACAAGTACACCAGGTATAAATAGAGCATTTGGTGTCCCAGTCACAACAATTTCCCCCTCACAGCACTCGACCCCTAAACATGAAATTCATAGCTGGCTTCAGGCCCGTTTTAGACTTGTGCATATCAAACAGTGAAAGTTCTTGACAGCATATACAGTGTGCTTTGTGCCATGATAGTCTTACACAGGATTGTCGACGACCCTTATCCTCTATTCGGAGTAACGACCCTTCGAAATAACGAACCTTCGGAATAATGACCTCATGTTTTATTCGTAATAACGACCCCTCGGAATAATGATCAGACCCCTTTCAGAGCTAATTTTACATCAATAGGGCAGATCAAAATTGACAAACTGACAATTTCCTCGAGCCTTTCACTAATACTTAAGATTTTCCAAGCACTGTTTTTTCAATGCACTAAGCAAGCAGTTGCTTTTGTGTGGTCAACTTATTCACGGAACTTCCTGATCGCTTTCCGTTTGTCGCCACTACTTCGTTGATGTACAATGCTTTTCAATTCAACAGTCACCAAACTAAAAAATTTCAAAGCTTATGATGTTAGCATGTCCTGTGGTTGACTATTCTTCTCTTAAGGGACACGTTAGCCAAACACATAAATAGGATCATAGTCAAAGGCTTTGCAAATTTTCTTTAACAATAACTGATTTCATTAAATACTGGCCCAATTTTCGAAATTCAAAGTGTAAATTGGGTCTACGATAATCAGCCAGTAATTTTAAGTTTAAAGACAAATTGTGGAAAACTATGCGGCTGAATTAAATGAATGCCATCAGGCTTCTGCAGTAGAAACCACAAAGAAAAAGTGAGTCAGCATTATATGGATCGTAGGAAGGTACATCTTGTAGTTCAATAATTTGTGATGCAAGTAATTTTAACAATCAAGACTTTTCCCTGTCGAAGTCGAAAATCTTGCACAATTTTGCCATGAGGCTCCTTGGAAAGACCAAAAATTTCCAAAGGGGGAACGGGACACCTCTCCCTTTAGACCCCTTCTCGCAGGCCGGCGATCACTCAACATACTACATCCCCCTTCTTGATCATTCGTACACCACTGTACAACTGCATGTACCCATGAATATCTTTACACTGGTATTATGCTGCATAAGAAATACTAAAGAAAAAACAACGCTCAAGAAATATTCCTTGCCAACATCACGTGAAATAAGCAAATGTTGTAGGCATTTTAACATTACCGTGAAAGGCAATGAAAAGGGAAATAACGATCGATTCAATAGATTGCTACTCGACATGTAGCAATCTATTTAATCGATCGTTATTTCTTTTTTCATTGCTTTTTACGGTGATGGTAAAATGTATATTTGAGTCTTGAACTGTCGATACAGGTGGTTACTCACAGTTATAAACTTATGACCTTACCGTACTTAGTGCTCACTACTTAATGAGAGTCATTGGATTTTGTTGTTAAGAGAGCAACCTAGCTGATATATCTAATGTGCAAAGTTTAAGTCCCCAATTCATATACCCAAATGAGTAAGTGAAAAACCGTTCTATTTAAAGAAGGCTTTAAGGTCAGATCAAGTTTTGATATGTTAGAGGGGTACTCATCTAAGTATTTTGGAAAAATTTGCATTGGAATCTGATGTATGATTCTCAAGATAAGAGCAAGTAAAGCCGTTACATTTTCAGCAAACAGTAAACTTGAAGCAATCATATATGACATCATACCCTCACATAAATGGGCAGTCTTCGGCTTTTCTTTAAATATTACAGACTATCTTCTCCGCAACGAACCCACGTTATTAAAATGTTATTGCAAAAGTAGTATGGGAGGTTTACAAACTTGCAATCCCCATAGGGAGATCATATACTAATAATCTTCTAGGTGAACACAACTGTCGGAAAAAAAAAAACAAAAAAAAAAACAAAGGGGAACAAAACATTCTTTGACAATGCGAGGAAGTGATATTATCTATGCTGCCCTCAAGTTAACTTTGGAACACAAGTCTATATAGAATCTTCACTGGCTGATATCGCGAGAAATGCATGTCCGATTTGAATGGAAATTTAACCACACCTTGAAGATTTGGTTACTCCTTTGCATATGAAAAATAAATTTTTACTGAAACTTCCCCTTCAATATGTCATTAGCAGTACATCACAACAATACTTTAAATTACAGATCTTAAATCTAACCGAATGTTTACTGTAGGCCAATGTGAATTACCTTTAGTACATTAAAGCTATTGGTCGTTCTCGAATTATGAGAAAGTTTTACTTGACCAGTCTGAAAGGAAAACTGATCCCACACAATTCTCAAACTGGCTCAGCGTAGGCGTATTTTGTTGGCAACAAGCCATACAGTGACAGTGTTATGCAAGGCAATTTATTTTAAAGTGAATCTAAAGTCGAACAATTTAAAAATATATTTTAAACAACATGGAAAATGAATTCTAACAATGCAACTCCCATCTCTATATGACATCCGTAAGCCGAGATATAAAATGTTGAACTGGGCTGATGTTATTTGTTAAGGCCTGTCTGTGCCACACGCTATTCAAGCCAACAGGAAGTGTTCAAGTTCATAAAAACATTTTTACTGTTAAAGGGAAACAAAACATGAAATGCAAGTTGTGCAACAAGTAAGCCACTTTAATCATTGCGTTCTCGATCAAAAGTAATCTTCTTCATTGATGCAGTTTGGATCGTAACTTGGTAATAAATAGCTCCACAAATTCAGTCCCAGAAACGGATATTACCTCATTCACATTATCAGGATTTATTTGGCCTACATTGAATTTTACAATTGTTGGCGGTCAGCAATACTTGTCTATGCGTCTCGAAATTTTTCTTGGATGGAACATGATACATCTAGAAATGCCAATTTGGGAATACAGTACTACTGAGGGCAATGGGGTTCCATTGCAGACAATTTCACCAGAGATACACCAAAATCCTGCATTTGCATAGCTCTTTTATTGACATCAAATAAAAAAAGGGTAGCTCATATCACATTTCATGTACCGTATTGGTCGGTGTATATTACACATGGGAATGGGAATATAGCTCACCAAGGCATATTATAAGGAAATTAACTTAGATTGTGTCTAAATAAAGTCAAATTTACGCAGCTGTGGGAGGGCTAGCAATAATTACGTTGGGACTGATTAATTTTAAATTTATCCTCGCAGTCCTACAAAAGATGTTGCGAGTGGCATAAAAATAATTTCAACAAATTATATCCCGTGTCTCACTGGGAAAATTGTCAGCATGAACCAAAACAGAATATGCATATTCCACTTTTGCTCCCATGGAAGTTTCAAGAAGATCATTCGAAAAGAGCCTCTAGGTAAAAAAAAAAGTAAAATGATTCAAGTTTTTGTCCCAGTGAAAGTGGTGTTAGGGTATCGTCATGGGCAGTTTGCTTTTTGTTCTTTTTTGAGTGACCACTCACTTCGGCTAATCTACACCCCCTCATTATGTCATTAGAAAATACTACTACTTCAAACTGGCAGTCAAGACTTGGCCGATAGCGTTATTACTTTTTTAACGATAGAAAACGGCAACAACAAAATGATCTTGGTATATCTATCAGGTGCGGTTCACAGCCAAAACAATGAACTAGGGCTAGTGTAACTAGCTGCGGAAAATATCATTATCATCATTTGCAATTTTAAACATGCTTTTTGTTAATTTCGGAACATGAAATAGGCCTACCCATTGATTTATTTTTGTCCCAAATATCAATTGTTTAACAGATTAGTCAGAAATTTGTTAATTTTATTCCCACACTTTTTAAAGTGATATTGACAGTCTCATAAAATCGTGAATCTATACCTAACAAAACACCAATAACAGAGTCCGTTTTTTGAATAGTCAAGTGGTGAAAGAACGTGAGATGAAAAAATTAAAATACAGGCCTACTGGACTCTAATGAATGAACTAGAGGTCACTGGTAAAATTGGAGAGCAATATTTCTACCATTTGCAGAAAACTGAATAAAAAGTTCAATAATTAAGAATACGTTGTGATGAGACAAGGGACCCTGTAAGTAGCTCTCTCTAGCCCCCTTCTCCTTCATATTTGAAATGCCTGATTCCGCCGCTGTTTGTGGTAGTTTTCCTTTCTATACTTTTTTTTTTTTTACCGGACAAGGAATTACAGCCTGGGGTTGCATTTTTGGATCAAGGTGATGTTACCTCTACTATATTTCACGTAGTTTTATCCATTGGCGGGGAGGGAGAGGGGGGGGGGAAGTCATCTAGAACCCACTATCCTTGACCTAGATTCGCTACTACTCTTTATCTAGTAGCATTGTGATATCAGTTTCTTAAATGGGACGTTAAGCTTTTCAATTACCTCCTTCCGACACAGAACATTACTGTAATGGTGTACGTATTACATTGCATTGTACTGCGTTGAGCTGTACTGTGATGACTGCCATGTACTGCACTATGTTGTATCACATTTTAACCAAATATACATGCTTCCGTTAATAGAAAGGCAAAGGTGGATAGCTGTATTACATTAGAATCTCACGCACTACACTCACTCTTTTTAGGAAACGCTGCAGTCTTTTGTAGTTGCTGCAAGGGGGTTGGGGTCACATTCACCCGGTGAAAAATGTGAAGACAGAAGAATGCTCTTCCCGTTTCCCCCCGCACCCCCCCCCCCCCCCCCATTCCTGTATCCCACGATCGTCGCCCTGGAAGTTTACTTTTACACTCTGCTACACATTAGTTTTATCCAAGAGCATTACCTAAGTCGTTCCAAGCAAGTACGCACAGGCGTCGTGACAGGCGATGTGATTTCTACAGTGTATGTATTGCGTGAACCGTAAGGTTCGACTAGCTTATCCGAGTATGCCTCTCTTGTTTCCACCCTCGGGAAAATCAATCGTTATTCGAACTAATCGCATGATTTTAAAAGTTAAAGTAAGAAATGTAACGTAAATATATAGAGAGAAACATCAGAAGCGTCCCCTCACTCAAAATCCATATATGGGACATACATGGAAATTTACATCTTGCCCATATCTGGTACAAATATGGAATTTGTATCTGGCTTTAATAAAAATTGGGCAGACATAACTTGATGTAACATAAAGGAATATATGGCCCTTATAAAATTTGTTATGGCTGAAATTTAATATGGAACAGATATGGTCCGTATATGGCAAATCCATGTATGGGCCATGTATGGAAATTTATATCTGGCTCATATCTGGTCCAGATGTGGAATTTGTTTCTGGTTTGTACAAAAATTGGGAATATATAATTTGATATAACATAAAGAAATATATGACATATATAAAGTTTGATATGACTGAAATTTTACATGGGACAGATATGGTGCATATACGTCCCATATAAGGATTTATATCCAGGCCGTATCTGGACCATATATGTCACCACCAAAATTTCTTAATGCACTAACTATGTGTAAAGCGCATCATCAGGAGCCTCGCTTAGCCAGTATAATAAGGTCTATCTGATCATATCTAAGAAAATTTAATGTCCATGGTATTACATTGACTGAAATATTTTAAGTTGTTAAATTATTTCATAGTGAAGAACAAAACTGCTTTGAAGTTCCTACTTTCAAATGTTTACACTGCACTGTTGATTTAAATTATCGTAAAGGGGAATATTTCAACATAAATTTTGTTGAAGGTGTTATGATTTTTCACATTTTTCGTCATTAATCATAAAAGGGAAATCAGGGCTTTAAATTCTTGACCACGCCCTTTTTGGAAAGTCATTTGCATATGTTACTATAATGTGGTTGAATATGGCTTGAATGTTTTGGTTTTGGTTTTTTGATACTTATTCTGCTTCCAATGAAGGCCTTCGTGTAGGACAGGTACACAAAAAGTATCAATATGGAAAAATACAAATTAATATGTGTATGTGGCATGGTATTTTATCAAGTTATATCTGCCTTGTTATGGCTGAATTAAACCTTATTTACATATCTGGAGTGGAATTTCACCAAGGTATATCTGGCTTGAAAAAGGTGGTCTAAAACTTTATTTGCAAATTTGGAAAGGAATTTCATCAAGCTGTATCCATCTCGATATGGCCATCGTGTAAAACTTAATTTACATATCTCGATTGTCATTTCACCAAGTTATATCTGGCTTCATATGGCCATATAACATTTCCTTCACATATCAGGATTGGCATCTCATCAGTTATATCTGGCTTCATATCTCCATATGAAACTTTCTAACAGTCACATATTTCCAGATGTATGCCCGATGCAAATCTTGAGTAAGGGTTATTATGATAGTCACTGTAAAATTTCCATGAAATATCAAAAAGATTGTAGAATGTGCATTCTTAGCTATAACGTCGTATTCATCCATTGGTTAGGTAGTCAGATGCACCTTAACGGCCCAGTGGTGGTGCTAATTCTTATTTTTCGATATTCTGGTAATTTTACAATTTGTTCATTGTATTAACGTTAATTTCAAACGAAAGTTGAAAATAGCGGCAGTGGCGTAGCTACAGAAAGGGGGGGGGGGTTGCAATCACCCCCTGCCTATAAAAAAATCGGAAATTTGCCTTCAGTGACACCAGTCATTTCCAGTGGGATTTTCCCAAGTCTTCTTCTACCCAAATTCCAAACTCTCATTAATACAAACTCCATATTTGTGATTGTTTAAAAAAAAAGTCCGCGTTATTCGCTTGCCATAAAGTGCAGCTCCTTGGTGCAGCAGTGGCCTATCTTATTTACCGGATGAAAACTTACCTCGCCTCCCCCCCCCCCGATCACAAAGGTTTTTTATATTTAGGAGTCGATAGTTATTGGGTTTTTTATAAGAAACCTAGGCCTATAGGAGCATTTCAGTCTGAAAGATTTGACTGCCAGAAATATATACTGCTGTCCGAAAGATTATTTCAGCGGAGCGCCACCATCAGTTGGCGTGGTGCGTACAGGAAAATTGGAAAATTGCAACCCCTCAGACTGTCGAAAATGGTATTCCTAGGCATGTAAATAAAATCAAAGCAGTCATTACTTCAATTTGCCTTTGTAATAACATGCTTTTCTAATGAAAATGAGTAAATGAGACTTCAAAAGGACCAGAAACTTATCACAATTAAAATGTGTCACTACCATTTGGGGGGCAAAATTGTAGCACATGTATACATCTGTGCACTTTTGTCTTCCCATATTTATCTGCAAACGATTGAAAATATCTCACGACAAGTTTCGCCCGAAATTCCTACAATTTCAGGCAACGTGTTGGCCAAGACTATGAAGTGAAACTTAGGAGTAATTGCTGTATATAATGTTGCCAGAGTGGATCGGGATTTTTGTAATCGTTTTGACTTTTAATGAAACTTTTCTCTAGACTATAATGCGTTTTGTTGGTCACTTAGACAATTTTTGGTAAGATTGAAGCACCCGTATGGGTTTTCAGTGTAAATGAAAACATGCCAGATTTTAAAGGCTTAAAAATTGATGCCCGATTTTTTAACGCCCTTGTCCAGATTTCAAGTCCTGCAAAAATTAGCTTTGTACTTTTCGCTTCGAAAAGTATGCGACTAAAATTACTGATTTTCTGGAGTATATGATATTAGTTACATTCGTACGGTATTGTCGGTATGTTATGTAACTAATAAAAACGGTAGGAATTATTGAAAAGAACTGTTAAGAATTTTGTTTTCTGCCTTAATCTGACGGACATTCATACGGGGTTTACTTGAAACTTCCACGGATTTTAAGAAAAGGGGTCAAAACTTCTCAGATCTCTCTTATTTGAAGAAATCGCCACAATTTGCGACAAGTATGAAGCTACTCGATTGGGCAAGTACAATGCTCAATGAATTATAGCCTGTTGGACAAGTATCCTAGGAAAGTCTCTAAAGAGGCACTAAAAGGTGGACAAATAGATATGCATGTAGATAAAGAGACATAAAGAGCAGCTAGCCCGATGGAAAAGTAACCAAAGAAGATTCGAGGAAGCCTGTCTGACGCTAAACAATCTCTTCCCTCGTACTCTTCTCCTTTTCCCTTTTCATCTGTTTCTCCCTTTCTTCTTTCCTTCGTTTTTTTCTTTTTTTATTAAAAAAATCGGTTAATTCATACCATTGGTTTTCACTTTTTTTTCTACATCGCTTGCTCTTCTTGGTTAAAAAACAACAAAAACAAATAGCCATAATAATTTACCTTTTGGTTAAAGGATAGGGTTAGGTGCATACTAGAAATTGCTTCTTTCGCACCCCCCCCCCCCCCCGCCCATTTCAAATTGCTTCCTGCCTCTAGCGTTTACGTATAGAAAGGCTATGACTCTCCAACTATTCCTACTGTGCCGGAACCAGTACTGAAAGCACCTATCTTTCAAAACTCCAGACAACGGTAGGATAACGCCTGTACGTGGAGATATGAGTTGTATTCTTTGCTGCAAATGTAAACGCATAAGTTCCAACATAATGGGGTGTAGTCCTACATTACAAGTGTGATGTGATAGCCTTGGTTTTACTTACAAAATAACAGCCTGGAGGGTTGGGAATGCAAACGATTTTGACGGGAAAGGATCTTATTTTAGAACCGTAGGATATCCCAAATTACTTGGTAGTTAGAGAAACGGTTGTAAGTGCTCAACCCCTAGTTTATGGTGTTGGAACTGTACACTGCAGGCCCTTATATTCGTGTTTAGCAATTAAACACTTAATTTGTCCATACTTTGAAAGCAGGTTTAAATTTTAAAATACATAGCAATTAAACAGTAAATATTTAGCAATGAGACACTTCTTTAGAGTGTATGTCAACTTAGTTGCGGAGCTATTGATTTCGGGGGGGGGGGGATTGGGGCGACCGCCCCTGACCATAAGGCAGTTCCGCAACTGTATTTATCTGAATGCCCATTAATCCTCGGGTTTTGCTGTTTTATTTCGTTGTAAATTAACAGAATATCCAAGAAAAAAACCATAGTAAAGAGATATGCAAGTAAATAATAAAAGATAAATATTATCAATAAATGCCACATTTTACCTGTAATCTGGATGCATCTATTTATGTTTTGATGTTTTGTTATGTGAATTCACAGTGATTTAAGGCTGCCGCTTTTAACATTAAAAGTATTCTCTCCCTTCGCCGCTCACAAAACTATCAGTCTGATACAGGCCAGTAGTCAGAGAAATATACCAGGAAGAGCACAAGTGTGTACGTCTCGCAGGTCAGGAGGAGAGGTCCCCCCCCCCCCCTTTAGCAAACGTTGTTCTCTTTAGCCTGAAACAATGTCGTGACGTTGCTTCTTGGAAAGCAACGTAGACACCCCAGTAGATCAAAGGCGGTGTGGGTGTAACTGTTACCGGAGTGTGTTATATGATCTTTGCCCTCAAAAGAGCTCTGCTTTCATTGTGTTCACACTGCGTAAAAAACAATAAACACATGCTTGACTGGCCTGTTAGTTCACCACAACTGCTACATAGCTTTTTTGTGGATTTGAATGTATTAGTTACTGTCAATCATCTGATCAGATGTGAAATATGACCAAATCAAGTGTGCGTAAGGTGGGTTTCGTTTCCTCCTTGAAGGTTTAAGAAGTAATCAGGGAGAGAAGGGGGATGTAAAAAGTAAGAGCAACGTTTCATCATGCCTAGATGCAGAGCAATGAGAACTTGAAATTTTTCAATTTTACATTTTTGAGGTTTAAATGGGTAAAATTTTTATGTCACCAAGACCACCAGCTGTATATTTACGTGACATGTAACAAGTTGCCCACAGTGCCCCTCTTCTCGAGCTAGAGTCTTCGTCTCGTGGCCCTTTTATTAAAAATACCGTACAAAATTGTTATAACAAAGGTCACGAAAACACAATTGTCACAAAAGTGTCAGGTAAATGCACACTTATATTTTATCTAGCGATTTTCACTAAAGGTAATTATCCATGAAAATTAAAACTCCAGCTTTAGCGTGCCCCCCCCCCCCACCCCCATAAGGGTGGCATAGACGCATTTCGAATTAGTAATAATATACTATGAATGACCAGAAAGATATCATGTAAACTAAATAGTCCTACCCTAATAAGATTCCTTACGGGAACTGTGCTGTCGAACGTATTTCGGCTTTTCAAAGACTTGTTTGTTTTTAAACCTTTGTTGCTTCCCCTTGATTGGTAGTACAGTTTATATTGTCTGTACTTCTAAGTCTATGCCAAGTAGCAAGAAGAGCAAAAGATACAAAGTTGGGAATGAAGAAAATGTGATAAATATGGCTAGTATTGATTTAGTTTTATGCAATTTTACATCTGGAACTATTTCTATACTTCGACTGATACACAGGTTAACCCCAGGCTACGTTTATGGCAGGCCCGTAGTCGGACAAGGCAAGGGGGACAAAGTATTTCCGCGGAAATTATTTTTATCGGGGGTGGGGGAATGATCACAAATGTATTAAGTCAATGGGAAACTTTAGAGTGTCTGGGGAGCAAAAACATTTTCATGGGGGCTTCATCCCCCCCCCCCCCCGGCTACGAGCCTGTCTTTTGGGAAAAAAAATCTTGCTCGTTCTTCGTTTTACATTTGTGATTGTCACTACCAGTACCAAGCACATTTTTGAGTAATGTAACCCGTACTTGCAGGCAAGTACAAATCGAAGCCTCTGAAGATGGTACGAAACAAAGATAAAACGTCCATATACGCTGCCTAATTTTATTATTTAAAACTGAGTGAGATGCAATAAGTTGCAAATGGCTTGCCAAGCTCACTTCTTGAGAGCAAAAAATATTCTGCTGCCAAATTTTTATACTCAACCTGTGAAAGAAGCGTATCTTCCAAGCAGTCAACAGAAAGCCGTGACACGGCTATAGCGCATATTTGACCATTTGAGCATGCGCAGTCAAAGCCGAGACTGCTAGAGTGAATTTATGTGAAAGATTTGCGTGTTAAACAAACGGACATTTTCAAAAGAGTTGTCGTTGTTTAAAAAGCAGCCTTAGACTGCGCAGCGGCGTTCACGTCAGTACGTCAGCGTAATAGTCGGTCAATCATTCCACCACATTGTACTTAACGACAAGGCACTGAAGTCAGACGGTATTAAAGTACAGGTAAGCAGTTTACGTTTTGTTTGCGTTCCCATTCCTATACGTGTACGTCCATAATGAACGTATATGCTTGATGACGGATGGATTTTGAAAAATTATGCAATTCGCGTGCGTAGCAGTTCGCTTGGCCAATAATTTAATGTTGTACTTGTGCGCAGGCGAAGCAGGCGAAAAACTCTTTTTCGTGCGTAGCGGTTCGTTATGGCAATACGTTCATGCGGAATTTGTGTGCACGAGAAGGTATACCGAGTCGCATAAGCAGTCGAAAAAGCACGTGACAAGTAGAGCAATCCCTACAATCGAAGCTGTAGTTTTCGATTAACAATCGGGGAATCCCGCGGTGTTGCAATATGGGGCTCTGTTACTTATCATTACCAGGAACCAAACATACACGATATGATCCAATTACACTTTTTGTTCACAACAAAGACCTACGTGCATGATTCGTAGAAGCCTCCCTGAAAGCAACCAATTTAAAGACAGGGGAATTTTCATTTAAACGAGGTTCATTGAGTTTATATAGATAACTTGATCACAGTATTCACTACCACATGGCAATGGTTACAGTTAGTATAATGAGTCAAGTTACATGTCCGATAGTTACGAAAAAAGTTAAGGTTTTGAATTTTGTGTGGTTTCCTGACTTGTAACGATTTTGTGCATATTTAAAAAAAAAAATGACTTAATTACAGTCACGGGGAGGAGGGAATAAGGGTGGCATTTCCCTAATATTTTTTAAGGGGTATCACAGCAAATGTCCCCTACCACCAATTTTTGAGGCATGAAAAAAAATTATAGGTAGTATTTTTATAATCAATGAGAATGATGTGACACGCAGTCTTAATTTCTGGAGCATCTAAAATTAGCTGCGCGCGATTTCTTCGCAGTTAGATTTGATTTGAACTGCTTAACTTTAATTTAAGATATGTCGATTGAATAGTAATGAAGCTTCCGCAAACATGTTACTAGTAGTTTGCCTGGGCGTTATTTATTCAAACCAAACATTTAATCCATTAAAGTTCCGTTATTGCTTAAAATTCTTTGCTCTTTATTAGATATAATTATGTTAAGTATTTAGATGACAAGTTCAGGCTAGTGGAAGGGGAATTAGCCCACAATTCCGATGCATAGGTTATTCGCCCCAAGTATATTTTTAGGAGAGAGCAAACTTCTCAATTGTTGAATGATCTTTGATTGACACAAAAGTCATAAGGTGCTGAATACCTGACAATGTAACAAGTATGGAGAGTTTGCTCATTACATGTAATCTACTTGCATGTTCCCTTGAAAAATTTTGGGAACAATGTTATATGGTCTGAATCTGCGCAAGGAGGCAAAACTCAAGACAGTGTTGGGAGGGATTGGATATACGTTAGTTTGGGAAATTGGAATTGTCTGGTATGAGAACTGGGAACGTTCTTCCCGACATTTCATTAAGAGGGTCCAAATATTTTCAGTATGTCTAAAGCAAAACCCCCAACTTGGCATTTTTTTTTGCAAACCGTCAATTTTCATGCAGCTTCGGGCCGGTGCTGGATCCTCAATGGGATAGAGCTGCTCTTCCCTTGTCGAGTATATCCCATTGTTCTTCGTGACCAACTAAACGGCAAAAAAAATTCTTGCAAAATATGGGCATTCCTTGCATCTATAATACAAACAATCAAAGTTTAACCGTCTATAAATCATATAAGCATTAAGTTTTAGCAGTGAACTGTTCCAGTCAAAGTTATGGAAATGCTCAGAGTTAGTTCCTGTGCTTACCACATGGGGTTTCATGTAAAAGGGAGTTAGGTGGACTTTTACGTCCCAGTTTCCAACCTACTGGTTCAAGTCGAGCCGACCACATCCTTTTTTCCAGTTGTGGTTCACTGGCTTGTTTTCCCTTTCCCACTGCTGATCACCAAGCGAAATGAAGGTAGATTCCGTCAAGTTTCATGTAGCACTAGCAGGCTCATTGAGTACAAGACTAACATGCTTGACGTGATGGATGGGATACTTGATTTTGTACTCGGACTCCTACCGCAAAAATACAACATTTACCTTATTTTCCTCTTAATAATGAAAAAAAAAACGTTCAAAGTAGGCCTAAAGTCTGTAATAACCATTTGTACTGAAGACTGACCCTGCCATTGAATGTCCAGCTGAATGTTCTATGTTGTATTGCAAGAAGAGGTGGAAAGTCTCACAAGAGAAAAATTTACCGAACTTCGCGCGCAAGTGTACGCCGTGAGCGGTATCTTCACAAGTAGAATGTACATGGCAGGTTTGATATATCACGCGATTCTCGCAAACAGTAATTACCATAAGGTGTCACTACTGAATACAAACATTGCACTCTAACGGTGCCCCTCGTCCATATCAGAGTTCCTGGTTACCATCAAGTCGTTTGTGAAAGTGCCTCTCCCCCAATATCTGGTTAAGATCAACGTCCTTGATCCAGTCAAATCGCCACTGCTCAAAAAGAGCTTCCTTCTCCAACCATTTTATGCATGACGTTTCGTGACGTCATAGATATTTGATAACTAATTAGCTAAAAGCCATGGCTTTTAAAGTCAATCATCTCACACGCTAGGAACCAAACAAATCCTCAAAACCGTGAAAATCAACGGATAAGATGTACAAAATACTTTTGATGCCTGGTTCCGAGTGAAATTACGGGTAGAAAAGAGGATTTTAGTCCATTTTATGAAACG
The DNA here is from genome assembly GCA_037179385.1 of Holothuria scabra. NCBI lineage: Eukaryota > Metazoa > Echinodermata > Holothuroidea > Aspidochirotida > Holothuriidae > Holothuria > Holothuria scabra. The sequence goes on from CM074179.1 coordinate 14,396,839, forward strand.
TCTAAAATGGGTTTGCGATGCTCGGCAAAATCGTTCAGCATTTATTCAATGTTGTTTTAAACTACTCAGTTTTTACTTCAGTAGAGAGAGAATTTTGGTTTTTATCTATTGGTACCATTTTGCACTAAAAGTATTCTCAATGAGTCAGGTACTCGGCAAATTCCACCACGAATCGATTGTGGCGCCCAGAGTACATACAGGGTATAGCAATCCTACTTTAGCGAAATGAACGTTAAAGGTCCTATATGTATAACGTTGCAACAACAGCCAATACTGTTCCGATTTTCCGAGAAAATGGTGTAATACTTGCACCTTCGATATTTTTGGGATCTTGGCCACTACACTTCCGCCAGAATAGTACAGTCCAAATCTAGGAATGATAGAGTTTTGATACATTCTTCTTAAAGAAATAATTCATCGAAGATTTGTTTTTGCAACAAATTGTTTGTTTTAATGCCACTTACAAATTAAACCAATCAGTAGTGTTGCACTGGTATATTTTTTTAATGTGATAGGCCATTTATACACAAAATATGTCATAGCCATCATAGCTACAATAAATGGTAGGCCGTTTGATTGAACTTTTCTTTCACTGTCGGTCTCGTCAAGTTCGCATTTACGGCATATTTTTCTTTGAGAGAACACGGTAAATTACTTTAAAATGAAGTAACAGGCAGGATACAACAGTGCCTCTGTTCTCCAAAATGCACTTATCAGGTAACACGTCACTGTTTTGAACAAATTTAAATACATAAACACGGACATCTTTTCAATATTCTTTTTATTTTTACCTGCTAAGACAGTGTAAACCAAAAACAGGTCACTGTTGAGAACAGCCACCTGAACGATCTGGCGCTTGAACTTATTCCCTTTTGCAAATCAACCCATCAAGACAAAGTGACACTTTCTACTGTGTGACGCGAGTAGTTCTAACTTCTCGAAATTCTCAGACAATCTTGGACAAAACTGTTGGGACACTTTGCCATAATATTCTGGAATTTCAATTCAAAGGCTTACATGATTCCCCCTCCCCGCTCCCCCTTTCAATGTTGTGCTAAAAGAATGACTATGCCGTGAATAGGCTCACTGTGGTCAACATTGGGAAGGGGAGCGGGGGTGTCCCAAAGAGTTTTGTCCAAGATTGTCTGAGCTCCACGCGTATAATTTACGAGAACAAATTCAATAGATAATGGTTAATTTTACGGGCCGACTTTTTCGGAAAAGTTTTTTCGGAGGCTTTTAGGTTTGAGGATTTTAGCGTAATGAAAGTAGCATGAAGAGTTGATTAAATGTGTTGTTTGATTCATTTGTTTACATTTATTTAGAGTCGGGGCGATAATAAAGATCGAAAACACTGTTGCAGGTATTCGCAGGGAATTTGCAGCTCGTAAGCCATGGGCGGAGGTACCGGCAGAACCCCTAGCAATTCCACCTCGTAAACCAGATGCAAACTCAATTAAAAAACATGTTTAAACTTGGAGGAGGCATTTTTAGAGCCAATGATTTAACATTTGAAATACGGAAGAAGACTTTTGAATATTTTTCAGACCCGGGTAATCGCCAGGATACGTTCGATTCCGATACATACTATATATATACATATAGCCAAAACAATTTCTTCCATGGATAGAAAAGTCTGACTCCTATTGCAAACTGGTGATAAGGAGACGGAATATTAACTAAAAGAGCGCCACGATCTACCATGAAATGTTAAAAACACATCTGAGAGCCAAGCTTTTAATTATAACGATGGTAGATCGTTAGTTAAGGCTGGTATTTGTCATATTTTGGAGCAAATTACGCCCCTGTGACACCATTTTTCACGTTACATGAAACTGGTTACGCATGCCTTTTTCCCTCTTTAAACCGAAGCAATTTTATAACGTTTGGCTTCTTAATTTGCTTTCAAAATAAATGGTAGACCGTTTGATTAAACTTATCTTTCACTGTCGGTCTCGTCGAGTTGGCATGTACGGCATATTTTTCTTTGAGAGAACACGGTAATTACTTTTAAATGAAGTAATAGGCAGGATACAACATTGCCTCTGTTCTCCAAAATGCACTTATCAGGTAACACGTCACTGTTTTGAACAAATTTAAATACATAAACACGGACATCTTTTCAATATTCTTTATCATTTTTACCTGCTAAGACAGTGTAAACCAAAAACAGGTCACTGTTGAGAACAGCCACCTGAACGATCGGGCGCTTGAACTTATTCCCTTTTGCAAATCAACCCATCAAGACAAAGTGACACTTTCTACTGTGTGACGCGAGTAGTTCTAACTTCTCGAAATTCTCAGACAATCTTGGACAAAACTGTTGGGACACTTTGCCATAATATTCTGGAATTTCAGTTCAAAGGCTTACATGATTCCCCCTCCCACGCTCCCCCTTTCAATGTTGTGCTAAAAGAATGACTATGCCGTGAATAGGCTCACTGTGGTCAACATTGGGAAGGGGAGCGGGGGTGTCCCAAAGAGTTTTGTCCAAGATTGTCTGAGCTCCACGCGTATAATTTACGAGAACAAATTCAATAGATAATGGTTAATTTTACGGGCCGACTTTTTCGGAAAAGTTTTTTCGGAGGCTTTTAGGTTTGAGGATTTTAGCGTAATGAAAGTAGCATGAAGAGTTGTTTAATGTGTTGTTTGATTCATTTGTTTACATTTATTTAGAGTCGGGGCGATAATAAAGATCGAAAACACTGTTGCAGGTATTCGCAGGGAATTTGCAGCTCGTAAGCCATGGGCGGAGGTACCGGCAGAACCCCTAGCAATTCCACCTCGTAAACCAGATGCAAACTCAATTAAAAAACATGTTTAAACTTGGAGGAGGCATTTTTAGAGCCAATGATTTAACATTTGAAATACGGAAGAAGACTTTTGAATATTTTTCAGACCCGGGTAATCGCCAGGATACGTTCGATTCCGATACATACTATATATATACATATAGCCAAAACAATTTCTTCCATGGATAGAAAAGTCTGACTCCTATTGCAAACTGGTGATAAGGAGACGGAATATTAACTAAAAGAGCGCCACGATCTACCATGAAATGTTAAAAACACATCTGAGAGCCAAGCTTTTAATTATAACGATGGTAGATCGTTAGTTAAGGCTGGTATTTGTCATATTTTGGAGCAAATTACGCCCCTGTGACACCATTTTTCACGTTACATGAAACTGGTTACGCATGCCTTTTTCCCTCTTTAAACCGAAGCAATTTTATAACGTTTGGCTTCTTAATTTGCTTTCAAAATAAATGGTAGACCGTTTGATTAAACTTATCTTTCACTGTCGGTCTCGTCGAGTTGGCATGTACGGCATATTTTTCTTTGAGAGAACACGGTAATTACTTTTAAATGAAGTAATAGGCAGGATACAACATTGCCTCTGTTCTCCAAAATGCACTTATCAGGTAACACGTCACTGTTTTGAACAAATTTAAATACATAAACACGGACATCTTTTCAATATTCTTTATTATTTTTACCTGCTAAGACAGTGTAAACCAAAAACAGGTCACTGTTGAGAACAGCCACCTGAACGATCGGGCGCTTGAACTTATTCCCTTTTGCAAATCAACCCATCAAGACAAAGTGACACTTTCTACTGTGTGACGCGAGTAGTTCTAACTTCTCGAAATTCTCAGACAATCTTGGACAAAACTGTTGGGACACTTTGCCATAATATTCTGGAATTTCAGTTCAAAGGCTTACATGATTCCCCCTCCCACGCTCCCCCTTTCAATGTTGTGCTAAAAGAATGACTATGCCGTGAATAGGCTCACTGTGGTCAACATTGGGAAGGGGAGCGGGGGTGTCCCAAAGAGTTTTGTCCAAGATTGTCTGAGCTCCACGCGTATAATTTACGAGAACAAATTCAATAGATAATGGTTAATTTTACGGGCCGACTTTTTCGGAAAAGTTTTTTCGGAGGCTTTTAGGTTTGAGGATTTTAGCGTAATGAAAGTAGCATGAAGAGTTGTTTAATGTGTTGTTTGATTCATTTGTTTACATTTATTTAGAGTCGGGGCGATAATAAAGATCGAAAACACTGTTGCAGGTATTCGCAGGGAATTTGCAGCTCGTAAGCCATGGGCGGAGGTACCGGCAGAACCCCTAGCAATTCCACCTCGTAAACCAGATGCAAACTCAATTAAAAAACATGTTTAAACTTGGAGGAGGCATTTTTAGAGCCAATGATTTAACATTTGAAATACGGAAGAAGACTTTTGAATATTTTTCAGACCCGGGTAATCGCCAGGATACGTTCGATTCCGATACATACTATATATATACATATAGCCAAAACAATTTCTTCCATGGATAGAAAAGTCTGACTCCTATTGCAAACTGGTGATAAGGAGACGGAATATTAACTAAAAGAGCGCCACGATCTACCATGAAATGTTAAAAACACATCTGAGAGCCAAGCTTTTAATTATAACGATGGTAGATCGTTAGTTAAGGCTGGTATTTGTCATATTTTGGAGCAAATTACGCCCCTGTGACACCATTTTTCACGTTACATGAAACTGGTTACGCATGCCTTTTTCCCTCTTTAAACCGAAGCAATTTTATAACGTTTGGCTTCTTAATTTGCTTTCAAAATAAATGGTAGACCGTTTGATTAAACTTATCTTTCACTGTCGGTCTCGTCGAGTTGGCATGTACGGCATATTTTTCTTTGAGAGAACACGGTAATTACTTTTAAATGAAGTAATAGGCAGGATACAACATTGCCTCTGTTCTCCAAAATGCACTTATCAGGTAACACGTCACTGTTTTGAACAAATTTAAATACATAAACACGGACATCTTTTCAATATTCTTTTTTCATTTTTACCTGCTAAGACAGTGTAAACCAAAAACAGGTCACTGTTGAGAACAGCCACCTGAACGATCGGGCGCTTGAACTTATTCCCTTTTGCAAATCAACCCATCAAGACAAAGTGACACTTTCTACTGTGTGACGCGAGTAGTTCTAACTTCTCGAAATTCTCAGACAATCTTGGACAAAACTGTTGGGACACTTTGCCATAATATTCTGGAATTTCAGTTCAAAGGCTTACATGATTCCCCCTCCCACGCTCCCCCTTTCAATGTTGTGCTAAAAGAATGACTATGCCGTGAATAGGCTCACTGTGGTCAACATTGGGAAGGGGAGCGGGGGTGTCCCAAAGAGTTTTGTCCAAGATTGTCTGAGCTCCACGCGTATAATTTACGAGAACAAATTCAATAGATAATGGTTAATTTTACGGGCCGACTTTTTCGGAAAAGTTTTTTCGGAGGCTTTTAGGTTTGAGGATTTTAGCGTAATGAAAGTAGCATGAAGAGTTGTTTAATGTGTTGTTTGATTCATTTGTTTACATTTATTTAGAGTCGGGGCGATAATAAAGATCGAAAACACTGTTGCAGGTATTCGCAGGGAATTTGCAGCTCGTAAGCCATGGGCGGAGGTACCGGCAGAACCCCTAGCAATTCCACCTCGTAAACCAGATGCAAACTCAATTAAAAAACATGTTTAAACTTGGAGGAGGCATTTTTAGAGCCAATGATTTAACATTTGAAATACGGAAGAAGACTTTTGAATATTTTTCAGACCCGGGTAATCGCCAGGATACGTTCGATTCCGATACATACTATATATATACATATAGCCAAAACAATTTCTTCCATGGATAGAAAAGTCTGACTCCTATTGCAAACTGGTGATAAGGAGACGGAATATTAACTAAAAGAGCGCCACGATCTACCATGAAATGTTAAAAACACATCTGAGAGCCAAGCTTTTAATTATAACGATGGTAGATCGTTAGTTAAGGCTGGTATTTGTCATATTTTGGAGCAAATTACGCCCCTGTGACACCATTTTTCACGTTACATGAAACTGGTTACGCATGCCTTTTTCCCTCTTTAAACCGAAGCAATTTTATAACGTTTGGCTTCTTAATTTGCTTTCAAAATAAATGGTAGACCGTTTGATTAAACTTATCTTTCACTGTCGGTCTCGTCGAGTTGGCATGTACGGCATATTTTTCTTTGAGAGAACACGGTAATTACTTTTAAATGAAGTAATAGGCAGGATACAACATTGCCTCTGTTCTCCAAAATGCACTTATCAGGTAACACGTCACTGTTTTGAACAAATTTAAATACATAAACACGGACATCTTTTCAATATTCTTTTTTCATTTTTACCTGCTAAGACAGTGTAAACCAAAAACAGGTCACTGTTGAGAACAGCCACCTGAACGATCGGGCGCTTGAACTTATTCCCTTTTGCAAATCAACCCATCAAGACAAAGTGACACTTTCTACTGTGTGACGCGAGTAGTTCTAACTTCTCGAAATTCTCAGACAATCTTGGACAAAACTGTTGGGACACTTTGCCATAATATTCTGGAATTTCAGTTCAAAGGCTTACATGATTCCCCTCCCACGCTCTCCCTTTCAATGTTGTGCTAAAAGAATGACTATGCCGTGAATAGGCTCACTGTGGTCAACATTGGGAAGGGGAGCGGGGGTGTCCCAAAGAGTTTTGTCCAAGATTGTCTGAGCTCCACGCGTATAATTTACGAGAACAAATTCAATAGATAATGGTTAATTTTACGGGCCGACTTTTTCGGAAAAGTTTTTTCGGAGGCTTTTAGGTTTGAGGATTTTAGCGTAATGAAAGTAGCATGAAGAGTTGTTTAATGTGTTGTTTGATTCATTTGTTTACATTTATTTAGAGTCGGGGCGATAATAAAGATCGAAAACACTGTTGCAGGTATTCGCAGGAATTTGCAGCTCGTAAGCCATGGGCGGAGGTACCGGCAGAACCCCTAGCAATTCCACCTCGTAAACCAGATGCAAACTCAATTAAAAAACATGTTTAAACTTGGAGGAGGCATTTTTAGAGCCAATGATTTAACATTTGAAATACGGAAGAAGACTTTTGAATATTTTTCAGACCCGGGTAATCGCCAGGATACGTTCGATTCCGATACATACTATATATATACATATAGCCAAAACAATTTCTTCCATGGATAGAAAAGTCTGACTCCTATTGCAAACTGGTGATAAGGAGACGGAATATTAACTAAAAGAGCGCCACGATCTACCATGAAATGTTAAAAACACATCTGAGAGCCAAGCTTTTAATTATAACGATGGTAGATCGTTAGTTAAGGCTGGTATTTGTCATATTTTGGAGCAAATTACGCCCCTGTGACACCATTTTTCACGTTACATGAAACTGGTTACGCATGCCTTTTTCCCTCTTTAAACCGAAGCAATTTTATAACGTTTGGCTTCTTAATTTGCTTTCAAAATAAATGGTAGACCGTTTGATTAAACTTATCTTTCACTGTCGGTCTCGTCGAGTTGGCATGTACGGCATATTTTTCTTTGAGAGAACACGGTAATTACTTTTAAATGAAGTAATAGGCAGGATACAACATTGCCTCTGTTCTCCAAAATGCACTTATCAGGTAACACGTCACTGTTTTGAACAAATTTAAATACATAAACACGGACATCTTTTCAATATTCTTTTTTCATTTTTACCTGCTAAGACAGTGTAAACCAAAAACAGGTCACTGTTGAGAACAGCCACCTGAACGATCGGGCGCTTGAACTTATTCCCTTTTGCAAATCAACCCATCAAGACAAAGTGACACTTTCTACTGTGTGACGCGAGTAGTTCTAACTTCTCGAAATTCTCAGACAATCTTGGACAAAACTGTTGGGACACTTTGCCATAATATTCTGGAATTTCAGTTCAAAGGCTTACATGAATCCCTCTCCCACGCTCCCCCTTTCAATGTTGTGCTAAAAGAATGACTATGCCGTGAATAGGCTCACTGTGGTCAACATTGGGAAGGGGAGCGGGGGTGTCCCAAAGAGTTTTGTCCAAGATTGTCTGAGCTCCACGCGTATAATTTACGAGAACAAATTCAATAGATAATGGTTAATTTTACGGGCCGACTTTTTCGGAAAAGTTTTTTCGGAGGCTTTTAGGTTTGAGGATTTTAGCGTAATGAAAGTAGCATGAAGAGTTGTTTAATGTGTTGTTTGATTCATTTGTTTACATTTATTTAGAGTCGGGGCGATAATAAAGATCGAAAACACTGTTGCAGGTATTCGCAGGGAATTTGCAGCTCGTAAGCCATGGGCGGAGGTACCGGCAGAACCACTAGCAATTCCACCTCGTAAACCAGATGCAAACTCAATTAAAAAACATGTTTAAACTTGGAGGAGGCATTTTTAGAGCCAATGATTTAACATTTGAAATACGGAAGAAGACTTTTGAATATTTTTCAGACCCGGGTAATCGCCAGGATACGTTCGATTCCGATACATACTATATATATACATATAGCCAAAACAATTTCTTCCATGGATAGAAAAGTCTGACTCCTATTGCAAACTGGTGATAAGGAGACGGAATATTAACTAAAAGAGCGCCACGATCTACCATGAAATGTTAAAAACACATCTGAGAGCCAAGCTTTTAATTATAACGATGGTAGATCGTTAGTTAAGGCTGGTATTTGTCATATTTTGGAGCAAATTACGCCCCTGTGACACCATTTTTCACGTTACATGAAACTGGTTACGCATGCCTTTTTCCCTCTTTAAACCGAAGCAATTTTATAACGTTTGGCTTCTTAATTTGCTTTCAAAATAAATGGTAGACCGTTTGATTAAACTTATCTTTCACTGTCGGTCTCGTCGAGTTGGCATGTACGGCATATTTTTCTTTGAGAGAACACGGTAATTACTTTTAAATGAAGTAATAGGCAGGATACAACATTGCCTCTGTTCTCCAAAATGCACTTATCAGGTAACACGTCACTGTTTTGAACAAATTTAAATACATAAACACGGACATCTTTTCAATATTCCTTTTTTTTACCTGCTAAAACAGTGTAAACCAAAAACAGGTCACTGTTGAGAACAGCCACCTGAACGATCGGGCGCTTGAACTTATTCCCTTTTGCAAATCAACCCATCAAGACAAAGTGACACTTTCTACTGTGTGACGCGAGTAGTTCTAACTTCTCGAAATTCTCAGACAATCTTGGACAAAACTGTTGGGACACTTTGCCATAATATTCTGGAATTTCAGTTCAAAGGCTTACATGAATCCCCCTCCCCCGCTCCCCCTTTAAATGTTGTGCTAAAAGAATGACTATGCCGTGAATAGGCTCACTGTGGTCAACATTGGGAAGGGGAGCGGGGGTGTCCCAAGGAGTTTTGTCCAAGATTGTCTGAGCTCCACGCGTATAATTTACGAGAACAAATTCAATAGATAATGGTTAATTTTACGGGCCGACTTTTTCGGAAAAGTTTTTTCGGAGGCTTTTAGGTTTGAGGATTTTAGCGTAATGAAAGTAGCATGAAGAGTTGTTTAATGTGTTGTTTGATTCATTTGTTTACATTTATTTAGAGTCGGGGCGATAATAAAGATCGAAAACACTGTTGCAGGTATTCGCAGGGAATTTGCAGCTCGTAAGCCATGGGCGGAGGTACCGGCAGAACCCCTAGCAATTCCACCTCGTAAACCAGATGCAAACTCAATTAAAAAACATGTTTAAACTTGGAGGAGGCATTTTTAGAGCCAATGATTTAACATTTGAAATACGGAAGAAGACTTTTGAATATTTTTCAGACCCGGGTAATCGCCAGGATACGTTCGATTCCGATACATACTATATATATACATATAGCCAAAACAATTTCTTCCATGGATAGAAAAGTCTGACTCCTATTGCAAACTGGTGATAAGGAGACGGAATATTAACTAAAAGAGCGCCACGATCTACCATGAAATGTTAAAAACACATCTGAGAGCCAAGCTTTTAATTATAACGATGGTAGATCGTTAGTTAAGGCTGGTATTTGTCATATTTTGGAGCAAATTACGCCCCTGTGACACCATTTTTCACGTTACATGAAACTGGTTACGCATGCCTTTTTCCCTCTTTAAACCGAAGCAATTTTATAACGTTTGGCTTCTTAATTTGCTTTCAAAATAAATGGTAGACCGTTTGATTAAACTTATCTTTCACTGTCGGTCTCGTCGAGTTGGCATGTACGGCATATTTTTCTTTGAGAGAACACGGTAATTACTTTTAAATGAAGTAATAGGCAGGATACAACATTGCCTCTGTTCTCCAAAATGCACTTATCAGGTAACACGTCACTGTTTTGAACAAATTTAAATACATAAACACGGACATCTTTTCAATATTCTTTTTTCATTTTTACCTGCTAAGACAGTGTAAACCAAAAACAGGTCACTGTTGAGAACAGCCACCTGAACGATCGGGCGCTTGAACTTATTCCCTTTTGCAAATCAACCCATCAAGACAAAGTGACACTTTCTACTGTGTGACGCGAGTAGTTCTAACTTCTCGAAATTCTCAGACAATCTTGGACAAAACTGTTGGGACACTTTGCCATAATATTCTGGAATTTCAGTTCAAAGGCTTACATGATTCCCACTCCCACGCTCCCCCTTCAATGTTGTGCTAAAAGAATGACTATGCCGTGAATAGGCTCACTGTGGTCAACATTGGGAAGGGGAGCGGGGGTGTCCCAAAGAGTTTTGTCCAAGATTGTCTGAGCTCCACGCGTATAATTTACGAGAACAAATTCAATAGATAATGGTTAATTTTACGGGCCGACTTTTTCGGAAAAGTTTTTTCGGAGGCTTTTAGGTTTGAGGATTTTAGCGTAATGAAAGTAGCATGAAGAGTTGTTTAATGTGTTGTTTGATTCATTTGTTTACATTTATTTAGAGTCGGGGCGATAATAAAGATCGAAAACACTGTTGCAGGTATTCGCAGGAATTTGCAGCTCGTAAGCCATGGGCGGAGGTACCGGCAGAACCCCTAGCAATTCCACCTCGTAAACCAGATGCAAACTCAATTAAAAAACATGTTTAAACTTGGAGGAGGCATTTTTAGAGCCAATGATTTAACATTTGAAATACGGAAGAAGACTTTTGAATATTTTTCAGACCCGGGTAATCGCCAGGATACGTTCGATTCCGATACATACTATATATATACATATAGCCAAAACAATTTCTTCCATGGATAGAAAAGTCTGACTCCTATTGCAAACTGGTGATAAGGAGACGGAATATTAACTAAAAGAGCGCCACGATCTACCATGAAATGTTAAAAACACATCTGAGAGCCAAGCTTTTAATTATAACGATGGTAGATCGTTAGTTAAGGCTGGTATTTGTCATATTTTGGAGCAAATTACGCCCCTGTGACACCATTTTTCACGTTACATGAAACTGGTTACGCATGCCTTTTTCCCTCTTTAAACCGAAGCAATTTTATAACGTTTGGCTTCTTAATTTGCTTTCAAAATAAATGGTAGACCGTTTGATTAAACTTATCTTTCACTGTCGGTCTCGTCGAGTTGGCATGTACGGCATATTTTTCTTTGAGAGAACACGGTAATTACTTTTAAATGAAGTAATAGGCAGGATACAACATTGCCTCTGTTCTCCAAAATGCACTTATCAGGTAACACGTCACTGTTTTGAACAAATTTAAATACATAAACACGGACATCCTTTCAATATTCTTTATTATTTTTACCTGCTAAGTCAGTGTAAACCAAAAACAGGTCACTGTTGAGAACAGCCACCTGAACGATCGGGCGCTTGAACTTATTCCCTTTTGCAAATCAACCCATCAAGACAAAGTGACACTTTCTACTGTGTGACGCGAGTAGTTCTAACTTCTCGAAATTCTCAGACAATCTTGGACAAAACTGTTGGGACACTTTGCCATAATATTCTGGAATTTCAGATCAAAGGCTTACATGAATCCCCCTCCCCCGCTCCCCCTTTCAACGTTGTGCTAAAAGAATGACTATGCCGTGAATAGGCTCACTGTGGTCAACATTGGGAAGGGGAGCGGGGGTGTCCCAAAGAGTTTTGTCCAAGATTGTCTGAGCTCCACGCGTATAATTTACGAGAACAAATTCAATAGATAATGGTTAATTTTACGGGCCGACTTTTTCGGAAAAGTTTTTTCGGAGGCTTTTAGGTTTGAGGATTTTAGCGTAATGAAAGTAGCATGAAGAGTTGTTTAATGTGTTGTTTGATTCATTTGTTTACATTTATTTAGAGTCGGGGCGATAATAAAGATCGAAAACACTGTTGCAGGTATTCGCAGGGAATTTGCAGCTCGTAAGCCATGGGCGGAGGTACCGGCAGAACCCCTAGCAATTCCACCTCGTAAACCAGATGCAAACTCAATTAAAAAACATGTTTAAACTTGGAGGAGGCATTTTTAGAGCCAATGATTTAACATTTGAAATACGGAAGAAGACTTTTGAATATTTTTCAGACCCGGGTAATCGCCAGGATACGTTCGATTCCGATACATACTATATATATACATATAGCCAAAACAATTTCTTCCATGGATAGAAAAGTCTGACTCCTATTGCAAACTGGTGATAAGGAGACGGAATATTAACTAAAAGAGCGCCACGATCTACCATGAAATGTTAAAAACACATCTGAGAGCCAAGCTTTTAATTATAACGATGGTAGATCGTTAGTTAAGGCTGGTATTTGTCATATTTTGGAGCAAATTACGCCCCTGTGACACCATTTTTCACGTTACATGAAACTGGTTACGCATGCCTTTTTCCCTCTTTAAACCGAAGCAATTTTATAACGTTTGGCTTCTTAATTTGCTTTCAAAATAAATGGTAGACCGTTTGATTAAACTTATCTTTCACTGTCGGTCTCGTCGAGTTGGCATGTACGGCATATTTTTCTTTGAGAGAACACGGTAAATTACTTTTAAATGAAGTAATAGGCAGGATACAACATTGCCTCTGTTCTCCAAAATGCACTTATCAGGTAACACGTCACTGTTTTGAACAAATTTAAATACATAAACACGGACATCTTTTCAATATTCTTTTTTCATTTTTACCTGCTAAGACAGTGTAAACCAAAAACAGGTCACTGTTGAGAACAGCCACCTGAACGATCGGGCGCTTGAACTTATTCCCTTTTGCAAATCAACCCATCAAGACAAAGTGACACTTTCTACTGTGTGACGCGAGTAGTTCTAACTTCTCGAAATTCTCAGACAATCTTTGACAAAACTGTTGGGACACTTTGCCATAATATTCTGAAATTTCAGTTCAAAGGCTTACATGAATCCCCCTCCCACGCTCCCCCTTTCATGTTGTGCTAAAAGAATGACTATGCCGTGAATAGGCTCACTGTGGTCAACATTGGGAAGGGGAGCGGGGGTGTCCCAAAGAGTTTTGTCCAAGATTGTCTGAGCTCCACGCGTATAATTTACGAGAACAAATTCAATAGATAATGGTTAATTTTACGGGCCGACTTTTTCGGAAAAGTTTTTCGGAGGCTTTTAGGTTTGAGGATTTTAGCGTAATGAAAGTAGCATGAAGAGTTGTTTAATGTGTTGTTTGATTCATTTGTTTACATTTATTTAGAGTCGGGGCGATAATAAAGATCGAAAACACTGTTGCAGGTATTCGCAGGGAATTTGCAGCTCGTAAGCCATGGGCGGAGGTACCGGCAGAACCCCTAGCAATTCCACCTCGTAAACCAGATGCAAACTCAATTAAAAAACATGTTTAAACTTGGAGGAGGCATTTTTAGAGCCAATGATTTAACATTTGAAATACGGAAGAAGACTTTTGAATATTTTTCAGACCCGGGTAATCGCCAGGATACGTTCGATTCCGATACATACTATATATATACATATAGCCAAAACAATTTCTTCCATGGATAGAAAAGTCTGACTCCTATTGCAAACTGGTGATAAGGAGACGGAATATTAACTAAAAGAGCGCCACGATCTACCATGAAATGTTAAAAACACATCTGAGAGCCAAGCTTTTAATTATAACGATGGTAGATCGTTAGTTAAGGCTGGTATTTGTCATATTTTGGAGCAAATTACGCCCCTGTGACACCATTTTTCACGTTACATGAAACTGGTTACGCATGCCTTTTTCCCTCTTTAAACCGAAGCAATTTTATAACGTTTGGCTCCTTAATTTGCTTTCAAAATAAATGGTAAACCGTTTGATTAAACTTATCTTTCACTGTCGGTCTCGTCGAGTTGGCATGTACGGCATATTTTTCTTTGAGAGAACACGGTAATTACTTTTAAATGAAGTAATAGGCAGGATACAACATTGCCTCTGTTCTCCAAAATGCACTTATCAGGTAACACGTCACTGTTTTGAACAAATTTAAATACATAAACACGGACATCTTTTCAATATTCTTTTTTCATTTTTACCTGCTAAGACAGTGTAAACCAAAAACAGGTCACTGTTGAGAACAGCCACCTGAACGATCGGGCGCTTGAACTTATTCCCTTTTGCAAATCAACCCATCAAGACAAAGTGACACTTTCTACTGTGTGACGCGAGTAGTTCTAACTTCTCGAAATTCTCAGACAATCTTGGACAAAACTGTTGGGACACTTTGCCATAATATTCTGGAATTTCAGTTCAAAGGCTTACATGATTCCCCCTCCCACGCTCCCCCCTTTCAATGTTGTGCTAAAAGAATGACTATGCCGTGAATAGGCTCACTGTGGTCAACATTGGGAAGGGGAGCGGGGGTGTCCAAAGAGTTTTGTCCAAGATTGTCTGAGCTCCACGCGTATAATTTACGAGAACAAATTCAATAGATAATGGTTAATTTTACGGGCCGACTTTTTCGGAAAAGTTTTTCGGAGGCTTTTAGGTTTGAGGATTTTAGCGTAATGAAAGTAGCATGAAGAGTTGTTTAATGTGTTGTTTGATTCATTTGTTTACATTTATTTAGAGTCGGGGCGATAATAAAGATCGAAAACACTGTTGCAGGTATTCGCAGGGAATTTGCAGCTCGTAAGCCATGGGCGGAGGTACCGGCAGAACCCCTAGCAATTCCACCTCGTAAACCAGATGCAAACTCAATTAAAAAACATGTTTAAACTTGGAGGAGGCATTTTTAGAGCCAATGATTTAACATTTGAAATACGGAAGAAGACTTTTGAATATTTTTCAGACCCGGGTAATCGCCAGGATACGTTCGATTCCGATACATACTATATATATACATATAGCCAAAACAATTTCTTCCATGGATAGAAAAGTCTGACTCCTATTGCAAACTGGTGATAAGGAGACGGAATATTAACTAAAAGAGCGCCACGATCTACCATGAAATGTTAAAAACACATCTGAGAGCCAAGCTTTTAATTATAACGATGGTAGATCGTTAGTTAAGGCTGGTATTTGTCATATTTTGGAGCAAATTACGCCCCTGTGACACCATTTTTCACGTTACATGAAACTGGTTACGCATGCCTTTTTCCCTCTTTAAACCGAAGCAATTTCATAACGTTTGGCTTCTTAATTTGCTCTCAAAATAAATGGTAGACCGTTTGATTAAACTTATCTTTCACTGTCGGTCTCGTCGAGTTGGCATGTACAGCATATTTTTCTTTGAGAGAACACGGTAATTACTTTTAAATGAAGTAATAGGCAGGATACAACATTGCCTCTGTTCTCCAAAATGCACTTATCAGGTAACACGTCACTGTTTTGAACAAATTTAAATACATAAACACGGACATCTTTTCAATATTCTTTTTTCATTTTTACCTGCTAAGACAGTGTAAACCAAAAACAGGTCACTGTTGAGAACAGCCACCTGAACGATCGGGCGCTTGAACTTATTCCCTTTTGCAAATCAACCCATCAAGACAAAGTGACACTTTCTACTGTGTGACGCGAGTAGTTCTAACTTCTCGAAATTCTCAGACTGTCTGAGCTCCACGCGTATTATTAACGAGAACAAATTCAATAGATAATGGTTAATTTTTCGGGCCGACTTTTTCGGAAAAGTTTTTTCGGAGGCTTTTAGGTTTGAGGATTTTAGCGTAATGAAAGTAGCATGAAGAGTTGTTTAATGTGTTGTTTGATTCATTTGTTTACATTTATTTAGAGTCGGGGCGATAATAAAGATCGAAAACACTGGTGCAGGTATTCGCAGTGAATTTGAAGCTCGTAAGCCATGGGCGGAGGTACCGGCAGAAACCCTAGCAATTCCATCTCATAAACCAGATGCAAACAAAATTAAGAAAACATGTTTTAACTTGGAGGAGGCATTTTTAGAGCCAATGATTTAACATTTGAAATACGGAAGGAGACCCTTTTGAATATTTTTCAGACCCGTGTAATTGCCAGGATACGTTCGATTCCGAAATATAGTATATATATACATATAGCCAAAACAATTTCTTCCATGGATAGAAAAGTCTGACTCCTATTGCAAACTGGTGATAAGGAGACGGAATATTAACTAAAAGAGCGCCACGATCTACCATGAAATGTTAAAAACACATCTGAGAGCCAAGCTTTTAATTATAACGATGGTAGATCGTTAGTTAAGGCTGGTATTTGTCATATTTTGGAGCAAATTACGCCCCTGTGACACCATTTTTCACGTTACATGAAACTGGTTACGCATGCCTTTTTCCCTCTTTAAACCGAAGCAATTTTTATAACGTTTGGCTTCTTAATTTGCTTTCAAAATAAATGGTAGACCGTTTGATTAAACTTATCTTTCACTGTCGGTCTCGTCGAGTTGGCATGTACAGCATATTTTTCTTTGAGAGAACACGGTAAATTACTTTTAAATGAAGTAATAGGCAGGATACAACATTGCCTCTGTTCTCCAAAATGCACTTATCAGGTAACACGTCACTGTTTTGAACAAATTTAAATACATAAACACACTGTGAAATTGCTTCAGTTGGGAAAATGCAAAGCATGCGCTCTTTTTCAATTTCGCTGTGGCAAAATGGAGTCACGAGTACCTTCAAAATATGCCAAAACCTGTAGCCTGGCAACTACCATCGTCCTGTATATTTTAAAACTGGATCTCAGATGTGCACTTTAGCATTATTCCCATTAGATCGTGTGCCTAATATACAACGCCAGTCAGGAGTCAGGACATCAGAAATGTTTTGGTTACAATAATGTACTGTATACTGCTATCTATCGACGCAAGTAGCTGTATCTGAACTTACCGGGCCTGAAAATGATCTCAAGGACAATCTCTTTCCATATTTCCAAAACTGTTGGGAGGTGACCGTGTATTGGCTCTAAATTGCCCCTCTTCCCAGTTTAAATTTCATATTTTCAAACTGGTTTTGCATCTGTATTACAGTTCCCCTCCCCCGCTCCACCACTTTCCAATGACTTTGCGCTGACAAGTCTAGTATGGCTGGCTGATCTATTCTTGTCCTAAACTCAAATGTAATATATACCGATGAGACCAACTGTGGTCAACATTGCGAAGGCAGCAGGGTGCTCCCAAGGATGTAAAACTGTCGGAAAAACTACTACAATAATGTCATCCGAAAAATGCTCCGTCGTATTGAATTTGTTCTGACAGAAATAAACCGCGTGGGAAAACTCAGATATCTTGGATAGAAGGCTCGGCTTGGGACGCTCCCCTTCTGCGTGTCGAGCCGACTATTTCACGGCTTCTGTTTTCGCTAGGACAGAACAGCTTATAGGTCTGAGGAATTCTTAATGCTGAAACTGAAGATTTGAAATTCAGAATGGTATGGCAAGTCCTGTAGTTGATCAACGTCTGATCAATTTCAGTTGAACTAAACGCGTACAGTAGAATTTAATGTCATGATTGATGCAAGGAATGGATTAAAGCGCCCGATCGTTCAGGTGGCTGTTCTCAACAGTGACCTGTTTTTGGTTTACACTGTCTTAGCAGGTAAAAATAAAAAGAATATTGATATTGAAAGAATGTCCGTGATGTTTATGTATTTAAATTTGTTCAAAACAGTGACGTGTTACCTGATAAGTGCATTTTGGAGAACAGAGGCACTGTTGCTTATCCTGCCTGTTACTTCATTTTAAAAGTAATTTACCGTGGAATCTCTCAAAGAAAAATATGCCGTAAATGCGAACTTGACGAGACCGGCAGTGAAAGAAAAGTTTAATCAAACGGTCTACCATTTATTTTGAAAGCAAATTTGGAAGCCAAAACTCAATGAAATTGCTTCGGTTTAAAGAGGGAAAAAAGCATGCGTAACCAGTTTCATGTAACGTGAAAAATGGTGTCACAGGGTGCAATTTGCTTCAAAATATGCCAAAAAACCAGCCTTGACTAACGATCTACCATCCTTATAATTAAAAGCATGGCTCTCAGATGTGCTTTTAACATTTCATGGTAGATCGTGGCGCTCTTTTAGTTAATATTCCGTCTCCTTATCACCAGTTTGTAATATCAGTCAGACTTTTCTATCCATGGAAGAAATTGTTTTGGCTATATGTATATATATAGTATCTATCGGAATAGAACGTATCCTGGCGATTACCCCGGTCTGAAAAATATTCAAAAAGTCTCCTTCCGTATTTCAAATGTTAAATCATTGGCTCTAAAATTGCCTCCTCCAAGTTTAAACATGTTTTTAATTGAGTTTGCATCTGGCTTACGAGGTGGAATTGCTAGGGGTTCTGCCGGTACCTCCGTCCATGGCTTACGAGCTGCAAATTCCCCGCGAATACCTGCAACAGTCTTTTCGATCTTTATTATCGCCCCGACTCTAAATAAATGTAAACAAATGAATCAAACAACACATTTAAACAACTCTTTGTGCTACTTTCATTACGCCAAAATCCTCAAACCTAAAAGCCTCCGAAAAAACTTTTCCGAAAAATTCGGCCCGAAAAATTAACCATTATCTATTGAATTTGTTCTCGTAAATAATACGCGTGGAGCTCCAGACAATCTTGGACAAAACTCCTTGGGACACCCCGCTCCCCCTCGCAATGTTGACCACAGTTAGCCTATTCACGGCATAGTCATTCTTTTAGCACAACATTGAAAGGGGAGCGGGGGAGGGGATTCATGTAAGCCTTCGAATTGAAATTCCAGAATATTATGGCAAAGTGTCCCAACAGTTTTGTCCAAGATTGTCTGAGAATTTCGAAAAGTTAGAACTACTCGCGTCACACAGTACAAAGTGTCACTTTGTTTTGATGGGTTGATTTGCGATAGGGAATACGTTTAAGCGCCCGATCGTTCAGGTAGCTGTTCTCAACAGTGACCTTTTTTTAGTTTACACTGTCTTAGCAGGTAAAAATAAAAAGAATATTGAAAAGATATTCGTGTTTATGTATTTATATTTGTTCAAAACAGTGACGTGTTACCTGATAAGTGCATTTTGGAGAACAGAGGCACTGTTGTATCCTGCCTGTCACTTCATTTTGAAGTAATTTACCGTGTTCTCTCAAGAAAAAATATGCCGTACATGCGAACTTGACGAGACCGGCAGTGAAAGATAAGTTTAATCAAACGGTCTACCATTTATTTTGAAAGCAAATTTGGAAGCAAAATGCAATGAAATTGCTTCGGTTTAAAGAGGGAAAAAAGCATGCGTAACCAGTTTCATGTAACGTGAAAAATGGTGTCACAGGGGTGCAATTTGCTTCAAAATATGCCAAAAACCAGCCTTGACTAACGATCTACCATCCTTATAATTAAAAGCATGGCTCTCAGATGTGCTTTTAACATTTCATGGTAGATCGTGGCGCTCTTTTAGTTAATATTCCGTCTCCTTATCACCAGTTTGTAATATCAGTCAGACTTTTCTATCCATGGAAGAAATTGTTTTGGCTATATGTATATATATAGTATCTATCGGAATAGAACGTATCCTGGCGATTACCCCGGTCTGAAAAATATTCAAAAGTCTCCTTCCGTATTTCAAATGTTAAATCATTGGCTCTAAAATTGCCTCCTCCAAGTTTAAACATGTTTTTTAATTGAGTTTGCATCTGGCTTACGAGGTGGAATTGCTAGGGGTTCTGCCGGTACCTCCGTCCATGGCTTACGAGCTGCAAATTCCCCGCGAATACCTGCAACAGTCTTTTCGATCTTTATTATCGCCCCGACTCTAAATAAATGTAAACAAATGAATCAAACAACACATTTAAACAACTCTTTGTGCTACTTTCATTACGCCAAAATCCTCAAACCTAAAAGCCTCCGAAAAAACTTTTCCGAAAAATTCGGCCCGAAAAATTAACCATTATCTATTGAATTTGTTCTCGTAAATAATACGCGTGGAGCTCAGACAATCTTGGACAAAACTCCTTGGGACACCCCCTCCCCTTCGCAATGTTGACCACAGTTAGCCTATTCACGGCATAGTCATTCTGTTTGCACAACATTGAATGAGGGAGCGGGGGAGGGGACTCATGTAAGCCTTCGAATTGAAATTCCAGAATATTATGGCAAAGTGTCCCAACAGTTTTGTCCAAGATTGTCTGAGAATTTCGAGAAGTTAGAACTACTCGCGTCACACAGTAGAAAGTGTCACTTTGTCTTGATGGGTTGATTTGCAAAAGGGAATAAGTTCAAGCGCCAGATCGTTCAGGTGGCTGTTCTCAACAGTGACCTGTTTTTGGTTTACACTGTCTTAGCAGGTAAAAATAAAAAGAATATTGAAAAGATGTCCGTGTTTATGTATTTAAATTTGTTCAAAACAGTGACGTGTTACCTGATAAGTGCATTTTGGAGAACAGAGGCACTGTTGTATCCTGCCTGTTACTTCATTTTAAAGTAATTTACCGTGTTCTCTCAAAGAAAAATATGCCGTAAATGCGAACTTGACGAGACCGGCAGTGAAAGAAAAGTTTAATCAAACGGTCTACCATTTATTTTGAAAGCAAATTTGGAAGCCAAACTCAATGAAATTGCTTCGGTTTAAAGAGGGAAAAAAGCATGCGTAACCAGTTTCATGTAACGTGAAAAATGGTGTCACAGGGGTGCAATTTGCTTCAAAATATGCCAAAAACCAGCCTTGACTAACGATCTACCATCCTTATAATTAAAAGCATGGCTCTCAGATGTGCTTTTAACATTTCATGGTAGATCGTGGCGCTCTTTTAGTTAATATTCCGTCTCCTTATCACCAGTTTGTAATATCAGTCAGACTTTTCTATCCATGGAAGAAATTGTTTTGGCTATATGTATATATATAGTATCTATCGGAATAGAACGTATCCTGGCGATTACCCCGGTCTGAAAAATATTCAAAAGTCTCCTTCCGTATTTCAAATGTTAAATCATTGGCTCTAAAATTGCCTCCTCCAAGTTTAAACATGTTTTTTAATTGAGTTTGCATCTGGCTTACGAGGTGGAATTGCTAGGGGTTCTGCCGGTACCTCCGTCCATGGCTTACGAGCTGCAAATTCCCCGCGAATACCTGCAACAGTCTTTTCGATCTTTATTATCGCCCCGACTCTAAATAAATGTAAACAAATGAATCAAACAACACATTTAAACAACTCTTTGTGCTACTTTCATTACGCCAAAATCCTCAAACCTAAAAGCCTCCGAAAAAACTTTTCCGAAAAATTCGGCCCGAAAAATTAACCATTATCTATTGAATTTGTTCTCGTAAATAATACGCGTGGAGCTCACACTGTCTGAGAATTTCGAGAAGTTAGAACTACTCGCGTCACACAGTAGAAAGTGTCACTTTGTCTTGGTGGGTTGATTTGCAAAAGGGAATAAGTTCAAGCGCCAGATCGTTCAGGTGGCTGTTCTCAACAGTGACCTGTTTTTGGTTTACACTGTCTTAGCAGGTAAAAATAAAAAGAATATTGAAAAGATGTCCGTGTTTATGTATTTAAATTTGTTCAAAACAGTGACGTGTTACCTGATAAGTGCATTTTGGAGAACAGAGGCACTGTTGTATCCTGCCTGTTACTTCATTTTAAAGTAATTTACCGTGTTCTCTCAAAGAAAAATATGCCGTAAATGCGAACTTGACGAGACCGACAGTGAAAGAAAAGTTTAATCAAACGGTCTACCATTTATTTTGAAAGCAAATTTGGAAGCCAAACTCAATGAAATTGCTTCGGTTTAAAGAGGGAAAAAAGCATGCGTAACCAGTTTCATGTAACGTGAAAAATGGTGTCACAGGGGTGCAATTTGCTTCAAAATATGCCAAAAACCAGCCTTGACTAACGATCTACCATCATTATAATTAAAAGCTTGGCTCTCGGATGTGCTTTTAACATTTCATGGTAGATCGTGGCGCTCTTTTAGTTAATATTCCGTCTCCTTATCACCAGTTTGTAATATCAGTCAGACTTTTCTATCCATGGAAGAAATTGTTTTGGCTATATGTATATATATAGTATCTATCGGAATAGAACGTATCCTGGCGATTACCCCGGTCTGAAAAATATTCAAAAGTCTCCTTCCGTATTTCAAATGTTAAATCATTGGCTCTAAAATTGCCTCCTCCAAGTTTAAACATGTTTTTTAATTGAGTTTGCATCTGGCTTACGAGGTGGAATTGCTAGGGGTTCTGCCGGTACCTCCGTCCATGGCTTACGAGCTGCAAATTCCCCGCGAATACCTGCAACAGTCTTTTCGATCTTTATTATCGCCCCGACTCTAAATAAATGTAAACAAATGAATCAAACAACACATTTAAACAACTCTTTGTGCTACTTTCATTACGCCAAAATCCTCAAACCTAAAAGCCTCCGAAAAAACTTTTCCGAAAAATTCGGCCCGAAAAATTAACCATTATCTATTGAATTTGTTCTCGTAAATAATACGCGTGGAGCTCAGACAATCTTGGACAAAACTCCTTGGGACACCCCCGCTCCCCCTCGCAATGTTGACCACAGTTAGCCTATTCACGGCATAGTCATTCTTTTAGCACAACATTGAAAGGGGGAGCGGGGGAGGGGGACTCATGTAAGCCTTCGAATTGAAATTCCAGAATATTATGGCAAAGTGTCCCAACAGTTTTGTCCAAGATTGTCTGAGAATTTCGAGAAGTTAGAACTACTCGCGTCACACAGTAGAAAGTGTCACTTTGTCTTGATGGGTTGATTTGCAAAAGGGAATAAGTTCAAGCGCCAGATCGTTCAGGTGGCTGTTCTCAACAGTGACCTGTTTTTGGTTTACACTGTCTTAGCAGGTAAAAATAAAAAGAATATTGAAAAGATGTCCGTGTTTATGTATTTAAATTTGTTCAAAACAGTGACGTGTTACCTGATAAGTGCATTTTGGAGAACAGAGGCACTGTTGTATCCTGCCTGTTACTTCATTTTAAAGTAATTTACCGTGTTCTCTCAAAGAAAAATATGCCGTAAATGCGAACTTGACGAGACCGACAGTGAAAGAAAAGTTTAATCAAACGGTCTACCATTTATTTTGAAAGCAAATTTGGAAGCCAAACTCAATGAAATTGCTTCGGTTTAAAGAGGGAAAAAAGCATGCGTAACCAGTTTCATGTAACGTGAAAAATGGTGTCACAGGGGTGCAATTTGCTTCAAAATATGCCAAAAACCAGCCTTGACTAACGATCTACCATCATTATAATTAAAAGCTTGGCTCTCGGATGTGCTTTTAACATTTCATGGTAGATCGTGGCGCTCTTTTAGTTAATATTCCGTCTCCTTATCACCAGTTTGTAATATCAGTCAGACTTTTCTATCCATGGAAGAAATTGTTTTGGCTATATGTATATATATAGTATCTATCGGAATAGAACGTATCCTGGCGATTACCCCGGTCTGAAAAATATTCAAAAGTCTCCTTCCGTATTTCAAATGTTAAATCATTGGCTCTAAAATTGCCTCCTCCAAGTTTAAACATGTTTTTTAATTGAGTTTGCATCTGGCTTACGAGGTGGAATTGCTAGGGGTTCTGCCGGTACCTCCGTCCATGGCTTACGAGCTGCAAATTCCCCGCGAATACCTGCAACAGTCTTTTCGATCTTTATTATCGCCCCGACTCTAAATAAATGTAAACAAATGAATCAAACAACACATTTAAACAACTCTTTGTGCTACTTTCATTACGCCAAAATCCTCAAACCTAAAAGCCTCCGAAAAAACTTTTCCGAAAAATTCGGCCCGAAAAATTAACCATTATCTATTGAATTTGTTCTCGTAAATAATACGCGTGGAGCTCAGACAATCTTGGACAAAACTCCTTGGGACACCCCCGCTCCCCCTCGCAATGTTGACCACAGTTAGCCTATTCACGGCATAGTCATTCTTTTAGCACAACATTGAAAGGGGGAGCGGGGGAGGGGGATTCATGTAAGCCTTCGAATTGAAATTCCAGAATATTATGGCAAAGTGTCCCAACAGTTTTGTCCAAGATTGTCTGAGAATTTCGAGAAGTTAGAACTACTCGCGTCACACAGTAGAAAGTGTCACTTTGTCTTGATGGGTTGATTTGCAAAAGGGAATAAGTTCAAGCGCCAGATCGTTCAGGTGGCTGTTCTCAACAGTGACCTGTTTTTGGTTTACACTGTCTTAGCAGGTAAAAATAAAAAGAATATTGAAAAGATGTCCGTGTTTATGTATTTAAATTTGTTCAAAACAGTGACGTGTTACCTGATAAGTGCATTTTGGAGAACAGAGGCACTGTTGTATCCTGCCTGTTACTTCATTTTAAAGTAATTTACCGTGTTCTCTCAAAGAAAAATATGCCGTAAATGCGAACTTGACGAGACCGACAGTGAAAGAAAAGTTTAATCAAACGGTCTACCATTTATTTTGAAAGCAAATTTGGAAGCCAAACTCAATGAAATTGCTTCGGTTTAAAGAGGGAAAAAAGCATGCGTAACCAGTTTCATGTAACGTGAAAAATGGTGTCACAGGGGTGCAATTTGCTTCAAAATATGCCAAAAACCAGCCTTGACTAACGATCTACCATCATTATAATTAAAAGCTTGGCTCTCAGATGTGCTTTTAACATTTCATGGTAGATCGTGGCGCTCTTTTAGTTAATATTCCGTCTCCTTATCACCAGTTTGTAATATCAGTCAGACTTTTCTATCCATGGAAGAAATTGTTTTGGCTATATATATATATAGTATCTATCGGAATAGAACGTATCCTGGCGATTACCCCGGTCTGAAAAATATTCAAAAGTCTCCTTCCGTATTTCAAATGTTAAATCATTGGCTCTAAAATTGCCTCCTCCAAGTTTAAACATGTTTTTTAATTGAGTTTGCATCTGGCTTACGAGGTGGAATTGCTAGGGGTTCTGCCGGTACCTCCGTCCATGGCTTACGAGCTGCAAATTCCCCGCGAATACCTGCAACAGTCTTTTCGATCTTTATTATGGCCCCGACTCTAAATAAATGTAAACAAATGAATCAAACAACACATTTAAACAACTCTTTGTGCTACTTTCATTACGCCAAAATCATCAAACCTAAAAGCCTCCGAAAAAACTTTTCCGAAAAATTCGGCCCGAAAAATTAACCATTATCTATTGAATTTGTTCTCGTAAATAATACGCGTGGAGCTCAGACAATCTTGGACAAAACTCCTTGGGACACCCCCGCTCCCCCTCGCAATGTTGACCACAGTTAGCCTATTCACGGCATAGTCATTCTTTTAGCACAACATTGAAAGGGGAGCGGGGGAGGGGATTCATGTAAGCCTTCGAATTGAAATTCCAGAATATTATGGCAAAGTGTCCCAACAGTTTTGTCCAAGATTGTCTGAGAATTTCGAGAAGTTAGAACTACTCGCGTCACACAGTAGAAAGTGTCACTTTGTCTTGATGGGTTGATTTGCAAAAGGGAATAAGTTCAAGCGCCAGATCGTTCAGGTGGCTGTTCTCAACAGTGACCTGTTTTTGGTTTACACTGTCTTAGCAGGTAAAAATAAAAAGAATATTGAAAAGATGTCCGTGTTTATGTATTTAAATTTGTTCAAAACAGTGACGTGTTACCTGATAAGTGCATTTTGGAGAACAGAGGCACTGTTGTATCCTGCCTGTTACTTCATTTTAAAGTAATTTACCGTGTTCTCTCAAAGAAAAATATGCCGTAAATGCGAACTTGACGAGACCGACAGTGAAAGAAAAGTTTAATCAAACGGTCTACCATTTATTTTGAAAGCAAATTTGGAAGCCAAACTCAATGAAATTGCTTCGGTTTAAAGAGGGAAAAAAGCATGCGTAACCAGTTTCATGTAACGTGAAAAATGGTGTCACAGGGGTGCAATTTGCTTCAAAATATGCCAAAAACCAGCCTTGACTAACGATCTACCATCATTATAATTAAAAGCTTGGCTCCCAGATGTGCTTTTAACATTTCATGGTAGATCGTGGCGCTCTTTTAGTTAATATTCCGTCTCCTTATCACCAGTTTGTAATATCAGTCAGACTTTTCTATCCATGGAAGAAATTGTTTTGGCTATATGTATATATATAGTATCTATCGGAATAGAACGTATCCTGGCGATTACCCCGGTCTGAAAAATATTCAAAAGTCTCCTTCCGTATTTCAAATGTTAAATCATTGGCTCTAAAATTGCCTCCTCCAAGTTTAAACATGTTTTTTAATTGAGTTTGCATCTGGCTTACGAGGTGGAATTGCTAGGGGTTCTGCCGGTACCACCGTCCATGGCTTACGAGCTGCAAATTCCCCGCGAATACCTGCAACAGTCTTTTCGATCTTTATTATCGCCCCGACTCTAAATAAATGTAAACAAATGAATCAAACAACACATTTAAACAACTCTTTGTGCTACTTTCATTACGCCAAAATCCTCAAACCTAAAAGCCTCCGAAAAAACTTTTCCGAAAAATTCGGCCCGAAAAATTTACCATTATCTGTTGAATTTGTTGTCGTAAATAATACGCGTGGAGCTCAGACAATCTTCGACAAAACTCCTTGGGACACACCGCTCCCCCTCGCAATGTTGACCACAGTTAGCCTATTCACGGCATAGTCATTCTTTTAGCACAACATTGAAAGGGGGAGCGGGGGAGGATTCATGTAAGCCTTCGAATTGAAATTCCAGAATATTATGGCAAAGTGTCCCAACAGTTTTGTCCAAGATTGTCTGAGAATTTCGAGAAGTTAGAACTACTCGCGTCACACAGTAGAAAGTGTCACTTTGTCTTGATGGGTTGATTTGCAAAAGGGAATAAGTTCAAGCGCCAGATCGTTCAGGTGGCTGTTCTCAACAGTGACCTGTTTTTGGTTTACACTGTCTTAGCAGGTAAAAATAAAAAGAATATTGAAAAGATGTCCGTGTTTATGTATTTAAATTTGTTCAAAACAGTGACGTGTTACCTGATAAGTGCATTTTTGGAGAACAGAGGCACTGTTGTATCCTGCCTGTTACTTCATTTTAAAGTAATTTACCGTGTTCTCTCAAAGAAAAATATGCCGTAAATGCGAACTTGACGAGACCGACAGTGAAAGAAAAGTTCAATCAAACGGCCTACCATTTATTGTAGCTATGATGACTATGACATTTTTTGTGTATAAATGGCCTATCACATTAAAAAAATATACCAGTGCAACACTACTGATTGGTTTAATTTGTAAGTGGCATTAAAACAAACAATTTGTTGCAAAAACAAATCTCCGATGAATTATTTGTTTAAGACGAATGTATCAAAACTCTATCATTCCTAGATTTGGACTGTACTATTCTGGCGGAAGTGTAGTGGCCAAGATCCCAAAAATGTCGAAGGTGCAAGTATTACACCATTTTCTCGGAAAATCGGAACAGTATTGGCTGCTGTTGTAACGTTATACATATAGGACCTTTAACGTTCATTTCGCTAAAGTAGGATTGCTATACCCTGTATGTACTCTGGGCGCCACAATCGATTCGTGGTGGAATTTGCCGAGTACCTGACTCATTGAGAATACTTTTAGTGCAAAATGGTACCAATAGATAGAAAACAAAATTCTCTCTCTACTGAAGTAAAAACTGAGTAGTTTAAAACAACATTGAATAAATGCTGAACGATTTTGCCGAGCATCGCGAACCCATTTTAGACGTTTCATAAAATGGACTAAAATCCTCTTTTCTACCCGTAATTTCACTCGGAACCAGGCATCAAAAGTATTTTGTACATCTTATCCGTTGATTTTCACGGTTTTGAGGATTTGTTTGGTTCCTAGTGTCTGAGATAATTGACTTTAAAAGCCATGGCTTTTAGCTAATTATTTATCAAATATCTATGACGTCACGAAACGTCATGCATAAAATGGTTGGAGAAGGAAGCTCTTTTTGAGCAGTGGCGATTTATCTGGATCAAGGACGTTGATCTTAACCAGATATTGGGGGAGAGGCACTTTCACAAACGACTTGCGGGTAACCAGGAACTCTGATATGGACGAGGGGCACCGTTAGAGTGCAATGTTTGTATTCAGTAGTGACAACTTATGGTAATTACTGTTTGCGAGAATCGCGTGATATATCAAGCCTGCCATGTACATTCTACTTGTGAAGATACCGCTCACGGCTTACACTTGCGCGCGAAGTTCGGTAAATTTTTCTCTTGTGAGACTTTCCACCTCTTCTTGCAATACAACATAGAAGATTCGGCTGGACATTAAATGGCAGGGTCAGTCTTCAGTACAAATGGTTATTACAGACTTTAGGCCTACTTTGAACCCTTTTTTTTTTTTTCATTATTAAGAGGAAAATAAGGTAAATGTTGTATTTTTGCGGTAGGAGTCCGAGTACAAAATCAAGTATCCCATCCATCACGTCAAGCATGTTGTTAGTCTTGTACTCAATGAGCCTGCTAGTGCTACATGAAACTTGACGGAATCTACCTTCATTTCGCTTGGTGATCAGCAGTGGGGAAGGGAAAACAAGCCAGTGAACCACAACTGGAAAAAGTGATGTGGTCGGCTCGACTTGAACCAGTAGGTTGGAAACTGGGACGTAAAAGTCCACCTAACTCCCTTTTACATGAAACCCCAAGTGGTAAGCACAGGAACTAAATCTGAACATTTCCATAACTTTGACTGGAACAGTTCACTGCTAAAACTTAATGCTTATATGATTTATAGACGGTTAAACTTTGATTGTTTGTCTTATAGATGCAAGGAATGCCCATATTTTGCAAGAAATTTTTTTGCCGTTTAGTTGGTCACGAAGGACGATGGGATATACTCGACAAGGGAAGAGCAGCTCTATCCCATTGAGGATCCAGCACCGGTCCGAAGCTGCATGAAAATTGACGGTTTGCAAAAAAAAAAAAAAATGCCAAGTTGGGGGTTTTGCTTTAGACATACTGAAAATATTTGGACCCTCTTAATGAAATGTCGGGAACAACGTCCCAGTTCTCATACCAGACAATTCCAATTTCCCAACTAACGTATATCCAATCCCTCCCAACACTGTCTTGAGTTTTGCCTCCTTGCACAGATTCAGACCATATAACATTGTTCCCAAAATTTTCCAAGGGAACATGCAAGTAGATTATATATAATGAGCAAACTCTCCATACTTGTTACATTGTCAGGTATTCAGCAACTTATGACTTTTGTGAAAATCAAAGATCTTTCAACAATTAAGAAGTTTGCTCTCTCCTACAAATATACTTGGGGTGAATAACCTATGCATCGGAATTGTGGGCTAATTCCCCTTCCATTAGCCTGAACTTGTCATCTAAATACTTAACATAATAATATCTAATAAAGAGCAAAGAATTTTAAGCAATAACGGAACTTTAAAGGATCAAATGTTTGGTTTGAATGAATAACGTCCAGGCAAACTACTAGTAACATGTTTGCGGAAACTTCATTACTATTCAATCGACATATCTGAAATTAAAGTTAAGCAGTTTAAATCAAATCTAACTGCGAAGAAATCGCGCGCAGCTAATTTTAGATGCTCCAGAAATCAAGACTGCGTGTCACATCAATCTTATTGATTTTAAAAATACTGCATATAATTTTTTTTCATGCCTCAAAAATTGGTGGTAGGGGACATTTGCTGTGATACCCCTTAAAAAATATTAGGGAAATGCCACCCTTATTCTCTCCTCCCCGTGACTGTAATTAAGTCATTTTTTTTAAATTATGCACAAAATCGTTACAAGTCAGGAAACCACACAAAATTCAAAACCTTAACTTTTTTCGTAACTATCGGACATGTAACTTGACTCATTATACTAACTGTAACCATTGTCATGTGGTAGTGAATACTGTGATCAAGTTATCAATATAAACTCAATGAACCTCGTTTAAATGAAAATTGCCCTGTCTTTAAATTGGTTGCTTTCAGGGAGGCTTCTACGAATCATGCACGTAGGTCTTTTTTGTGAACAAAAAGTGTAATTGGATCATATCGTGTATGTTTGGTTCCTGGTAATGATAAGTAACACAGCCACATATTGCAACACCGCGGGATTCCCCGATTGTTAATCGAAGACTACAGCTTCGATTGTAGGGATTGCTCTACTTGTCACGTGCTTTTTCGACTGCTTATGCGACTCGGTATACCTTCTCGTGCACACGAATTCCGCATGAACGTATTGCCATAACGAACCGCTACGCATGAAAAAGAGTTTTTCGCCTGCTTCGCCTGCGCACATGTACAACATTAAATTATTGGCCAAGCGAACTGCTACGCACGCGAATTGCATAATTTTTCAAAATCCATCCGTCATCAAGCATATACGTTCATTATGGACGTACACGTATAGGAATGGGAACGCAAACAAAACGTAAACTGCTTACATGTACTTTAATACCGTCTGACTTCAGTGCCATTTCGTTAAGTACAATGTGGTCGAATGATTGACCGACTGTTACACTGACGTACTGACTTGAACGCCGCTGCGCAGTCTAAGGCTGCTTTTAAGCAACGACAACTCTTTTGAAAATGTCCGTTTGTTTAACACGCAAACCTTTCACATAAATTCACTCTAGCAGTCTCGGCTTTGACTGCGCATGCTCAAATGGTCAAATATGCGCTAGAACCGTGTCACGGCTTTCTGTTGACTGCTTGGAAGATACGCTTCTTTCACAGGTTGAGTATAAAAATTTGGCAGCGGAATATTTTTTGCTCTCAAGAAGTGAGCTTGGCAAGCCATTTGCAACTTATTGCATCTCACTCAGTTTTAAATAATAAAATTAGGCAGCGTATATGGACGTTTCATCTTTGTTTCGTACCATCTTCAGAGGCTTAGATTTGTACTTGCCTGTAAGTACGGGTTACATTACTCAAAAATGTGCTTGGTACTGGTAGTGACAATCACAAATGTAAAACCTAGAACGAGCAAGATTTTTTTTTCCAAAAGACAGGCCCGTAGCCGGGGGGGGGGGGGGGATGAAGCCCCCATGAAAATGTTTTTGCTCTCCAGACACTCTAAAGTTTCCCATTGACTTAATACATTTGTGATCATCCCCCCACCCCCGATAAAAATAATTTCCGCGGAAATACTTTGTCCCCCTTGCCTTGTCCGACTACGGGCCTGCCATAAACGTAGCCTGGGGTTAACCTGTGTATCAGTCGAATTATAGAAATAGTTCCAGATGTAAAATTGCATAAAACTTAATCAATACTAGCCATATTTATCACATTTCCTTCATTCCCAACTTTGTATCTTTTGCTCTCCTTGCTACTTGGCACAGACTTAGAATTACAGACAATATAAACTTGCTACCAATCAAGGGTAGGCAACAAAGGTTAAAAACAAACAAGTCTTTGAAAAGCCCAAATACGTTCGACAGCACAGTTCCCGTAAGGAATCTTATTAGGGTAGGACTATTTAGTTTACATGATATATTTCTGGTCATTCATATTATATTATTACTAATGTTAAATGCGTCTATGCCATCCTTATGGGGGTGGGGGCACGCTAAAGCTGGAGTTTTAATTTTCATGGATAATTACCTTTAGTGAAAATCGCTACATAAAATATAAGTGTGCATTTACCTGACACTTTTGTGACAATTGTGTTTTCGTGACCTTTGTTATAACAATTTTGTACGGTATTTTTAATAAACGGGCCACGAGACCAAGACTCTAGCTCGAGAAGAGGGGCACTGTGGGCAACTTGTTACATGTCACGTAAATATACAGCTGGTGGTCTTGGTGACATAAAAATTTTACCCATTTAAACCTCAAAAATGTAAAATTGAAAAATTTCAAGTTCTCATTGCTCTGCATCTAGGCATGATGAAACGTTGCTCTTACTTTTTACATCCCCCTTCTCTCCCTGATTACTTCTTAAACCTTCAAGGAGGAAACGAAAACCACCTTAAGCACACTTGATTTGGTCATATTTCACATCTGATTAGATGACTGACAGTAACTGATACATTCAAATCCACAAAAAAGCTATGTAGCAGTTGTGGTGAACTAACAGGCCAGTCAAGCATGTGTTAATTGTTTTTTACGCAGTGTGAACACAATGAAAGCAGAGCTCTTTTGGGGGCAAAGATCATATAACACACTCCGGTACCAGTTACACCCACACCGCCTTTGATCTACTGGGGTGTCTACGTTGCTTTCCAAGAAGCAACGTCACGACATTGTTTCAGTCTAAAGAGAACAACGTTTGCTAAAGGGGGGGGGGGACCTCTCCTCCTGACCTGCGAGACGTACACACTTGTGCTCTTGCTGATATATTTCTCTGACTACTGGCCTGTATCAGACTGATAGTTTTGTGAGCGGCGAAGGGAGAGAACACTTTTAATGTTAAAAGCGGCAGCCTTAAATCACTGTGAATTCACATAACAAAACATCAAAACATAAATAGATGCATCCAGATTACAGGTAAAATGTGGCATTATTGATAATATTTATCTTTTATTATTTACTTACATATCTCTTTACTATGGTTTTTTCTTTTGGATATTCTGTTAATTTACAACGAAATAAAACAGCAAAACCCGAGGATTAATGGGCATTCAGATTAATACAGTTGCGGAACTGCCTTATGGTCAGGGGCGGTCGCCCCTTCCCCCCCCCCCCCCCCGATATCAATAGCTCCGCAACTAAGTTGACATACACTCTAAAGAAGTGTCTCATTGCTAAATATTTACTGTTTAATTGCTATGTATTTTAAAATTTAAACCTGCTTTCAAAGTATGGACAAATTAAGTGTTTAATTGCTAAACACGAATATAAGGGCCTGCAGTGTACAGTTCCAACACCATAAACTAGGGGTTGAGCACTTACAACCGTTTCTCTAACTACCAAGTAATTTGGGATATCCTACGGTTCTAAAATAAGATCCTTTCCCGTCAAAATCGTTTGCATTCCCAACACTCCAGGCTGTTATTTTGTAAGTAAAACCAAGGCTATCACATCACACTTGTAATGTAGGACTACACCCCATTATGTTGGAACTTATGCGTTTACATTTGCAGCAAAGAATACAACTCATATCTCCACGTACAGGCGTCATCCTACCGTTGTCTGGAGTTTTGAAAGATAGGTGCTTTCAGTACTAGTTCCGGCACAGTAGGAATAGTTGGAGAGTCATAGCCTTTCTATACGTAAACGCTAGAGGCAGGAAGCAATTTGAAATGGGCCGGGGGGGGGGGGTGCGAAAGAAGCAATTTCTAGTATGCACCTAACCCTATCCTTTAACCAAAAGGTAAATTATTATGCCTATTTGTTTTTGTTGTTTTTTAACCAAGAAGAGCGAGCGATTTAGAAAAAAAAAAAGTGAAAACCAATGGTATGAATTAACCGATTTTTTTAATAAAAAAAGAAAAAAACGAAGGAAAGAAGAAAGGGAGAAACAGATGGAAAGGGAAAAGGAGAAGAGTACGAAGAAAGAGATTGTTTAGCGTCAGACAGGCTTCCTCGAATCTTCTTTGGTTACTTTTCCATCGGGCTAGCTGCTCTTTATGTCTCTTTATCTACATGCATATCTATTTGTCCACCTTTTAGTGCCTCTTTAGAGACTTTCCTAGGATACTTGTCCAACAGGCTATAATTCATTGAGCATTGTACTTGCCCGATCGAGTAGCTTCATACTTGTCGCAAATTGTGGCGATTTCTTCAAATAAGAGAGATCTGAGAAGTTTTGACCCCTTTTCTTAAAATCCGTGGAAGTTTCAAGTAAACCCCATATGAATGTCCGTCAGATTAAGGCAGAAAACAAAATTCTTAACAGTTCTTTTCAATAATTCCTACCGTTTTTATTAGTTACATAACATACCGACAATACCGTACGAATAGCACAAATATCATATACTCCAGAAAATCAGTAATTTTAGTCGCATACTTTTCGAAGCGAAAAGTACAAAGCTAATTTTTGCAGGACTTGAAATCTGGACAAGGGCGTTAAAAAATCGAGCATCAATTTTTAAGCCTTTAAAATCTGGCATGTTTTCATTTACACTGAAAACCCATACGAGTGCTTCAATCTTACCAAAAATTGTCTAAGTGACCAACAAAACGCATTATAGTCTCGAGAAAAGTTTCATTAAAAGTCAAAACGATTACAAAAATCCCGATCCACTCTGGCAACATTATATACAGCAATTACTCCTAAGTTTCACTTCATATTCTTGGCCAACACGTTGCCTGAAATTGGAGGAATTTCGGGCGAAACTTGTCGTGAGATATTTTCAATCGTTTGCAGATAAATATGGGAAGACGAAAGTGCACAGATGTATACATGTGCTACAATTTTGCCCCCCAAATGGTAGTGACACATTTTAATTGTGATAAGTTTCTGGTCCTTTTGAAGTCTCATTTGCTCATTTTCATTAGAAAAGCATGTTATTACAAAGGCAAATTTTTTTTGATATTATTTACATGCCTGGGAATACCATTTTCGACAGTCTGAGGGGTTGCAATTTTCTAATTTTCCTGTACGCACCACGCCAACTGATGGTGGCGCTCCGCTGAAATAGTCTTTCGGACAGCAGTATATATTTCTGGCAGTCAAATCTTTCAGACTGAAATGCTCCTATAGGCCTAGGTTTCTTATAAAAACCCAATAACTATCGACTCCTAAATATAAAAAACCTTTGTGATCGGGGGGGGGGGGGGGGAGGTGAGGTAAGTTTTCATCCGGTAAATAAGATAGGCCACTGCTGCACCAAGGAGCTGCACTTTATGGCAAGCGAATAACGCGGACTTTTTTTTTTAAACAATCGCAAATATGGAGTTTGTATTAATGAGAGTTTGGAATTTGGGTAGAAGAAGACTTGGGAAAATCCCACTGGAAATGACTGGTGTCACTGAAGGCAAATTTCCGATTTTTTTATAGGCAGGGTGTGATTGCAACCCCCCCCCCCCCTTCCTGTAGCTACGCCACTGCCGCTATTTTCAACTTTCGTTTGAAATTAACGTTAATACAATGAACAAATTGTAAAATGACCAGAATACCGAAAAATAAGAATTAGCACCACCACTGGGCCGTAAAAGTGCATCTGACTACCTAACCAATGGATGTATACGACGTTATAGCTAAGAATGCACATTCTACAATCTTTTTGATATTTCATGGAAATTTTACAGTGACTATCATAATAACCCTTACTCAAGATTTACATCGGGCATACATCTGGAAATATGTGACTGTTAGAAAGTTTCATATGGAGATATGAAGCCAGATATAACTGATGAGATGCCAATCCTGATATGTGAAGGAAATGTTATATGGCCATATGAAGCCAGATATAACTTGGTGAAATGACAATCGAGATATGTAAATTAAGTTTTACACGATGGCCATATCGAGATGGATACAGCTTGATGAAATTCCTTTCCAAATTTGCAAATAAAGTTTTAGACCACCTTTTTCAAGCCAGATATACCTTGGTGAAATTCCACTCCAGATATGTAAATAAGGTTTTATTCAGCCATAACAAGCCAGATATAACTTGATAAAATACCATGCCACATACACATATTAATTTGTATTTTTCCATATTGATACTTTTTGTGTACCTGTCCTACACGAAGGCCTTCATTGGAAGCAGAATAAGTATCAAAAAACCAAAACCAAAACATTCAAGCCATATTCAGCCACATTATAGTAACATATGCAAATGACTTTCCAAAAAGGGCGTGGTCAAGAATTTAAAGCCCTGATTTCCCTTTTATGATTAATGACGAAAAATGTGAAAAATCATAAAACCTTCAACAAAATTTATGTTGAAATATTCCCCTTTACGATAATTTAAATCAACAGTGCAGTGTAAACATTTGAATGTAGGAACTTCAAAGCAGTTTTGTTCTTCACTATGAAATAATTTAACAACTTAAAATATTTCAGTCAATGTAATACAATGGACATTAAATTTTCTTAGATATGATCAGATAGACCTTATTATACTGGCTAAGCGAGGCTCCGGATGATGCGCTTTACACATAGTTAGTGCATTAATAAATTTTGGTGCTGACATATATGGTCCAGATACGGCCTGGATATAAATCCTTATATGGGACGTATATGCACCATATCTGTCCCATGTAAAATTTCAGTCATATCAAACTTTATATATGTCATATATTTCCTTATGTTATATCAAATTATATGTTCCCAATTTTTGTAAAAACCAGAAACAAATTCCACATCTGGACCAGATATGAGCCAGATATAAATTTCCATACATGGCCCATACATGGATTTGCCATATACGGACCATATCTGTTCCACATTAAATTTCAGCCATAACAAATTTTATAAGGGCCATATATTCCTTTATGTTACATCAAGTTATGTCTGCCCAATTTTTATTAAAGCCAGATACAAATTCCATATTTGTACCAGATATGGGCAAGATGTAAATTTCCATGTATGTACCATATATGGATTTTGAGTGAGGGGACGCTTCTGATGTTTCTCTCTATATATTTACGTTACATTTCATACTTTAACTTTTAAAATCATCCGATTAGCTCGAATAACGATTGATTTTCCCGAGGGTGGAAACAAGAGAGGCATACTCGGATAAGCTAGTCGAACCTTACGGTTCACGCAATACATACACTAGAAATCACATCGCCTGTCACGACGCCTGTGCGTACTTGCTTGCAACGACTTAGGTAATGCTCTTGGATAAAACTAATGTGTAGCAGAGTGTAAAAGTAAACTTCCAGGGCGACGATCGTGGGATACGGGAATGGGGGGGGGGGGGGGGGGTGCGGGGGGAAACGGGAAGAGCATTCTTCTGTCTTCACATTTTTCACCGGGTGAATGTCACCCCAACCCCCTTGCAGCAACTACAAAAGACTGCAGCGTTTCCTAAAAAGAGTGAGTGTAGTGCGTGAGATTCTAATGTAATACAGCTATCCACCTTTGCCTTTCTATTAACGGAAGCATGTATATTTGGTTAAAATGTGATACAACATAGTGCAGTACATGGCAGTCATCACAGTACAGCTCAACGCAGTACAATGCAATGTAATACGTACACCATTACAGTAATGTTCTGTGTCGGAAGGAGGTAATTGAAAAGCTTAACGTCCCATTTAAGAAACTGATATCACAATGCTGCTAGATAAAGAGTAGTAGCGAATCTAGGTCAAGGATAGTGGATTCTAGATGACTCCCCCCCCCCTCTCTCCCTCTCCGCCAATGGACAAAGCTACGTGAAATATAGTAGAGGTAACATCACCTTGATCCAAAAATGCAACCCCAGGCTGTAATTCCTTGTCCGGTAAAAAAAAAAGTATAGAAAGGAAAACTACCACAAACAGCGGCGGAGTCAGGCATTTCAAATATGAAGGAGAAGGGGGCTAGAGAGAGCTACTTACAGGGTCCCTTGTCTCATCACAACGTATTCTTAATTATTGAACTTTTTATTCAGTTTTCTGCAAATGGTAGAAATATTGCTCTCCAATTTTACCAGTGACCTCTAGTTCATTCATTAGAGTCTAGTAGGCCTGTATTTTAATTTTTTCATCTCACGTTCTTTCACCACTTGACTATTCAAAAAACGGACTCTGTTATTGGTGTTCTGTTAGGTATAGATTCACGATTTTATGAGACTGTCAATATCACTTTAAAAAGTGTGAGAATAAAATTAACAAATTTCTGACTAATCTGTTAAACAATTGATATTTGGGACAAAAATAAATCAATGGGTAGGCCTATTTCATGTTCCGAAATTAACAAAAAGCATGTTTAAAATTGCAAATGATGATAATGATATTTTCCGCAGCTAGTTACACTAGCCCTAGTTCATTGTTTTGGCTGTGAACCGCACCTGATAGATATACCAAGATCATTTTGTTGTTGCCGTTTTCTATCGTTAAAAAAGTGATAACGCTATCAGCCAAGTCTTGACTGCCAGTTTGAAGTAGTAGTATTTTCTAATGACATAATGAGGGGGTGTAGATTAGTCGAAGTGAGTGGTCACTCAAAAAAGAACAAAGAGCAAACTGCCCATGAGGATACCCTAACACCACTTTCACTAGGACAAAAGCTTGAATCATTTTACTTTTTTTTTTTACCTAGAGGCTCTTTTCGAATGATCTTCTTGAAACTTCCATGGGAGCAAAAGTGGAATATGCATATTCTGTTTTGGTTCATGCTGACAATTTTCCCAGTGAGACACGGGATATAATTTGTTGAAATTATTTTTATGCCACTCGCAACATCTTTTGTAGGACTGCGAGGATAAATTTAAAATTAATCAGTGCCAACGTAATTATTGCTAGCCCTCTCACAGCTGGGTAAATTTGACTTTATTTAGACACAATCTAAGTTAATTTCCTTATAATATGCCTTGGTGTGCTACATTCCCATGTGTAATATACACCGACCAATACGGTACATGAAATGTGATATGAGCTACCCTCCAGTTTTTTATTTGATGTCAATAAAAGAGCTATGCAAATGCAGGATTTTGGTGTATCTCTGGTGAAATTGTCTGCAATGGAACCCCCATTGCCCTCAGTAGTACTGTATTCCCAAATTGGCATTTCTAGATGTATCATGTTCCATCCAAGAAAAATTTCGAGACGCATAGACAAGTATTGCTGACCGCCAACAATTGTAAAATTCAATGTAGGCTAAATAAATCCTGATAATGTGAATGAGGTAATATCCGTTTCTGGGACTGAATTTGTGGAGCTATTTATTACCAAGTTACGATCCAAACTGCATCAATGAAGAAGATTACTTTTGATCGAGAACGCAATGATTAAAGTGGCTTACTTGTTGCACAACTTACATTTCATGTTTTGTTTCCCTTTAACAGTAAAAATGTTTTTATGAACTTGAACACTTCCTGCTGGCTTGAATAGCGTGTGGCACAGACAGGTCTTAACAAATAACATCAGACCAGTTCAACATTTTATATCTCGGCTTACGGATGTCATGTAGAGATGGGAGTTGCATTGTTAGAATTCATTTTCCATGTTGTTTAAAATATATTTTTAAATTGTTCGACTTTAGATTCACTTTAAAATAAATTGCCTTGCCTAACACTGTCACTGTAAGGCCTGTTGCCAACAAAATACGCCTACGCTGAGCCAGTTTGAGAATTGTGTGGGATCAGTTTTCCTTTCAGACTGGTCAAGTAAAACTTTCTCATAATTCGAGAACGACCAATAGCTTTAATGTACTAA
The DNA here is from genome assembly GCA_037179385.1 of Holothuria scabra. NCBI lineage: Eukaryota > Metazoa > Echinodermata > Holothuroidea > Aspidochirotida > Holothuriidae > Holothuria > Holothuria scabra. Next base: position 14,436,258 of record CM074179.1, read on the forward strand.
AGGTAATTCACATTGGCCTACAGTAAACATTCGGTTAGATTTAAGATCTGTAATGTAAAGTATTGTTGTGATGTACTGCTAATGACATATTGAAGGGAAAGTTTCAGTAAAAATTTATTTTTCATATATAAAGGAGTAACCAAATCTTCAAGGTGTGGTTAAATTTCCATTCAAATCGGACATGCATTTCTTGCGATATCAGCCAGTGAAGATTCTGTATAGACTTGTGTTCCAAAGTTAACTTGAGGGCAGCATAGATAATATCACTTCCTCACATTGTCAAAGAATGTTTTGTTCCCCTTTGTTTTTTTTGTTTTTTTTTTTTCAGACAGTTGTGTTCACCTAGAAGATTATTACTATATGATCTCCCTATGGGGATTGCAAGTTTGTAAACCTCCCATACTACTTTTGCAATAACATTTTAATAACGTGGGTTCGTTGTGGAGAAGATAGTCTGTAATATTTAAAGAAAAGCCGAAGACTGCCCATTTATGTGAGGGTATGATGTCATATATGATTGCTTCAAGTTTACAGTTTGCTGAAAATGTAACGGCTTTACTTGCTCTTATCTTGAGAATCATACATCAGATTCCAATGCAAATTTTTCCAAAATACTTAGATGAGTACCCCTCTAACATATCAAAACTTGATCTGACCTTAAAGCCTTCTTTAAATAGAAGGGTTTTCCACTTACTCATTTGGGTATATGAATTGGGGACTTAAACTTTGCACATTAGATATATCAGCTCGGTTGCTCTCTTAACAACAAAATCCAATGACTCTCATTAAGTAGTGAGCACTAAGTACGGTAAGGTCATAAGTTTATAACTGTGAGTAACCACCTGTATCGACAGTTCAAGACTCAAATATACATTTTACCATCACCGTAAAAAGCAATGAAAGAAGAAATAACGATCGATTAAATAGATTGCTACATGTCGAGTGCTCACTCGACATGTGGCAATCTATTTAATCGATGGTTATTTCCCTTTTCATTGCCTTTTACGGTAATTTTAAAATGCCTGCAACATTTGCTTATTTCACGTGATGTTGGCAAGGAATATTTCTTGAGCGTTGTTTTTTCTTTAGTATTTCTTATGCAGCATAATACCAGTGTGAAGATATTCATGGGTACATGCAGTTGTACAGTGGTGTACGAATGATCAAGAAGGGGGATGTAGTATGTTGAGTGATCGCCGGCCTGGGAGAAGGGGTCTAAAGGGAGAGGTGTCCCGTTCCCCCTTTGGAAATTTTTGGTCTTTCCAAGGAGCCTCATGGCAAAATTGTGCAAGATTTTCGACTTCGACAGGGAAAAGTCTTGATTGTTAAAATTACTTGCATCACAAATTATTGAACTACAAGATGTACCTTCCTACGATCCATATAATGCTGACTCACTTTTTCTTTTTGGTTTCTACTGCAGAAGCCTGATGGCATTCATTTAATTCAGCCGCATAGTTTTCCACAATTTGTCTTTAAACTTAAAATTACTGGCTGATTATCGTAGACCCAATTTACACTTTGAATTTCGAAAATTGGGCCAGTATTAAATGAAATCAGTTATTGTTAAAGAAAATTTGCAAAGCCTTTGACTATGATCCTATTTATGTGTTTGGCTAACGTGTCCCTTAAGAGAAGAATAGTCAACCACAGGACATGCTAACATCATAAGCTTTGAAATTTTTTAGTTTGGTGACTGTTGAATTGAAAAGCATTGTACATCAACGAAGTAGTGGCGACAAACGGAAAGCGATCAAGAAGTTCCGTGAATAAGTTGACCACACAAAAGCAACTGCTTGCTTAGTGCATTGAAAAAACAGTGCTTGGAAAATCTTAAGTATTAGTAAAAGGCTCGAGGAAATTGTCAGTTTGTCAATTTTGATCTGCCCTATTGATGTAAAATTAGCTCTGAAAGGGGTCTGATAATTATTCCGAGGGGTCGTTATTACGAATAAAACATGAGGTCATTATTCCGAAGGTTCGTTATTTCGAAGGGTCGTTACTTCGAATAGAGGATAAGGGTCGTCGACAATCCTGTGTAAGACTATCATGGCACAAAGCACACTGTATATGCTGTCAAGAACTTTCACTGTTTGATATGCACAAGTCTAAAACGGGCCTGAAGCCAGCTATGAATTTCATGTTTAGGGGTCGAGTGCTGTGAGGGGGAAATTGTTGTGACTGGGGCACCAAATGCTCTATTTATACCTGGTGTACTTGTTTCAACTTTCAGCTGCTATATGGGTGACAAAAATATTAGTTTTATTTTTGGTGCAGTATGAGCAAAAATGCCACTGCGGTATCTAAGGGCTCATCTGAAAGTGATCACCCGACCCTGTTTTTGCTTTATCAATTTAAACTGCGCATGACGGGTAATTCAGCTGGGGCTGAGGGTAGGTGGAATCAAAATTAATGTTCCGATTCATAATTTGCACGAACAAAATGCAAAGATGCAGTTTATCTATTTAATTATTTATTTTTTATTTTTGTTGTTGTTGTTATTGGGCCTGTCTTACTTGGCCTATTTTTAGACGCGTAGCCACACAGGGGGGATGAAACAAGCCATGACCCAACCCTGAAGAAATAATTGCAAAAAACACTAAAAAGCCGTTTTTCTTCCTCACCGCAGACCTTTTCCTGGTGACGTTCTCCAACCCCACCCACGCCACTGCCTTTCTATAGTTTTAATTGCTTCATCCTACACATCTTGCAACAATTTCCTACAATTGAGTCTACACACAGGGTCCCTACATTTTTGACTACGGCCTATTTTCTCTCATCTTCATTAAAGTGCACCTAAAATCAAAATATTTAAAAATATATTAAACAGCATGAAAAATGAATTCTCACAGTCCATCTTTCATGTACATAGGTATGGAACGCGAAAAGGGCAAATGTTGCATATGACGGTAACTTTTGAAATGGTAACGGCCACATTTCGAGTCGTAACAGCAGCTTTTGAAGTGGTAACGGCCGCTTTAGAAGCCGTAGCTGCAGCTTTTTCGGCAGTGGCGTCAACTCCTTCGAACGTGACGACGCAAAATCAATCAACAGCTACTTTTTTTTTTTTTTTTTTTTTTTGGTATACGTCTTCGACAATATTTGCCCTTTTCGCGTCCTACCTTGCGCGAAAAGGACATAACGAAGTAGCTACCACTTTGTTAGTCGTGGCGACACAAACGAATTGGTTACAGCTTTTTAGTTGTGCGTGGCGCTGTTCAGTTTCTAAGTAACGGTGCAAAATAAAGTTCACAACAACTTTGTAATTGGTTATACAAAACGTGTTGATGGCAGCTTTTTAATTGGCGACTTTGCGCGTGGCGCTGTTCAGTTTGTGTCAATGCATACGTATATTGCCTAAACCCTGTAGCTTTTTCAGTGGGGAGGTTCGATTTTGCCGCAAGCGGAACAGTTAACTCACCGACTTTGAATCGAAGAGACCGAAGACAGGTGTATCAAACCAACTGCGGATTCATGTCTTTAAAGTGTGGAAGGAGAAAACAGGTGGTACAGGGGGATATGGAAGAGGGCCCTAAGTCAGGGGTGGGGTGTTCCTCGATCCCCTTGTGAAATGCTTACTGTAACTGGGTGCTGTCAGATGCGATTTACTGCAAAAAAGTGTGAAATTTCTGTTTTGGCCTCGCATGACGTAAGGAAGGTTCGAGGTTTTACAATGTTTATCAAACTTTAGGAATGATATGAATACAAGCTCCAATTTTCTGGCATTTCGGGGTTGTAGAATAGGAATAAACTACAATATTTCGACTTGAACTTGTGAATAAATAGCCAAAAACGGACTCGGTCGACGCCCCGTCGGTTATTAAGCTAAATTAAGAGTCTCGACTATTTATTCGCCGGTTAAAGCAGTCCCTATTAAGTTTTATTCCATAATTATTCAGCGATTTTTGGGAAAAAATAGCCCACCATTCCTCTTCATATTGTACTGTAAAACTTTTGAAGCGGAACTCCAGATCTTACGGGGAAATTCGTCCGAACCCCCGCCCCCGGATACGGGCATGCCCTGGCTAATAACAGAGATGTAGCTGCACCGCAATAGGTGCGACATGAACCAATTCCAGATTAAATTGTATTATCACGATACTTAGTCATTATTGTTGCTGACCATTGACAAGTGTTGCATAAGAAGTGTTCAGGAATTTGAGGTCAAAGGTCAACTCTGCGCCACAGGGGCTATAAGGGCCTTTGTTTGGGAACATACTATAAAAACGTGACAAACGTTTCTCTACATATAAAAACGGTGTATGATGTTGTAACGCCGTCACAGTACACTGTAGTAGGACTTCCTTTGGGGTGTTCAAGAATTCCGGGTCCAAAGTTCCACATGGGTCTTTTAGCCCATTTGATGAAAACACACTTTACCTAGTACAGCTTTGAAACCTTATAACAATAGTACCGTGATGAGGATACCTTTGATTTCTGTGAGTTTTATAAACAATTGGTCTCACTTGGACCTTATTGCCCATTTGATAAAATCATGCAAGGCAGCATATAGTTTCACCGGTATAACATGGAATATGAAAGTACCTTTGGCAACTTTTTACAATATGAGCCGAAATTAGGTCCTTCAATCCTACAGATGATCTTTTACCTAAAATTTCAGACCTCATCTGATGGCCCAGTACCAAATATGTTTGACAGGATACGTTTAAAAATGATTTATGGAATAGACCACGTGCCCCATGTGGAACCATTTGGACCCATGGGAAAGCTTGGCCCAGCATTTCTGAACATCACAAAGGTAGCACTACGTCAGGTCTGCTGTGACAGTGTCAGTATTGTACTATGTAGGGAAAAATCATTTAGCATGATTTCATGAAGCAGGTCACATGGCCCATGTAGGACCCGTGATCCAAACTTCCTGAACATCCGAAAGGTACACCTACTGCAGCATACATCCTTTTCTGACAAACTTTCAAAATTGTATTATGTAATCTGTGTACGGAACATGAAGCATGTTTTCAGAAACGGGGCCCAAATAGGTCCCTTATGACACGAAGATGACCGTTAACCGTAAATGTCAGACCTGATAACCCAGTACCAAATCTGTAGGAAAAAAAGGGCCAAACATTTAGCATCATTTCATGGAACGGGTGATGTGGTTCATGTGGAACTTGGGCACCTGCCCTTAGTCAATACTACCTCGTAGTGTTGTGACAAATTTCAGCATTGGCCCCTACTACAGGAGGAAAGGATTTTTTCATGATTTCATTAAATGGGTCATATGAACCATGTGGGACCTTGGACCTCAAATTCCAAAACACCTGAAGGTACTCCTTCACCAAAAATATCGTGAGACTTTTTTGATATTATTATTGTGGAAGTAAACTGTAGGAGGAGATGCATTTTGTCCATCTGACCCACCTCACTCCCCCTCAAAAGTTTTTTTTTTTTTCTAAAAGTCCCCACGACTCTCTGGCGAAGAGCCAAGGGGCGAAAACCAAACGATTACTCCCGGAGGAGTTCTGCTCCCTTAAGGAGCTTAACGTCCCAAATGGACAAGTACGCCCTCCAAAAGGCAAACACTGAGTGGTTCTGCTCTAGACTGGCTGAATAGAACAGAAGCCACAACCTGGATGCAGTTTAACGTCATGCCCAGGACGTGATCTCAGCCAAAAGCCGACAGGCTTTTAACAAAACCTTAAAAGCTGTGGAAAGGCTTTCGACGAAACCATAACGCTTTAAGCTGTGCTCAGGCTTTTAACGAAACCTTAAAAGCTCCCCCTCAAAAGTGTCAGTTTGCGCCCAAATGTCCATCTATGGCATTTGACCTCAAATTTCCGAATTAGTCAAGGTTTATAAGCAATATACGTATGCCTTGACACAAGCTGAACAGCTCCACGAACAAAGTCGCCAAGTAAAAAGCTGACATCAACACGTTTTGTATCACCAATTACAAAGTTGTTGTAACTTCGTTTCACGCCGTTACTTAGAAACGGAACAGCGCCACGCACAAAGTCGCTAACTAAAAAGCTGTAACCAACTCGTTTTGTGTCGCCACGACTAACGAAGTGGCAGCTACTTCGTTTTGCCCTTTTCGAGCAAGCTAGAACGCGAAAAGGCCAAATCTTGTCGATAGTGTATACCACAGAAAAGTGGTAAATGTTGACTGGTTTTGCGTCGTCACGTTCGAAGAAGATGCCAACAAAGCTGCAGCTACGACTTCAAAAGCGGCTGTCACCACTTCAAAAGCTGCTGTTGGGACTTGAAAAATAGCCGTTACCACTTCAAAAGTTACCATTATTGACATTATATGCTTTTTTCGCGTTCCGTACATTTTTGAGCCAAACTATAAAATGTTGAAGTTAATTCAATCAAATTGAAATGGTATATTGCTCGATAATTTGTGATCTCATTGTTGTACTACTCAATTTCAATCTTTGTATTTCTTTATTTTTCTGAAGGTTACTTCACCTTAAACCAAGGTGTGATAGCACTCGTACTCTTATGAGATGATGTGATTAATTCAGCCCTCTCTGTGCAACATGCTATGCTGGCAAACAGGAATTTTTAAGGTAAAAAAAAACATTTCAGTTTTTACGAGAGAATGCGAATTATAGCAGTCGCTTTATGGACTTGTTACAGTGTTTTGAATCTGTACCTTATTGGTTTTGTTACTTTTTAAGTGTTTGTAAATTAAAAGGCGTTAACCATGGAAGCAGATAATTTATTTAAGGATGTCTCTGGTTTCTTTACACGTTGAGGCATATTACTTGAGGGGTATTTGAATGACATGGTTCTTGGAACGGCTGTATGAGGTTCTCAGAAGCCCTTTCTATAGTTTTTGTCAACTGCCGTTCTTTATGACATGGTCGTTACCCTTCTTTTCTTACAGTTTTAAACATCCGAGCAACATGTTGACTTAGAAGTTTAGGCGTTGTTTTAAGCAAAACATTGAACGGGGGATTTCTTTTCATAATGAAGCAACCCATAACTGTAACAGGAGCGACAAACTAAAGTTATATTTTATTTTGTTCAGAACTGAAGACCGTCACAGAGGGTTAGGAATAGAGAACGGATAAGAAAACGTAGTCTCCCGGATGCGAAAATTGCGCAATATTAACTGCGTAGTTTTCTTCTGACCTAGACGTTTCAACTGAAACATGAACCGCCCCTACGAATAGGCGCTTGCTATGCCGGTGACCACATGATCAGCCGAACGACATATGATACAGCTGATGATATCAATTGCTACCGTGGCTTGAAAAAGCGACTTCGAGATTTTCATGTATTTCAGTTGAAAGTCAAATGTGCCATGCGCATGCTTAACCGCATCTAAATAAACTTAGTTAACATCAACCCAAGTTTTTTGTTCTGCATTTTTTAAATATTCTTACATTAGATTTTTTTCTTGGTGGCTGTACTTGACGGCATTGTATAATTAGATTTAGCAATCATGTAAGACAAATTTAAAACGGTCCCTTTGAGCAACGGTATCCAACCAAAGAAAGAGGAGGCCGGTGAGAAATACTAGACTAGTTTTTTTTTTTTTGTTGTTGACAATTACAGTAGGAATGGGAAGAGAGATCTCTGATGAGGAGTAGCAAAATAAAAGACTGCATAGTTATCTCTATCTCTACCCTTAAACCTCATTACCCAAGACGATAGTTGAGTTACATCTCTTCTGATCTGGAAGCATATGCTTGCTTTGTTGGTGATCATGCGATGCATTCACGCGTGATCCGGTTGAACTGCCGAACCGTAATAAGCGCTGCCATCGAACAATACTGAGAACACTAAGGAAGTTAAAAAATACTGAAATTGCCATTCGTGAGGAAATTTGGATATTTTGAACTTCCAATAATATGCGTGAAATTCTGACAGTTTTGGCTACGGCCGGAAATTACTGATAAAATAATTCTTGTGCAATCTAAAAACGTCTATTTTCTAGCTTTAGTAGATAATATCATCCACTTCTTGTTTTATTCAGTCAATTTTAACATCATGATAAACGCATTACTCACATATACTTTTCTAACACTCGAGCTTCCTAAACACTTCTTTCTCCCACCTCCCATCACTAATGTTTCACCCGTATAAATTTTCAACACTGATATATTTTTCTGAAATGCGCAAACCTCCTCATTATAAAAAATTCACGTGTTTAGTCTAACGGTACAACATCCCCCTAACACGCAGAAGGCCTGGGTTCGATTCCCAGGTCGAGTCATACCAAAGAATCTAAAAATAGAACCTACTGGGAGTTACTAAGTTAAGCAACTTTTTATTTATATCACTAGAACCGGTAAAGACCGCCTCCATTCGCAAGTATGAATGCCTTGCATTCTGGTTAAAAGGGAACAGAGCAGATAATATGAGTTGAACAACAAGAAAGTCACAAATTATTGTGCAATGGACTTAATTGTTTCAAGCAAATATATTTCAACATTTTACATCTCCGCTCAAGAATGTGCTATGAAGATGGGAGTTGGATCGTTAGATTAGTTAGTTACTTAGATGAGTTTTAACGACACACCAACAATTATTCGTTATACCCTGTCAGTCAACTCGATAGAAAGTTCAAAGTTCCAATAAAGTTTCAAGTTTAAAGTTCAAGTTAAGTTACCATTTAATCGCCTCTAACGACAGGCGGGAAATACCGTGGGTATATTCTGTAACCCCAGTCCACAGGCGGGCAATCATGGAAAGCTTTGCTCGATTGTGTGGGTAATATTGGTCTTTTGTTTGTATTTTATATTCGATACCCGTGAACAAACTCCTCGCCACACAAGAACTCCTCACTCCTAACTCCTAACTCACAACCACCTTCCAGCTCACCCTACCTGGCTGCAGCTTAAAGTCATGCCCAGGAACGATACTGGGCCGTTACAATCCATTTTTCAGGCTGTTTATCCTTTATTTTTCAATATTTTGACTTACACTTTTAGCTTCACGCCGAATACACTATCGTACTTCCTGCCGTTCTAGTTGTACTGCGGTATAGCATTACCTCCTCAAATGACGAACGCAACTTTTGTTAATGTGAGTCGAGAGCTTTCGGAAACATCTATTGATTCAAATAGGATTTGATTTCTGTTGCAAAGGAAATTATAACAAAGTTTCCTTTCAAAATCTTATTTCGATTGTAATCTACTTGTTTGCACAAAAGTTAAGGTGATAAACATTGTTAAAAATGTACGTGTTTCTGTAGCCATTACATGCCCGAAAGAGAAAGTGTTTTTATTCTCGTTGGGAATCCTATATTGATTGAAAAAGTTAATGGTATATCAGTTCAGTGATGTCAATGGTGCATTAAACTTTGATTCAATTTTTCTTTTACTCAAATGGAGAAGAAGAGTCTGCTTCCATTAAATTGTATTTGACAGATTATATCCTGGAAAAATGGAGTTGCTGTGAATATGTGAATAAACTTTGGATTAACACTGAGCAAAAAAAAAAGTAAAAAAAAAATAATAATGGCACGTAGAGACTAAAATTAACTCGATATGGTTTTCTGGCCAGGTTGGATTACCACTGCAAGCATTTGTTTCACCCATATAATGAAAAACGACTGGTATTAAATGTACGGAGAAGTTTGGAAAAAATGTAAAATGTTAAATTATTAGGCAGTATAAAACAACTTAAGAGGTGGATCCCACAGAACATACAGTCGAACAGTCTAAATATCTAGTCATAAATTTAACTGAACAGGTGCACAGTTATTGTGATTTTTTGTTTACTTTTCCCCTTATAGTTAAAATGCCCATTAAACTCAAACATGACAAAATTTATATCAAGAAAGGTGTAAATTTTCCATACAATCTGAATTTATTGATATTATTATTGCTGAATGCATCGTTTTGAAGGAAATACTGCATCAAATTATACCAAGTACACACAACCGTGAGAAGTCCATAAAATAACTGAAAGTGAAGGACAAATCTCGCCAATCGTTGCCAGACCTCCCCAATTTATTGTCAACTCTGACGATCTCGTCAGTTCTGTGGAATCGTCTTGGCATGAATTTCTAAAAGCGCCATAGCATATGGCAAAATGCATGTCTGTTGAGCTTCATTTTAGCTTAAGTAGGTAACAATGAACAAAGGACTTTCACTGCTTGATAATACAGGAACAACACACTATTGAAATTCACAGCTCATACTTTCTTACCTTAAATACCAATCCATTACGACAATAACCCATGATGTCACAGTTGGCAAGTTCTTACGAACATCCCATTGCTCGCCCCTTCCTTCTGTAAAAAGCCAGTAACCATATCAGGTGAGATCTGCCACCTGAGAAGTTGTTGAACTTAAGATGGTAACTCCAAACATGTCTTTATTTAATATCATTATTTGGCATTATCAAACAATATGTAATGTCTTAATACATGTTTCCAGTTGATTACATAAATCACATTTTTTAAGCATCTACCCCTCGTTTAAAGCAAAGGTGGCATCTTATCTACATTTTTACAAGTTGTGTACTGCATTAACTACATACTGATTTTTTTGACTACATCTGTGAATATATTTAAAGTTATTTTTCAATAATATTATCTATTAAGTGTATGAAGTCTTTTGCGAGGCAAAACATGATTTGGGGACAGTTGGCCAAGGAAACAGCCAAAGGTCCAAGTTCTCAGCTGTTTGTGCTAGGAAGCTCTAAAAGAGCTGGGAAGCTCTAAGCCCAATTCATTTCAGGTCAGAACCATTCATGTAGTTATCTGGCTCCATTGAGACCATGGCTCTAGCTCCAAGCTACAACCCAGAACCTTTAGTTGACACATCTGCTACCAAGAACCAGACTCCTAAACTTACCATAACCAGGCAACTAGATCAACCACAGAGTGCTCTGATGCTGTCTCACAGAACGGGGTAGGAAACTCCACTCAGTGAATCCATCACTTGACCTGCTTAATACTCAAATACTTGTGGAGATCTGCCTCTCATTCAAAATGATACTGAAGAATTGCACCCTCTGAATCGGAACAAGGCACAATCATGAGTAACCCTAAAGACTCTGGCCAGCTTATACAAGAAACTATAGGTCTTGAGCAGGGGTGTGCCAACTGCAGCCCTCTGCCTCCTTCTGAGCAGCTCACGAAACAATTTAGATGCGCCCCATTTCAAGTCCTATAATGTCTTGTATGTTGTATTTCAACATTAGCCATTTCATTGTTAGCACTTTTTTTCGAAAAAATAGAGATGGAACCACGTCGGGGTAATTTTCGTCAACAATCAGTAGACGCATACTACAAAAATGATGGGGGGAATTAATGAGGGTGAGATGCCATCCTCATGTACACCTATCTGTTCCACTGTGTCCATCCAGATGACCACAGCAACATGATTTGATCCGGTGTTCCAGAAGTTTGCACACCCCTAGTCTAGAGTAAAGAGAGCCTATCTCACCTCAGACGCAGTTGTGCAATTTGTGTCAATGTCACAACAATGGGGTCTGGGGAAACTGAGTTCACTCCACTTGTACAGGAATGCAAGTACTGTACTGTGGGCGATATCTGCCATCTACAGTGAAGTACACGTATCATATGTTTAGGACACGTATAGCTAATTATGCAGAACTTAGAATAATAAACTGCAAACTTATCAATGCATATCACTATGTATGGTAAATGAGCCTACAGTATAACTCAAAATTTTGAAGAAAAAATAGAATTTGACAGGAAAAAACAGAAGTAGTCTGGAAAAACCAGAATGGTTGGCAGCTCTGAATAAGAAAGACCCAAAAGGTGAGCCACTCTGAAGAACTGAAATTTAAGGGGAGGCCTTCCAAAAGAACAATAAAGGATGTCTAGTACTAGGGTTTAAATTGAAAGCCCTGCCTGCAGAGTCTTGGTCTATCTCCAGCCTTACTGTCAATGTGAATAAAACTGTACCCCTTTTCTCCATTTCTGCCAAGTATGAAGGCAAAGATGGACTCAAATGCTGGTTGCAGCCAACCTACCTTCCATGTGGAGGACACAGACTGTAAGGTTCTCTTCACAGTCCTGTCCAATTTAGGTCAATTGCCAAATTGAGTCTGTTCAGCAGTGACAAGAAATCACAAGGACACCTATACATACTAATTAACCAAATTAGTTGGATATTACCCTTAAAACACTGATAGAGTGTGAAGATTGGGCTTTAGAACCATATCTACTTAGCCTAACCACATTTAGGCCTCGACTTAACTACAATATACTGTAAACACACCATATTTCCACAAGTGGATGTAAGTACAGACAAATCAAGCTCGGTTATCAGGGCTCGAAATAACCCTTTAAACTTTGGGGACGAACCAGCCCCCCCCCCCAGCGTGTGAAATCTTGGGGCCAAATGAGAAATCAAGAGACCCAAAAATAACACGTGTATCAGGCTATGGATGCTTTTTACATATTTGGAAATGTGTGTAATATGGGTTGGCCACTGTATAAGGCTGAGACTAAATCTAGCCCTAAACCAGACTACCCACACTTTCTTAGGCCAGTACTTAGCCCCCTCCCTCTCTGGAAAATCCAAAAAATTGAGAAAACAAATTAAAAATAAATAAAAAGGGACGGATATATAACATCAACATCATCATTATTCCTGAACAGTTCACTCATAGCATGGTATTTTTAAATGTTTATTTTGACGATATTGCTGGTATTTCCCCTATTTACATGCAGTAAAGAGGCCTTGAAAGTGCCCCTTCCCGCAATCTTGGAGGTATTTCAGGCCAAAATTCCCTTGCACTCCATGCCAACCCATGGTGGTACAGAGCACTGAGAGTTTGCCTTGACAAAGTCCTAGTTGTGTCCCTGCCAACATAATGTGAAAAAGTAGCATTAAAACTTTTTCCTTGGAGTAAAATATCCCCCCCCCCCCCAAGGATTTTTTCTACGGACGACCATGAGTTTACCATTTTAAGACAGAGCTTACAAAGTTTACTTCCAAGTTTTTCCAAAATTTTCTCGTATCCTCAGAAGTTATTCCCTCAACAAAAAGGGGGGGTACTCTTACTGCCGCCAACTACCCACAAACGTTGACCATTTGCCTGAGCGGCCTAGCCGAAGTATGGTAGGTTTTGCAAATCCTCACAGTCATTAATATCATTTTTTTATATTTTGAGTTGATCAGCACTCCCAAAGTTGCTGATGATTAAATAAACCCAGCATCATTTATAGTACTTATTGGAGCTATAGTCAGGACAATAGCGGTCCAGCGATATTAAAACCGTACGCTACTGCATTAAATGTGATTAATTTTCAACTGTGTGTGTACTAATCTGTTCATGGCTCTATTCGTACAAAAAAAAAAAAAATCCAAAGTTCCCCGAGTTTTGTAACATTTTGTTCATATTAAGCTTCCAAACATCGAAAGGCTTTGAGATTTCGTGCGATGTACTACATAGTGCTGCACCAAAAATGAGATTTGCGCAAGTGTACCAAGAGCTTTATTGGATCCTTCCCTATTTACGTTGATCATTGCTGACTGTATTTCCCACCAAGCATACAGTAGTATCTTACAGAACATATTTTAGCTCTCTTTGAAACCAAACTTGAACTTGAACCTTACTTGAAAATGTGCTTCAACTTTGAACGTGTTATCTAGTTGACAGACACCAGTGGGCCATTCGTGTTGGTGTTTCCTTAAATCTCATTTAACTAACTCACATAGCAGATGCACTAACAAAATAACAGCATACGGTACTCATGCTGTTTTCAGTGCAGGTATGCATTACATTACTGTGTAAATTAAGCTCTGGGAATGCCATCCTGTAGGTAAAGAGGTCCAATAGGAGATTGTGGTCAGCTGATCTTGTAAGGTTCCACCAACACTGTACATGAGTGACATACGTGTGCGCCTATGTGTGAGTGATCTATTCATCAATGTTTTGACAAACTATTAATGGGCAATGTGAATTGATTTCAGAAGCAATGCATGTTTCTTAGGTTATTTGTGACTTGGTATGTTCCTAATACACAGGCTGTGAGGTGGATGGAGTGGTCCTCTGCTTACTTTATGCCAACTCTACATGCGTTTCAATAAAGGTCCCCATCTCTAAATGACTTTTTGAACAGTTCAGTCTCTTGTAATGCTATCTCAACCTGTAATCAACCTCGACTCAATCACTTGATATTTGCCATTTCATGATATGAAAGACCATAGAAGCCCCTCAAGAGAATCCCAAACTATTAGATTCTCTATTCAGTTAAAAGTATGTTACTAGAGCACCGATGGTGCAATTGCTCAAACCTGACTGATTCCTTGTGATGGTACAGTATCAGTGGTGACTGAAGGTGGGGGCAGTGAGCCATCTATACCCCTAAATGCCCTCTACATACAGCTGTACATGTACCTGCAAATAGCATTAAATTGGAGTTCATTTAATTAGAAACACATCCTTCCATTCCTGGCAAACAATGGGGTTGGCCTTCCACTCTGCACAATCCTTTGGGTATCACTGCAAAGTTTGATTGCAGTTGATTGCAATGACTAAAGAAGTGTACACATCATTCCCAGTTGTAAAATGAAAAGGAGAATTAAAGACTCCTCAACCCTCCCAGCCCATTTACCTCACCCATCCTCAGAAGCAAAATAGTGAAATGCCCTCTTTTTACCTCAGTGACAACAAAAGTACTTAGCAATGATGTTGATAGCATTACTGTGTCTATTACCTTCTGGTGATTACAGTCTGACCAGGGAGTTCCCCAAATAGCGACTGACTGTTTTTCTAAATGCTCTTTTAATCAAAACCCCTTCCTCAATAATTGTCCATAATAGAAAACAATCTGGAAAGCTCTACCTTGCCACAAGGGACTTAGAATATACAGTTACCAGGAGAATGGCCAGCTCTCCCAGGAAGTGGTATTGTCAATTACCACTCATGCACGATGCTGAATTATGATGCCAACAGAATTATTCCCTCAAAGGATGTATGTTTTTCAATCAGAACTTAAAAGGGCCATTTGTCATGAAGCACTGTAACCAAAATTTATAAAAATGTTTCACATACACTCAGAAAAACATATCTAGGCCTTAATTCCTTGCATCCCATGTTCTCCACCACTTAAAGATTCCTGTGACCAAAATTCAGAAAGATCCACAGCTATTTGTAGGAAATTGAAAATTTGGCACATTTTCAGAAAATGACCCCAAATAGCCCCTAGATGACCCTTCACCTTAATTTTGTTGACACACTTGATGGTGCATGGCCCAAGGACTGCTCTGTCAAAATATGACAAAGATCCATTTTACAGAGCAAGTATAGGGACAAATTTTCAAGAAATTCAATAAAACAGAGAATTTGACCTCTGATGACCTCAACCGACCTGATCTCAAAAGATTCCGGCACAACCTGAAAACTATGCTACCGGAGGAACGTTCTGACCTACTAGCAGAATTATAAAGTTATCTGGGTAGGAGGAGATGCATTTCAAAGTTTTCCCTTCAATGGCCTATAATACCATTAAATGACTTTTGACCTTGACTTCCTCTTGCTCACAGGTAGCCCACCTCCAAGAGATCAATGTATCCAAGTTTCATGAAAATCCACCAAGAAAGAGCGTTTGAGAGCACGTTTAGCAAATGTGAACAGACCTGATAGACAGACAGACAGCCAGACAGATAAACAGAGTGACAGCGGTGGATGACAGAAGCTCAAACAGCTCTTCAAGCTGGTTTGAGCTAATAATACAACTGTTCTGTACAGCCTACCTTTTGGCATCCTCTCTGGACTTCCAAGGAAAGCTGTGTTGAACTGCTTTAGAAGTCGTTCTCCTGACCGCATTCTAGCCGCACCCTCATCACACTCGTCCTGGTCAACTGCTTCCAATTGGTACTGATACTTGGTAGTTAATACCCCTTCTTCAAGGAGGCTTCAACTCATGAATAAAAAGGAAAGAAATGTAGTTGTACACGGAGTTAGTTAGATGGTATTTAATGACAAATCAACACAACTATACCGTAGTGCCAGCAAGATAAGTAGATCAAGCTTAAATAAGGTTTCATATATGATTCAATTCAAGTCATCCTCTTAAGTCACATCTTATGACAGGCAGGGGAAACCGTGGGCATGTTCTACCATCCCTTACCCACAGGGGGAGGACATACATAGATTAATATATTTTCTTCACATGCCAAAAATTTGGATGCCAGCAGAAGTGCTCAATCTATGGTCTTTATACAGTTCACTTCTCTTCAATGGAAGATAGAAATGCAGTCTGATTTTACTGCTATCAGAGGTTTAGAGGCACAACCACATGTAAGCTTAAAATTATCTTCCTAACTACTATTTTATACCTTGAAAAATTTTAACTGAAATAAATATTATGTACTTAGAGGTATATTTCATTATTCATACTCTTGAAGCCACTCCATAAAGTTATTTCATTGTCCTCTGACACTTTTTGTGACCATCTGAAGTTAAAAGAAAAGTTGCTTCTTTTTTTCCTTGATCAGGGCTTCATGGCTCAAATGTCTATGCACCTTGTATTGTACCCCAAATGAATAAGATCATATAATTGAAGATAAAGAAAAAAAAATGATCTGCTGGACAACAATTTCTTTCACGGATTTGAGACTTTATAACATTACCATGTTTTTCTTGTGAACTGATGCTTATAAGAACAGTTTTGATACGGTCTTGTAGCAATAACTGAATGAATTGCTCTACTTATGAATCCTTTCCCATTCCTGGGTAAGTATGATGACAAAGACAACAACTTCAAATTCAAGAATACCAGTCATAATAACAACCACAGCATGATCCCAATTTATTGAACTGGTTTAAAACTTCAGCCACTCTCTCCTGTAAGAACTACAGTTGTTTCTTCACAGTTTCACTTTGATTTTATCCCTAACAGGTATATACCCTTTTTCTTTTATATAAAACAAACTTGGAATAAGAGATTAGGGGAACCCATAGCACTGCATTTTACATAGGAGCAATAAAAGCACAGTATAAGGCCATAACATAAGTTAGGCATAACATCCGTTCAAAACAATATTTTGCTATTGCAGAGATGCCGGCCGCGCCAACATTTACATTAAAAAATTAGGAAGGTTTCACAGAGGAATCAGGTAGGTTTTTAGGATTTTATGCAACTGATTGAAAAAAAACATTCTTGAATCAGGGAAGTTGTCAAATTTGTAAGTCATAATGGACAGAAATCCATGAATTTTCAGGGAGCCTCCCTGAGAATCAGGGAGGGTTGGCATCTCTGATATTGTTCTATTGTGACACCTTAAAAGGTTTGAATTTTGGCTTACCAGCTTTTGTTATGACATGCGTAACTTGTGGTGTTATTTCATCAGAAAAACTGGATTTAGTTAACTCGGCTAACTGCTTCACACACTCCTTCTAATTGAAAAAAAAAGTTTCATAGAAAATTTGTTAAATCTGTTATATCTTTTATAATTCACACAAGCTTGAAAAATTAATGCCAGTAAATTTGTGTTGCCAGTTGAAATGTGATCTTTAGAATTATGCCAATGGAATGAAGAACCTAGTATAGCATTAATACTCAGGGAATAATTTATCAAGTATCGCTCAGCATTTTGCTACACACAACATATTGGGTTTTTAATGATTTTGTGACAGAAAAGAGCTAGAAACCCCAAAATTGCTGTGCAAATTATGGACACTAAATTATTCCCTGATATTGCATATAAAAATTCAAAAATTGGACTAAAATTAAGTTCTTGCTATTGTCCACAGAAGTTATTTGTGAACATGTACATCTGCAGAGGACTTTCAGACATGGCAGAATTTATCATTTCAGACTGGGAGATTTAACTACATTATTACATTCCAGTATAAGTATTGTGTTAGCAACCTTGGTTGGATAAGGCAATTTTAGTAGTGTTAACTGATTCAGTGGCTGTACATTCTGGGTCACATCAAGAGCAAACTAACCTTACTTGCCGTACTTAGGGAAGTTGCCATGAAAATGTTGTTACAAGCACCTGTGGCACCCTGTACAGCTGCATGAAGAAAACAAGGTAATGCAAAGAGTGCAACAGAGTTGACATTAATTACAATGCAGGATTGTGGGACTCCCTAAGCTGTTTTGAAAATCGACCCATAGGCTCCCAAATGAAATGCAAGGGGGGAAATCCCTTAGTTTCTATAATACGCAAAGAAAAAACTCTATAGGCCATTTGCTTCTGCTCAGCTCCACATAAAACTTGGAACAAACCTATTGGCTCCGACCAGCTGAATAAAATAACTTTTCCAAAGTGGCCTTCCCGTGTATTAGCTAGTCCCAAAAGGAACCAAGTTGAAATTTACCCAATTTTATGACAGCTCTTGTGCACCGTGTCATCTTCTACATCAAAACTGAAATTCCAGTATTAATGTAGATGACTCCATGCAGTGTGTACTTTTAAGAGATTTGAGTTGATTGTCCAAAGGACAACCAGTGGACAACCATTTTGTGAAAATTGGTTGTCCTGCCCGAAATGAGGTAGTCCTGCCAAGAACCTTTTTTTTTTTCAAGAAGAACAACTCTGATTGAAACTGTCGCCGAATAATATTAATCCACAAAGTTTTTCTGTCGTCTAGACATGCTTAGCTTTGTATAAATACTGAGTAACATAAACTTCACATCCGAGCTGAGCCAATGGCAAGGTTTAACATTATTTTTTGGTAGGATAACCTTGCAAAATACTGTGAAAAATCAAACTTTAAAACTCTCGCTTAGGATGATACAGCCCTATAGTAACATGAGATGTGTACATCCTGTTGGTTTATGTGGATCTTCCCGTTGTTTACAACCACCAACCACGTCGGAAGGTTGTTTGTTAAATGGTCTGTAATAGACTGTATTCAGTACCATATGTCAGTATAGCCAAGATCAGGGTACAATCTTGTTTGCACCAACCCAAAAAATAAAGAATCGCAAACGACTTTATTAATGTCACTAAAATTATCCTGTATATATCCTACTACAAACCCTGAAATATCATTGAATATTCGATTCTTGTTTGGATGTAATGCAAATTTGAATGAGAATTGTACAGTTGTATGTTACGGACACTACACACCCCTTAAAAGATGCCAAGGGCTGGAAATCAAGAACAAATTGACAATATTAATACATTTTGCAACAGAGGTTAGTCAAATATGTAGAGAAAACCACTAATAGTTGTAACTTTAAGGGTTTTTCATTTATTTTTTATCAAGGCATCAACACGATTAATTTTATGCCTACATTACTTCAACCATTGTTAAAATTGTTAAAAATTGACAGTTAAGTTGAAAAGGTTGTACACATGAACTTCTCCATTTCTCAAATGAATGCAAAAACTATGAATAACAAATACTTGTGTGTACTGCACAATTCTCTACTAAGGAAATGCACATTATTAATACACACTACCATAGCGGACACTACACAGTAACTCCATATACTGTTCTTAGTTTTAACTTTACTCAATTCTTGTTTTTGGAAGAAGTGTAAACTTGTTTGACACTTTGTCTTATTGATAAAAGTATATCCATTTTTACAACATCCAATTCATGACACTTGCATATACAAAATCATGGAATTGTAGAATTATACAAGATATCAAAATAAAAAAAATGTTAATTTCGAATAGAATTTGATCATTGCAAAAAGTGAGATTGCTTGAAAATTAACTTGGAAATGATAAACACTTGAAGTTTGTGATTCTTTAATTGAGTGCAATTTCTATAAACAACAAATACTTACAAATACTTGTGTGTGATGGACAATTCTCAACACAAGAAATGCACAATGCAAACCACCGTTACGGACACTACACAGACAGTACAGATACTCTCCTTTGTTGTAACATTACTCAATTATTATCTCATCGCTCCGTGAGGGGGATGAGACATTGTAGTCACTTTGCTTATGGGGCTATATATGGCAATGCCAGCTTAAAGCGCAGTGGTTGCCATGGCAACGGGAAATTTTCCCATGTTACTAGTCTCGAGGTCTAACCCATGGTGAAATACCCCGGGTCGACTGAAGGTCCAGGGCTGAGAGAGGGGTTAAAACATGTCCGTGTGTGTGTGTGTTGGTGGGTGGGTGTGTGTGTGGGGGAGGGTGTGTGTGTGTGTGTCCAATTTTGTTTTCCTAATATCTTGTAAACGGCTGGGCCAATTTTCTTCAAACTTGGTGGGATGGTACCTTAGTTGAAACAATTGCATTTTAATACACAACCGGAAGTGAAGGCCAAAGGTTACAGGTCAAAGGTCAAATTTAGTAAAATCACGTTTTCTCCTATATTTCCAAAACAAAACGTTCTCCAGACACGAAACTTCACACATGTGATGATTGCATCTAGACTTACCAAAATATGTGGTTGCCATAGCAACAGAGGTCAAAGTTCAAGTGGTAGAGTGGAACAAAAAATTTTCAAGTGATAATTTGTTCGTAAAACAACCTTTTTGTCTTTTAAACTCCTCCTAGTGGGCAGGACCGATTCTTTTCAAAATTGGTAGGTGGGTACCCCAGGGTTAGAACTAATGTCTCCCAGACCCTCGGGAGTAAAGATCAAAGATCAGAGGTCAAAGGTCACATTTTGCCAAAAACCACTTTTTTTACTATTTTGTACCAATACTTCAAAAGAAAACCTTCATTTTACATGAAACTACACAATTATAATACGGTAGACTAGTTCTACCAAAATATGTAGTTTCCATGGCAACCAAGGTCAAAGGTCACGTGACAGGGGGTCAAATACTTTTTTGTATTCACTTTAACTCTGAACGGAAGCATCTCACAAATCTGAAAGTTTAAGTGTAATAGCTTAGGCATGAAAAGTTGTACCGATATGTGTGGTTGTCATGGCAACCAAGTGCATAGTTCACGTTAGAGATTGTCAAAGGTTAAAGTGGGCATGGCACGGCCACCAAAAACGTTTGTGTATTGCAAGATTAGATACAGAATTTTACAAATATCATCTCGCAAACCATTAAAAACCCGTACAATTCGGCATAAATGATATTCGAAGGAAAACTGCGTTCGAAATTCAATTTCGAAAAATG
Organism: Holothuria scabra; assembly: GCA_037179385.1. NCBI lineage: Eukaryota > Metazoa > Echinodermata > Holothuroidea > Aspidochirotida > Holothuriidae > Holothuria > Holothuria scabra. Next base: position 14,457,219 of record CM074179.1, read on the forward strand.
CCGCAACAGCTCACCTGACTTTTATGACGCAATTGGCGGCACAAACTCCGCCCTACGGCACACATCTAGATGTGGAACTAATGTAACGCTCGGTTAAGTTATCTTATCTTATCAACCTCATGAAAACGATTGCATCACAATACAGAGTCCAGCATACAGAGCCAAAGGCGCGGACCATGGTGGGGATTCGGAGCAAATCTTTGGTCAATATGTCGGCGTGTATATGCGCGCGGGTAAAAAAAGTTCTGTTTTTTTGCAAGAAAGACGCGGCTTGGGCACTATAAAGAACAACTATGAATATGTATGGACAGACCACAACAAGTGCGTCAACAATACGAGCGCGTCTTTTCTGTATGAGCTGTTTGGTGAAGATGCTATTGCGAATACTAAGCAGTAACCGTGCAATGCACAATTCACAATGTCAGTGGCCACGCTCACTGCTATTGTAGCACCGGTACGTGTTTGCAATTATGTATGCGCTAACACTCGGTGCCATGCACATGATTCGATGATTGTGAGCTCTCTGGTACAGTGTTGCTAACCGTGCCTCCAATGACGTCACCATTTTTGAGACGCGTTCACATACGCATGCTGTGACGTCGCTTCTTGAAAATGGAACATAGACACCCCAGTACATCAAAGGCGGTATGGGGTGTAACTAATATCTGAGTTTGTTACATGATCTGTGACTTCAAATGAGCTATGCTTCCATTGTGTTTACACATTAACACATGCTGACTGAACTGTTAGCTAACCCCAAATGTTACGTAACTTTTTTGTGTATTGAAACACATCTTTTACTGTCAGTCAATAAATCAGATATGGAACTTGACTTAATCAAGTTTGCATGTAGCGGGCTTCTTTTCCTCCCTGAAGGGATAAGAGTTAATCAGGCAGAAATGAAAGATGTAACAAAAAGTAAGAGGGAACGTTTCATCATGTTTTTTTCGCTTTCGAATTTCAAATGGGCTGAGCCTGGCCTGTAATTGGGAATTCAAAGCGTCGTATTTCGATATTTATGGACATAATTTAGTAGGGAAATCATTCACTTTATGTTAAGGTGTACCCAAAGAACAGTTACCGAGAAACTTACTTTGGCCGTGTCATGCCCACTTTAATGTTTTGTAACTAGCCTATTTTTCATCAGTTAATATAAATAAGCTAGCCTAGACTTCTAGGTTAGTAGGCCTACTTCGTAGTAGCAGTCTCGTCTTCACAACTCAAATTCTTTTTTTCACTAGCTTGTACGCCGCAGTGAGATTTTTAAGTTCCTGCTCGCACTTCACTTTGATAGCCCTTATATCTAGAGTGTTCTCGTATGGTCTATGCAGACTGTTGTTTTTACTCCAAAGTTGCTATAACTGTTAGGCCTAGTAGTATGAAAGTTAAAGGCCAACCTAGGGCTAGACTTGAAATCTGAAGCTGGTTAACGTTATGTAGGCTAGGTCTGGGGCTAGACCTACGCCATTCATAGGCTTGAGTTTATAACCCAAGCTATGAAACTGTGGGTGACTAACATGAGGTTAGGCATAGGGCCTACCTATCTTACATATTAGTGCCCTTAAAACCTGGCAGTTCTGAAGCATCGCCAAAAAAAAAGTACGTGACAATTCCCTTGGCTAGGATTCGCCACAGGCCAGTACGCAGAAAAGGTTTGTGCGTCGCCCGGAAATCTTCTAAAGCCACACGTTCAACATCGCGCACACGCCCAGTTTTTTAATTGAGACGCACTTGATGTGCATATCAGCTCGACGCACATGAAGTTTGCCGTCGCGTCAAAATGGAGAATACGCCCAACTAGTGCCTGAACAATAACATTAACTCACTTGTCTAAAGCATCCTCGAGAGCGTCTTACTTTTACAATCGTTGCGTCCATATCCGTATCAGTTTAGTGTAACAGCCAAGCTCGTTTTTTTTTTCATAGTGTTGCAAGGGGATAACAGCATCCTAAAAAATAAATTTGTTCCAAAATCTTAGATAGGCCTACTGGATTAAAAGAGCAAGCGTTTCAAAGATTGGGTAGCCTATTTCTCCAGTTCTTTCATAATCCGGTGTCAGAATTTAAATATCCAAATGATTTTTTTTTTTTTTTTTTTGAATAAGGGGTGCGCCTGTAGTTCCAAGAACTTGATTGGTCTGTGCCATATTCTTTCCCCTCGCTATGTTACGAAAAAAAACTTCCGTCGCTTGGAACGAAAAATAAAATCGCTTCCCTTGGACTTAAAATAGGAATTTCAAAGGATTGTGGCATGGAGGTTTAGTACATGGTAATTTTGTCAATGACATTCTACTGTAGCATAAAAACAGCACAGATAAAACTTCTAGCACATAAATAGTTCAAGTTCTGTAACCAACTTGCGCACATGTTAGCGATGAGATATGCAACTCCGCGGATTGCCTCTTGTTATTTTTGTAACAAGGTTAAAGTTATTTGACACTTGCCTTACTGATAACTAGTACATCCACTTTTACAAAATAAGTCCAAGACACTTCCACTTACAAAATCGTGGAATTTTAAAATTAAATAAGACAACAATACAAAAAAAATTTCAGTATCAACAGTAATATTAATATTGAAAACATTGTGATAACTTGGAAATTTACTGAAAAAAGCTGAACACTTGAAGTTCAGGATTCTATAATTGAATACATTTACAGTACTATGAAAAACAGATTTTTGTAGCTAGGCACATTTGCCCCTCATGAAAGTACGTTTTTTAAAGCAGACTACTGTTACGGACACGACACAGTGGATCCACAAGATTATGATTCTTCGTTATAATGATAACTACCTACTCTTCTCAACACTTCAAACTCCTGTGTCATTTGGACCTTAGTAATGCATCCACTCTCGTGACAATATTTCAAGTAAATTGCAATCAGTAACTTTTTAATTTTTTATTGAGTTATATTTGTAAGACATCAACACTAAAACTTCCCAATTATGGCTTTATTTCAACACTGCAAAATTTGTGGATAGCTGACAGCTCACTTTTATGAACAGGCAATTGTTCACACAAACCTACATGCAGGCGTATGTAAGGCACACTTTCCCATGAAATTCCACACTGTAACTGTAAACTACTGTAGTGTTTTGAACACTACCCAATGAGTCCGGTTATCCAAGTTTCAATGCCGCTCAAATTTCATGAACATGTCTGACAGCTGAATGAATGTTCATTTTAAGCCCGGTACACACCGCCACGACTACCTACGATGCGACAAGACTTCACCTGTCGTAGACAATCTGCATAAATCGTAGACATTCTGGCGCCTTCCTAAGCCCACGAAAATACCATGTCACACCGCTCCGACACTAATCGATGGAGCGACGCTGCACGTGGCGCGCCATCAATCAGGCTATTCCAGGTTTGAGATTTAGGCCCTACAATAAATTTGAAATGGTTCATTTTTTTGGCCTCTGGGTCGCAATTAAGAAATTATTGGCGTGTACAGGCTCTAAAGTAGGCCTTTTACACTGTCCAAAGTTTGCGTATCGTGTCCTTTAAAAGATTGAACTCGGTATATGAATTAGTAAGTAAGATGGGCTTTAACGGCTCAGTTTCTAATCGAATTGTCAAAGTCGGGCTGGCCACGGCCTTTTTTCCCAGTTGTGGCTCATTGGTTTGCTTCTCTTAAGGGCTGTGATTTCCCTGGGACGTAGGCTGGAGGAGGGGGTGCGTGCGGACGCACCTCCCCGCACCAGCTGGAGTTCCGCTCAAAATGAGGCAAAAGAATTCTTCAAAAAACACAAGGCGAAAAAAGAAGCTCAAGAAGACTTCGGTGCTACTCCCTGACCAGGGAGGTGTTAGGACCTCTAACACCTCCCTGCTCTGACCGCCGTCTCCACCCAGCACGCTTGTGCCTACATGCAAGATGATGAATACAAGTCGGCTATTGCAGATTTATCTGCCAGCCTTCGTAGGCGAACGAATGTCTCACAAAGGTATTAACACTTGTTATTATGAAAACAAATATAGAAAGAAAAATATTCCCCTTAAGAAGGAACTAATTTCTAATTGGCTCGGTATTCTAGGCCTACGTAAATGCTTGAACATGAACGCACAATGACTGGTTTGAAGTTAACGGACTTGTTCCGTCTTTTTCTGTGCAAAGTATCTTCAAGTGACGCACTTTTATAAGTGCGTTCGTTTTCCGAGCACGCAGAAGTTTGCATCAACTAAAATCCTGATAATACCTGCTCTCGGTGTTGCGCAATAAAAACATGCCGTAACTGGAACTGTGTACCATGGGTGAATGCTGCGCTCTGATTGGACAAACCGCATGAGGCCTGTTTGTCGCGTCGAAGACGAGTTCACACCAACACAACGAGTACCGCCTAGACCCGACTACGATTGAACATGTTTAATCTTGCAGACGGCATACGACCCGACGGAATCGTAGTCGTGGGAGTGTTCACACCGCCCATACCCCAGCCGACGGGTTGGGTGGTCGCCGTCGTGTCTTGGGTCGTCGTGGCGGTGTGAACCGGGCTTAAGGGCTTTCAGACTACATGAAATAAAAATGTAGTTTCTAGTCTGCCATATGTTTGGATACGTCACTGAGATTACAAAATTTGAATTTCTGATGCAGGTTTAGGACAGGGCTTTCCATCTATGTGATAGTTGTCTCCAGGGATTCAGTGGAATATTCCTGTTCATCAAGTACTGGACACTGGTAGATTTCCCCGCCCTTCTTATGCATGTACCTGTACAGTACTTGAGCACTGCACATTACCTGGAAGGTATCAGACACAAAATCCACAATGGCTAAATTTAAAACATTACGCATGCATGTACAGTGCTGTATGTGGCAGCTATATCAATACTATAGATTCAGTAGCAATGGCCAAGCCTATAGAAGTACTGTAAAAATGAGGACACTGTACTGTGCTTCATACTGGGACAGCACACGCATCAGTCCATGTGCTGTTGCTCTGTCTCCCTAACTGGTCCCAGATCATTTTGTTTCTGACAGCTGGTGCAGTACAGTTTGCATAATGTTGAGTAATGCCTCGTCAGTTTATGGCAGATTCCTTACATTTTGCTGGTTTTTGCTGGCAAAGACATTACTCAAAATTATGTATTAACACATAATGTAAGGGCCTTCTCACTGGACGCAGATTCAAAGCAGCTGTTTTGAAGTTGTACTGTGTTAGGACTTTGTAACAACTTCTGAAGAACACGCTTTTTTTTTGGGGGGGGGGGGTTGGGGGTTGGCAATACATTTTTCACTTTACTTGTGGGCCTTTGTTTTGTCCAGTATAATTAGAAGACATGCTTGACATATGTGGGTGGGCCCGGGTGTTGAAGTTAATGGCTGAGTTGGTGTCAATGTATGTACCGGTGTATGTATGTGTGGGTGTATGTGACGCTTTGCTTGTAAACACGATATCTCAAGGAGGGTAAGTGTGACCAATCTCATATTTCGCGTGTGGGTTGGCCATATTCAGGAAATGAACCCTATTGTTTTTTGTGGAGATCAAAGGTCATTGGGGTCAGGAGATGTCAAAAGGTCGGAACATGGTAAACAAGATATCTCAACAAAGGTAAATGTGACTATGCTCATGCTTAGTGTTAGGGTTGGTCTTATTGAGTAGATAATCCCTATCAATTTTCGTGGAAGTCAAAGGTCATTTTAGGTCAAGAAAGGTCAAATGGTAAATTCCTTGGGAATTGCTTGTAAACACGGTATCTCAAGAAAGGTAAGTGTGACCAATCTCATATTTAGTGTCTGCGTTGGCTATATTAGGCAGATGATCCCTGTTGTTTTTGGTGGAAGTCAAAGGTCATTTGGGGTCAGGAGAGGTCAAAAGGTCAAAACGTTTGAAATACGATATCTCAAGAACGGTATATGTGACTATGCTCATATTTGGGTGTGGCTTGGTTATATTGAGTAAATGATCCTAATGGTTTCCATGGAGGTCAAAGGTCATTTGGGGTCACGAGAGGTCAAAAGGGTAAAACTTGGAAACACGATATCTCAAGAACGGTACATGTGACTTTGCTCATATTTGGCGTGAGGCTTGGCCATATTGAGTAGATCATCCCTATTAATTTCTGCGTAGGTCAAAGGTCATTTAGGGTCACGAGAGGTCAAATGGTAAATTCCTTAGAAATTGCTTGTAAACACAGTATCTCTAGAACGATTAGTGTAACCAATTTCATATTTAGTGTGTGCGTTGGCCATGTTAGGTAGATGATCCCTTTCGTTTTTAGTGGATGTCAAAGATCATCACGAGAGGGCAAAAGAGGAAAACCTTTTAAACACAGTATCTCAGGAATGGTACATGTGACTATGATCATATTTTGGGTATGGGTTGGTCTCATTAGGAAGATGATTTGTAATTTTTTTGTGGAGGTTAAAGGTCATTTGGGGTCACGAGAGGGCAAAAGGGGAAAATCTTGTGAACATGATATCTCAAGAATGGTACATGTGACTAAGCTCATATTTGGTGTGTAGGTTAGTTGTATTGTGAGGATGGTCCCATTTGATATTCGTGCATGTCAAAGGTCATTTGGAGTCAGCAGGGTCAAAGCCTGACATGCTTGTTTGTACAGTTTTACAAAAAGGTAACTTGAAGGGTCCTGTTACTTGGCATGTAAATGATGTATCCCAATATTTTTTGGTGCAGGTCAAATGTCATTTGGTTAACAAGGGGCAAGGGAGATCTCGATGTAGGAAGCTTGGATGCCTTTCATGTGCACTTTTGGGGTAATTACGCGGCCCTGACAATTGAAAAACATTCCAGAGCACTGTCAATGTGAAAAGAACGCCTCACAATTAGGTGGCAAGGAATCACTAAGTCTATTGGCTTTCTTGTTTCAAAAGACACCTCATCATACCTGCAGACATGGAGGTGTACCTGATTCCTGATTAAAGTGTCTTATCTAGCAAACGTCAGTGTGATTTTACCTCTCCGATAATGGTCTAAATACGAAATGGTCGAATCGCTATACAAAGAAATGACCTCAGCGTGTCGAAATTTTGCATTAGAAATCATACATTTTTTTAAAAAAGTTGCATGGAGAGTGTGTACCGAGACATTTTCACTTTCCTTAAAATGTGTTTGCTAATTTCCTCCTGCCAAGCTTGTCATTCACTAATGACCACAGATTTCATTAAAACATAGTAGGGTACGATTCCTCTTCTTCAAATTGATAAATGTTGTGCTTCTTCATAACCACACCTGCTGGTTTTTGCACACGAACAATCGACATAACCGTAGAGACCAACGAATAATGTATGTTTGATATGCAAGTGAAAAAAGAACATCAATGAGACTGAGAGTGCGGGGAGTGCGCATAAATTTGGGGGATTTGCAAAGCAAACATGTGGAATTATTGACACTGAAAATCGATCGTAATCGGTAGAAGACACCTTTCACAACCTACATGTAAAGTCTTCTTGATGGAACCTAACTTTAGGTTTCAGGTCACAAAAAGTGTGTGTGTGTGTGGGGGGGGGGGGGGGACTTTTACGTTATTGTTCCCTCCACTCAAAAAATTGGGAGAACATCTCTCCATGTCCCCCAATAGACGCCCATGACGAGAAACGATGCTTTTGTCTAAATAAAGTTACCTGGACTGCATTATTCCGTTTTCTTAAAAATTTCTTTTACGAAGCTCTTCGGTCACTTAAACTAGTATATCTTTAAAGGTAGTCATTGTACAGCTTATTTTTAACCAAAATATACTGTGGTGTATTCCAGCTAGGTTTTTTGAAGATGACGATGGTGTATTGGTCATGCAGGTGAACCCACATAAATAAGCGTCCGTCGCAAGGCCCGGGTATAGCTCGTAAAATTCCTGCTGAAAAATACCCTTAAACGCGATTTTCCTGCTTCATCTTCTTCATATTTCTAAATATTGTGCTCCTTCCTAACCACACCTGCTGCCTTCTGCACACGAGCAATCGACATTATCATAGAACCGATGAGTAACGTTAGTATATTTGATATGCAGCTGAAAAAAGAACATCAATGAGACTGGAAGCGCGGGGAGCGCGCGAACATTTTGGGGATTTGCGAAGTAAACGCGTGGAATTATTGATACAGAATGCTAGTCGATCGTAAAAGGTAGAGGACGCCTTTTATAACCTATAGTCTTTTTGGTAGTAACTAATTTTTAAGTTTCACGTCACAAAAAGTGGGGGAATTTTACGTTAGTGTCCCCTCCACTCAAAAAAGGGGACATGTCCCCACTGTCCCAACAAAATCAACGCCCCTGCCAGTGTAACCTACTTTTGTTTAATAGGCATACTTATAATGGTGGGCAGATTTTAGAAGGGCTCTGCTTATTAATTTCACTGGTAGCTGCTCTTTCATTATACTGTACTTCAGAAACTTTTTTCTCTAACAACCGCATTCATGATGGCTCTGACATCTGCGTTAGACTGCTCAGAATTTATGTCAAGGCAGGGAAGTTGAACATTCACCTTGGATTGAAGCCAGCATAACTTCAGTGTGTATACATAAACCAATGTTGACCAAATTCGTGCTAGTCTGGCCTGTTTCAATCCAACGGGGACAGTCTCAATGCCCTTCAGATATGCTGTGTTGCTAATGGTTTTTGCATATTAATGAGTTATTATAAAATACATTCTAAATTTGTCTTCATCTGATTGGAAGATTGATGGTCACACGCCTGTCATTGACACCCCACCATCCGTACGATTCGATCTGTCAAAGTGCAATAGTAGTCCTTGGGGTGCTGATGGTAGGCTGTGCAGTACATAGGCCGTACGTTCACATTGAACTAAGTCGCTGCGAATTGATAATCACGTTGTGAACCATGTACTGGATATAGGCTTTACATACAAGTACGTTGCAGACAGCAGGCGTACGTAACGTTAACAAATCCAGTTCCCCGCCAAAAGCCGCCCTCTACCAAGTGTTACAAAATGGTAGTTGGATCTACACATTTTGTGTTCCTAAACGAGGATAAACTTTCCCAACTTTGGGACTCTAGGGATTCTACAAACAACAAAAGATCGATAAGTTACGTGCGTTCTCACTTTGGATTTGCCTTACAAGTTACAACGTTTCACAGTGGGTTTATACCTTAAAGTTACAACGTTTTCACTTTGGATTTTTTAAAAAGTTTTCACCTTGGAAGGCTGACGTTAGGCAATATCAAATTTTAGCCAAGAAATATTTTAAAAGTTAAGTGTTATATAAACCAACTAATGAATGTTTCAATTCGTGCGATAGCGTTGAATTATTCCTAGAGGGGAAAGATCGCCACCTTCTATTCAACGAGGCGCAATAATTCAACGCTATCGCACTCATCAACATTCATTATTTGTATACTATGCGTTATTGAAAAAAATAACTGATGGTCATTCAGGACTGTGTGAGCCAATCACAATCCAGGAAATAAAATAACCGTCAGTAAGGGGTTGTAGAATTTCCATCTCCCCAATTTCTGTAATTGTGTTTGGAATATACCCAAAAGTAAGGTTGACGTACTCTTCTCTGATTTAAACATATTTTTGATGATATCTACCTCCATGTCTAGCTATGATCGAATCATACGACTGTACGACTTTTTGAATTCAATTAGACTCATATCGTTTTAACTATGCATAAGAATACTTAAGGTATCCTTAACAACAACAACAACTACTACTACAACTAAAAACGGTACTGTAACAGAAACAAATGGGATTTCTGTAATCTGTTTTAAGAAATGTTGTTGGAAGTCGGATTTTTGAACGAAAAATATGTAAACGAAAAGTATGGTTATCCATTTGGGGTTCACATCTCGCATAATGAAATCAACAAAAACAAAATATTTGTGTCAGACAGTTTGAATCTTTTGATTTACAGAAATAACTGTTTTATTGTTGATCGATGAGTTTTAGATGGGGACACCATCCAGTGCATTGAAAATAACGATTGAGAAATATCATGTAGGCTTTTTTATTCGCCATATGGCTGTTACCGTAGACTATGTCATTGGTCGCTAATTGGACTTTGACATTTCAAACCAAAAGTAAACAGATAATTTGGGCCCTGAGATTAACATAAATGTATTCATGCTCATCGTTGAAATGTTAGTACGTAATCCTGTGCAGTGTAACATTTACATCATCTATTGCAGATACCACACCTTAAAATAGTGCGGCTGCGTATGAATTCTACTTCAGTAGATTGACCGCATTGCTGAATTTAAGAGAAAAATGTCGCCGCGAATCTAACAGGGGCGGGATTTGATCTCTGAAAGTGGGGGGGGGGGGGTTCGGGCCGACAACCAACCGGCACCGAAGGCGCCGCGGGAGCGCGAAGCGCCTCCCCGTACCGGCGTGGTCCAGGGGTCCGTCTTAGGGCCCCGAGTGGGGTCCAGGGGCGAAGCCCCCGTAAGCTCCTGGGTATTTACGAAATTGTAGGCCTAAAAAATGATGCATTTTACCTTCAACTTTAAATAACATAAGATAGGCACTTAACAGAACACATATATCACAATTTGGCTTCTTCAATTATATCCTTACACTTAAAAATTCTGGGCAAAACGTGTTGGGCACTTACGGTCTGGGTAAACGTTGGGCAAAGTTATGTTAAAGTTGGGCAAACACAGCAATGGTTGAGCACCTGTAAGGTCATTGCCAATTAGTTGGGCAAATGTCCATGACGTATGCGAAATGAGCATGCGTAATACTCCTATTCGTCGGAAAGACTCGCTGGTCCGAGACGAACGACAACAATGGCGGACGAAATTGTGACGATAAAGCTTATTTCGTGTGGATTCGGTACTTTCAATACTTTACAGGTGTACACTAACGTGTAACTCTCAAGGTAAAGTTTTAAATGTTTCTCGGTTATTTCTGTGAAGTGAAAACCAATAAATGTCCAAAACTGAGGTGCAAAGCTGGGCAAGGTACTGCAGATCCAAGGCTTATGTTAGGCTTACATAGGGCTGGCTAACATTAGGCTTACAACGTTACTGTGTCCAATGTGTTGTGCTTAACGTTAGTTTATGACCAGTCAGGAATTGGTCGAAATTCCTCACCAAAATAAAAAGATGTTTATTGAGGCGGGTATAAATGCTGTTTTTCATTGCATTGTAACTTAAAAAACATTGAAATACCTTTGTGTACTTCGTTTGTCTCGTGACTTCGAAGTAACCAAATGCCCAACGTTTACCCAACGTTTACCCAACGCTGGGTTCGTATACCACCACACCAACATCTGGGTAAAGTTTTCCCCAAGGTTGAGTAAAAACTGCTGCCCAACTAATGGGCAAAAGACATTAACCAGAAAAGGGGCAATCTTTTGCCAAATATATGGGTAAATATATTTGCTCATTTGTTGGGCACAATTTGCCCAGATGTTGATGTGGTGGTATACGAGCCCAGCGTTGGGTAAAAGTTGGGTAAAATTTTTCTCAACATTTTTAAGAGTGTACTTTCTTCAATTATATCCTTACTCTGTATGATTAAAGTCGGCCGGAATCGATAATGCAGAGGGTACGGGGAGGGAGAATGGATTACTTAAAATTGAGGTTCTTCCTGGGCACCCTCCTTGGTGCCCCAGATCTTCTTTTCAGAAAGCTAGGGGCTATTCATGTGATATGAATTCAGCCTTTTTCTATGCTGGGGCGCGTGAAGCGCGCCGAAAAAATTAACGTTTAAGACACCTTAGTAATGAAACTGAAAGAAAATTAGAGAAAAGATGGGCCACTTTAAACCTCACCTGAATAACGGTGGTCCCCTAAAGACATTCTTACTGAAGCACAAACATACCCTGGTTTCCAATATAGTCTTTTTCAGGTGACTTTCACAGAGACGTTACCTGTAGATGGACGCGCGGAGCGCGCCAAAAGAATGAATTTCTACTTCATCTCAATAGTGAAATTGAAAAAAAAATTAGACAAAGAGTGGTCCCTTGTCATAACAGCTGAATCAAGGTGACACCTGAGGATATTTGTACTAAGCAAAAAAGTACTGTTGGATTCCTATAGAGCCCTTTTCATGAGATTTTTTATAGAGTCCTTATCTGTGATGGGACGCGCAGAACACGCCGAAAAATAGACTTTTGAGACATCTCAGTAGAAAAATTAATGGAAATTAGAGAAAGAGTGGGCCCCTTTTCACATCAGCCGAAAAAGAGTGGAGCTCCAGATTAGGGTCAAATAAGATCATCGTCCTTTCAGAAAGCTTGGAGGCACTTGGTCAGAGAAGGGGACCAGAAAACGACCACCTCCATATCTCCCCTTTCACACAAGTAACGGTAGACCTATGTACGGCCCGGGCATTGGTGAAAAGTTCCACTGACAATGAGAGGGGTGTTCAACAAGAAGTAACACGGAATCCTGACATATTAAAAACGGGTGCACGAGAAGCGTGTCGAAAAAAAAACAGCGCTGAGACATTTATTGGAAGAATATTGCTTTTGATCATTTTTCAATGCAGTATATGACCTGTTTAAGCATTAAACAACTTGATTAGGTATCACTCGCGTAGCTCTGTCAGTTCCAGTTTTTATTTTTGTAGCAAAAGCAACCAGACTAAGACGTAAAAAACTAAGTTCTGGAAAAATTGGGGGGAACTTGCCCCCCGTGCCCCCCGTAATCCCGCCTATTGCTTTTAATGTGACTTAGTCTTTTTATTGCAGCGTTAATGAAAATGGTATTGAGGCTTCATGGTTAACACTTACGACTGAGCTGGCGTAGAGAAGCAAAGGTAAGGTAGAATTTATCCTCATTAACCCTTTACCATTGTGCTGTGATCGGGGCATATTTGCGCGCCTCGGGAGTGGGCGGAAAAGCGGACGTAGCCCGCCCCGCATCGGCTTCCGTAGGCCATTGACCCCGAGACCTTAAACTATTATCTCTCTCGCTGTTGTGGCCGAATTTTCGGGTAGCTACTCGCAGTTTCGAGCTCCGCGTGAAACAGTAAAGATGGGTGACAGCCGAGCTCTCCGCATGGGTCCAAAAGGACCCAAACAACGGTAAAGAACTTTCAATAGTAGACAATTCTGTACTTACAGATTACAACCTGCCGAATCTCTTTGAATGTTACGTAGCTAAGATGTTAAAGTTCAGGAGGTGCAGAGAACAAGTAGGTTTTTAAACAGACGTCTAGACGTTCACACCTTTACTAAAACTATCTTGGCAATATGAACTTTGATAACTTTAACATTTAATTGGCTTACCTATCTTCATTTTATCCCTATCTACAAAACAAGGCAACGGTCATTCTTCGAGATCGCATTCTCTAAACCAACTACATAAATGAAAAACCGTCTAAACCCTGGTGTGAGATAAATGATCGTTTCTGTTTTCACTGAGAGGGTACATTTAGAAATCACAACGTTCGCCGTTCTAAATACCTGCAATGTTCCATTTCTCAATTTGATTGAATATGCATTGGTTGTGCATTCTCTTTCTTATCCCGGAATCTACAACCCAACGGTCAACGTAGGCAAAAAGACAAAATAAGGGTTCACATAATCTTGGTCAAAACCCTAATTACCAGTTAGTACCGCATTTGATACTTTCTTTTGAGGAAGCCCTCCTTTAATTAAAGAAATCCTCAGCTCTTTATGAGCTTTTTACTGATGCAAATCGTCCTGCAAAATATTCAAGTTTAAAGCCCGCCGTGTATTTTGGATTTTCAATAGAAAAGTAGATTAACGTCTTGTCCAAGACTACGATTGACGGCTTTCTGCTTCAACACTGGAAGGCACGACTTCTTAAAACCTAATTTGAAGTCAAAAAGTTATGAACGCGAGAACTCTTGTCATTCGTTCAATTTTTCTTTTATATTTATTTATTTATTAGATTATTTTTTCATTAACTTATTAATTAATTAATTCATTCATTCATTCATTCATTCATCCATCCATCCATCCATCCATCCATTCATTCATTCATTCATTCATTCATTCATTCATTCATTCATTCATTCATTCATTCATTCAATCATCCACTCACTCACTCACTCACTCACTCATTCATTCATTCATTTATTCCTTTTTTCGACTTATTTCGTTTCTGCTTTAAAATTCCGATTAATGTCAACTTATGCATGAGTTCAGTTTAAGAAAATAATTTTCTATAACTGCAAAAATTACGTCATTATGCTTTTAGCCACTCTATGTCCACTGCAAGAGAGTTAACCGCAAAAATGTGACATCTGGAGATATAATCCCTAAAGCAGGAGAAAGCAATTTCCTTCAAGGGGACGAAATCTGTAATGACAATTTAATAAATAGATTACGCTCATTTAAAACATACTAAGCATCTATTATATAAATAATTCACAATAAAAGTAACAATGGTAAATTTGAAATATCATAACAATGGAATTAAAAAAGCTGCCAGGTTTAAAACGAAGGGTTCAGGAAAAGTTGAAAAGTCTTTTCCACTTTGGTCGATACTGGTCTAAAACTTGGAATAACTAATGTATAACAAATAGACTAGGTCTAAGAATTTGCCGGAGAGTATAGTTGATATTACGTGATCCCAACGTAAAAATGTTATTCATTGCGCCAATAAGAACGAGAATAGAAACAGTGTTTTTATCCGATCCAAAATGGCTTCCACTTCCATTGATTATTTGGAACAATTGTACCGACAAATAGTATATCTGTTATCTAATACTTGTGACCAAACGAAACTGCGACGAGGCCCAAACAGTCCGGGAGAGTCCCCCTTTTCGGAGACACTCAACGTCTCCGTAAATGGAGACTTCTTGTATATACAACGTGAATTATAAATATTCGAGATATTATTTTTGTAACAGCCGTTGTTTCTAACTCACCTACCCCGATGATTCGTCATGTACCAGTGTGGTTTATAACAAAGAAAACACCCAACGGGATGTTTTTCTTAAGACCATTTGAAACCTTTCAATACCGACGTTTGGTGTGAAAAGATAATCAAAATCGGTCACCGACAATTCATCCTCAGTGAATGATTCTCATTGTCGTAAGTTTATCTGTAATTCAGTTCAATGGTCTTAAACAGTCAGTTTAGAGTAACGTGAAACAAGGATAGCCTATATAGGTTGTCTCGTTAGCTAGGTTTGAGCTTCTTACGCTCAATCAAATTCGTAGAAGCTGAGTAGATCTAAATTTCGTAACTGTACTTGGAGGTTTAAGAGAAAATTGGATCCCCCTCATGTAGCCTAATTTACAGGCTTGCCAAACTAAAACTTACAAGCACACGCTTTATCGTAGTGCTGACACCAAATACCGATCATGCACAATAAGGATGTGTGCGTTTAGGCGACTATACATCGTCTATTAATGAGGGTCATCGGTAAGTGTCATTAGTTAATTTTCTCAAAAGGCACACGATGGACTATTAAAAAGTGCACGGAAAAGTTGTAGATAAAATTTTTGGCAACAAGTACATCTCGGTTTTGAAATGTTCTAAGCAGGAACTAATTTTCTAGAAAGGATTCAAAGGTAAAGCCTTATGTTTTGTATTATGTACACCGTACAGCTGGTGGGTAAATTTAAAAATGGCACCAAATTTGTCTCCATTATTGGAGACAATTTAAATCTCCGAAAAGGGAGACTCTCCCGGACTGCCCAAGGCAACCGTTTTTTATATTAAGCGGCCGTAAATTGGAACTTGAAGATTTGACTTTGACCCAGAAGGATCTCATTTTTACTGTGATACAACCAATGCTGATTGATGGTATTTATCAGTAAGTGTAGGCATTGCTATCTTCGCTATTATTAAATCAATATACAGATATGCAGAAATTTACAGCACTTTTTATTGTACATTAGGGGCTTGCACTGTTATTTTTTAAAGGATACATCTCATGCTCTTTCTTTTTCTATGATTTTACAAACCTAAGAAAATTTTTTTACAGGTCAAAGGTTTTGCTGGTCAATCCCGACACAAATGCACACCACACCGACTTCACGAGACCTTGTTATTGTAGATACTTTACCTTCACTATCAGTGGACTGACTTTAGGTTCAACTTTATGAATTGAAATCAATAAAATTAGTCCTAGTTTGGCAGTCGGTAAACATACTGATGAATCTAGACAAGAGTTGACAGACTTCACAAAATTGTTGACAGACGGATCCTAATATTGTATATCATGGAACCATTGATTACGGGCCTGATCGGTTTGTCAGGCACGGACATTTTCCATTTTTTGATAAAATGAAGGGCTGCGAAAATTATTTGTTCCGTTTTTTATTTCATTCTTGGGTGTTTTATGGAAGAACACTACAAACTATCACAAACTATCATAGAAATATTTCCGCACCAATATGTTACTAAAATAGAAACATCAAAACCGTCGCGTCATGGACGGACAAGATAAATTCACACTATTCCACATGTTGGTATTCATTTTAAATTTCTATCTAAGCTTGTGTCAGTCGAAAATTAATTCCTGAAGGTAACTGAAGCTATGTATCTCCCCTTAATCATCAGCTATGGCTGACTCTCCAACATTGTTCACTCATCGGTATTAGGGAGAAAAGGCACGCAAATTTTGGCGTCATGGACGGACGTCATGGACAGACAGCAAAGTCAACATGGTGGTCGATGTAAATTAAAAATTATGAAATGTGATCAGATGGAAGACAAGTACTTACTACATTGTATTCGATAGTATATGAGCTAAAACAAAATTTGTCATGACGGACACCTTTTTTGTCATGGACGGACGCAGTCAAAAAGTGATGAAGGGAAATAGGAATAAAATGGCAGATTGCTTTTACGGAGCATTTCAGCTGAATATTGAAGTTGGAACTACCATAACCCTTCAATAAATTTACTTACCAACATTATATGAATTTAGTTAAGAGTGCTTCTCAACCTGGGTCCAAGTGCACCCCCAGGGGTGAATTTAAAATGCTCTGAGGTGAAATTTGGAAATTTGAGGGTAAATTATACACGAAGGGTGTTTAGAGGGGTATTCTAAACATCGGCCCTCTAGTTGTATGGACGGTTACAGATGACAATGATTGTCAACGTTATCACGCATCCCTACAATTGAAAAAAAAATAGCAGAAAAGTATTGACTGAGCGAGGTAGGGTGCATACCATATTTATCCTAATAAACACCTCTGGGGGTTGCATTTTTTAAAAGGGGGACGTTGATTACGGGTCATTTTGATAAAAAAAAATTACAGTACCTGGTGTGTGTGGCTAACTTACAAATGTAGTACAAGCTGAGTAGGCATGCTGGCTGTGTTGTGAAAGCCTTTCGTTCATTGCTGATGTGCAAATTCGTCACCGAGAAATGCACAGGAATAAAATCTTTCCTTTCCAAACATTTTTAATTAAATATGCAGATGAAGCATGATTCGAAAAAACACGGAAAGCTGTTCGCATCCAAATTACAATGTTTTTAGTTTTTAGTAATTTGATGTTTAATCGTACTAGAGGTGAATGGTGGAACATTTTTTTTCCAAGTGAGGAAGTGGATCGTAAAGGTTGAGAAGCACTGATTTGGAACAAGGTAAAATTGATCGAACCAATATTTTCACAGAATCGTAATATCTCTGGAACATTTCTCCCCAAATCCTCAAAAATCCTCAAGATTACTAAAAAATTTCCAGAAAATTAACAGTAAGAGTCAACAGTGTACTTAGAAAATATCATACTGTGATGGTGAAAGTGTGGTTGTTCATTCTGTCAGAAAACTTTCATGGAAATTGGAACTTCTTCTCGGCAGCTGAAATGTTAAAAGTGGATGTCTCTCTAGTGGTTTACCCTTGAACACTATTTAGGAGGGTCCAGTATTGTCACAATGCTGGACACTGGCTCCCTGTCTTACTCTTTGTGGCAGCTACTGTATCTCAAATAAAGCACAGAAATCAGTTGAAATTCCAGAGTGCAAAATATAGTTGTGACAGATTACAAAACTGAACAAATATGAAGACAATTTTTGTTTCAAGAATATGATAGGTCTGCATTTATCAATAGGGGGGGGGGGATGTGTGGAAAGCTTTTCAGAGTGGTCACATTGCTTTTGACTCCAATTTAAAGGTAAACTGATGTAAACAGATTCTCCAAAGACATATTCAGTGAAGGTTTTGGCTGAACAATCATGAGAGAAGTATATTTGGCACAGGACCGTTTTTGTCATGGACGGACATTTTATAGAGTGTCCGTCCATGTCACAATTTATATTATAAATTTGATGCATGTGGTATTAAATAATTTTGCTTAAATTTTATCACATTAAAAGACATACCTAAGATTGACACTTGAGAAAGTTTTCCCGCCAAATTATTCATGACTGTGCATTAAATGAAAAAATCTCCATTCTGGTGTCATGGGCGGACACGGCTTTGTTCGACATGAACAATCATGTGAAAACATATATTTAGTTTCAAGGTATTTCTTTCTACTTCAGTGTGATCATGGAACAGGGTTCTTCCATCAATTAAAATTAGGCAAATCTCTGAATAGTTTATGAATTAAATAATAACCACATATAAATGTAAAAGTTTCATATGTTCGTTCATGACACACAATTTCATAACCCCATTGATAAAATAGAGTCTCCCAGGTTATTCGGAAATTGTCAGGTGTTTTTCTTGCTCATTCATGTAAGTAGATATACCATTCTATAATATTTGACCATTTCCAACATATATCTCTGCCAATAAAATTTCTAGTGATGAGGTCAACATCTAACTGGTCAGCCCCTTACACCATTTGATATCATCTGTTGTTGAAGTATGGTTATTCCTGGGAAGACTACTAATTCAAGCAGCCCAGGAACACTAAATTTGTTTAAAGGCAATGATGGGTTTTGTAAAGTTTTAATCTTTTAACTTCACTAAATCTGATTCGATTTTCACAGTTAAAAATTCATATCATAACCAATTAATGTAACGATTGAACTCGGTTCTAGTCATATCGTAAGTGGAAATGCAAATTAATCCTTAAAAATGTTTTAAATGTGGATGCCCAGTATTATATGTTAAACCGCTCAAATTCGTCAGCTCACAACTGGATTCTGAAATCAATATCAAAGTATAAATTTCTAGCGTTCAAGAGACAGATTTTTTTTTATTTTAGACAGGTTAAAAAGTTTTTAATACGACTCAGCAATTTTCCAATCAGACTAAAAAGTATCATACGCCACAAACAATGCTAATTGAAATCACAGAAGTACACAGTCCTTACTTAAAATATTGTTAGTTCATCCGTTGAGAGCAAGAATAAAGCTTTGTTAACAATTTGATCAACCGTACATGCTTTTAGGTAATTTACCTGGTAGTTGGGGGTTGAAAAGAAGCCACAATCAGCATTCCATATTATGGTAACACCTCCATCATGCACACGGGTATTTGTTGCATAAATGAAGTAGCCTATCCTTAGCCTATCATTCTTAAAGATGTGCAATATTTAACATTAGTTATAAGCTTTATGATGCCATTTCTTATGTTTGACGTACACTGGTTTTTACTTATTTTATTCTCTGTTTTTAAAATCGATTAAAGTTCTACGAAAAGAAATCATGACAGATTGCCAGTTTGAACTGTCCGTAGAAGTCCCTTTGAATTTTTTTCTTTCTTTTTCTTTTATTGCCAGTACCAAAGATGTGTAAACGTTGTTCAGGCGTGGATATTTCCTTTTGTGTTATTTTTGTTTATTTTTAACAGGTATAAAAAAGGTCTTATCAAAAACGACCCTAGTGTTACTAACTTATAACTTTACCCTTTTCAAGCCATATAGTTCAACAAGGGAGCTGTTATTTGGCATAGCAGCTTCCTGGTTTCACTACAACTCGTGCATTTTGTTCGCCATCAGGGTAGGTCAAGGTTGCTTAATTCTGGCTTGTTTTGTGGCGTGGAGCTACATTTGTTTTTTTATTTTAGAATGAATACTACTTCTATAAAAAAAAAAATATGGTTTTACAGTAATGCTTGAAAGGAAGAAAAGAAAACCTATAATCTCATAAAATGTTGTAAGAGTTCAAAAAGCAAAATAGGCACTTCCTTTCGCCAGCTTATTAAGACTGTTTTACTTGGACTAAGTGGTACAATGACAGATAGATTAAAAGTCCAGCCCGTCTTTCAAAACTGAAAGAACAAAAGACACTTCTTTCTGAGGAAAGTAAAGCCTTTGTTTGTATAGAAGCGTTTCAACAAAGTCAAATAGGAATTGAAGTGTTTTGAAACAATTTCAATTAACAGTTCAGTACAACAGCATGTTTTACCTCACCCACAACAACTATACAATCATTTGCGAAAGGGAAACGAGGAAGTTAGAGGTGTTTTAACGGAAGTTTACCATATATTTAATCACTCGTTATCTTGTATTTATCAAACAATCGATCCTTATGTAAAGTATTAAGCTCACAAAACAGTCTAAGCTGAATGCATTGTTACCCAGTTTGTCTAGTCACTTTTCCTTTTTTAAAACATATCATTCATTCTTTTAAGTGCTTTCGATTTCTGCTCATTTTGACTGATTTGTTCAATTTATTTTAAAGGAAAGATGAAATTTAATTATATCCGAAGTTTCGCTAATCACTGCCCCTACTAAAAAAACGTAAACGCGTTTAAACAATCTGAGATGAATTAAGCAAACGGTACATCGGGACAACATGATAACCCGGCACCCGCAGGAGTTGCATCAAACCTTTGATTCGACGAATCTCAATAGCATTCATGTAACTAATCAAGCTTGAGAGATCATTAACGCTGACGATCAAGCTGTAAATCGGTAATGGTTAGCGACTCCTGATATAAGAAGGAAAGAATCAGTATTAGCGGACTTTGATCATACTTGAACCCAATAAAGTTCCATTGCATACCCGTCACCTTTCAGGTCATTCTATCACTTGTTATCAGACCCAGTCAAAGCTTGAACTTAAAATTTTAGTTTGAGTATCAAAAGTAAACATAGTTCTATTGCACATGTTTGTTGTGTTGTTGTGTTGTGTCTGTATTTGTTCTATGCCATCGTTCGTAACAATATATTAAAAAAAGCACGCATACAACGAATGAGGTACAAAACAGTGGTGGCTTTTTTCTGCAAACGTTACCCATTGAATTCAGTCACTCTATTTAGAGATGAACGATAACATACAGAGTAGTGTTGCATCAACCGGAAACGGTTTGAATGAGAAATAATATGACTTTGGGATGGCAACGTGCTGTTGCAAACTTTTTGTTAAAGGCCTGTGTATAACCAGGATCCATTTCATGACACATTTGTCGCAACATGTTGCCGTCAGTTTATGAAAATGTGTAAAACATGTGAGAAAGAAACGAACAAAGAAAAAAAAATCATTGATGAAAGTTGATCTGCTATTCGAAAAAGGATTTCTGTGAGATTGGAAATAGTGAAAATTTGCATGAATTAACGAGGTGTGTTTGGTTGGCTGCTTTTATTGTATTGTATCGATTGTATTCTTTCCTAGGGATAGGTAAAAAATTATGGTTATCGTTACCAAGTTAGGAAGTCGCTTGAAAAATAGTGCGCGTCACCCGGAAAACTTTTGTCATTGCCATTGCGAATTTGAACGCCTTAAGGGTAAAATGTTATGCGCCTATTTAAATATCTTTGTGTTGGCGTTCAGAATTCGAACTCTATTATTCAAATTTTTAACTCTGCCACTGAGAATTTGAGCACTGGTGTTCACAATTTTGAGCATAAACCTTTAAAAAATTTCAATACTAGGAGCGTTCGCCTTTCAAACATTCTTCCTCCACTCTTGCTTAAAAATCGATAGACCTATATTCTTTTTCCTATCTAAACTTAAAAAGATAGAGCCATATTCAAGGTCAATGGGACATTGCTTTCAGAGGTA
Organism: Holothuria scabra; assembly: GCA_037179385.1. Classification (NCBI taxonomy): domain Eukaryota; kingdom Metazoa; phylum Echinodermata; class Holothuroidea; order Aspidochirotida; family Holothuriidae; genus Holothuria; species Holothuria scabra. The sequence continues at coordinate 14,478,973 of CM074179.1, forward strand.
TGGTAGTATAAAAATTATGAACTGGTGGAAGGTCCACAAATACTTTTGCGCACCAAATATTTCATTACACTCAGCTTTAATAAAGGAGCAGTACACATCTTCATAGTTAGTTACATTTACTTTTAGCCGTAAGCTCGCCTTCACAGTTACCTAAATTTGGGTAAAGGCTCCTTTTGAATATTTTTTAGCTTGTCTCTGAGTTGCACGCCTATCGATGAAAAAAAAAATGTTAAAACCCGATGTGACCGATGCCACCTTGACAGTATTTTTTAAATTGCTCATAAGCCCTTACTCATGTTGTGCTAAGATCTTAAGAAACTAAGATATGTTTGGAAAAGTTAGGGGAGACTAGCGTCGAGACTTCATTTAATGGTGAAGTTAAACAGCAATTTTGTAATCATACTAATTTATATAACAATTAAATTCATGAAGACCTCTTCATTCAGCTGCAGGCATTTTTCATTTCATTTCAATGCCATTCGCGTTTAAATAGAATATCAAAGAAAACGTACAGGAAACAATGCTTTATTTTCTTGGTGGAAGCCTTAGCCAAATATTTCAGCAGACAAGAATTATATTTTTTCCCTAACGCAACTCGAAATATTATGATGGTAAAAACAAATTCTTCTTTATCATTTATCAATTCATGAATGAGATTTGTTAATGAATTGTAAATTCAAAAAAAGAGAAATAAATTTTTGCTTTACGTTTCATTTGTAATATGTTAAAATACAATTTAGATGTGTTTCAATGACAGTGAGTAAGCATTTTAAAAAGTTACTTTTCAAACACTCTGGAAATGCACCAATTTTCTTCCACAATTTTGGCCTTTCCAAAACCTGAGTGTCCTATTTGACATTTTTGTCGTGAAAGCCTGAACAGTTTAAAAGCAAAGCGCGACTAATTAAGGAAAAAGAATTTCGCGTCATGATTTTTTTTTTATTTTCTACATAATTTGTAACAAAGATTTAAGAGTGTTACCCATAAAATAGAATCAAGTTATTATCCGAAATCATATATATATTTTTCGTTAAACCTTTGAAATACACTGCAGAAATGTTGAGAAGTAAATCATCTGTAGAAAATACCTGGCCGGCCAAAATTAGGTAAAAAAAATCCAATAATGATTAACATTTTCCGAAAGACTTTGAAGTATTACTAAGACATTTCTAATTGAATTAAGCACAGCCTTGTAGTCCTACTTAGATGGATACACTAGTTTGTTTCAGAAGAGCGACTAAATTTTAGTAATCGTAAATAATTCTCACTATCAGCCTCACAAAGACATCTCTGAACTATGCCAAAACCTACAGATATGACTAGCATAATGGGTGGTTGAAAAGATTCTTACAATAGAAAAGAACTAAGTCAATGTAGACTTTCTCTACTCCAAAGTAGCAATGTAGTTAACAGCTCAATTTCATATAATATAATGCTTTTGGAGTTTTTCTTTCCTTTCAGTGTCTATGTTTTTCTTTTCTACCTTATATTTCAAAAATCAGTAACAGATTTATGTGCAGGGATGTATTGAAATGTTGGAACTGCAGGAACCACAGGGAATAAAAATTAACCGAGAAACAGTGAAACGTTAACCTGGCTTGAAATTTCCTACAAAGCAACTATATCATTTAACGTTTGTTGACGTATTTAATAGCTAAAGATTCTGAATATGCTACACGGAAGGAGTCTTTCTGTGTTCTGGATTTTGCATCCTTTAACTTTTTTACCTTCAACCATATAGTAATGGTAAGAACGTTTTGCATTTAACGTTTTACCACAATCTGCAGGTACTGACGAATTAAAATTCAGTCTCATATAAAATATTTCACCACTAGTTTGGGAATAAACACAAACCTTCAATTATTACGACATGTTTTGACACGACCGTTGAATTGCATCTACATTCGTACTCTCCTTCATTAAAAAGATACAGATGTTCCAGCAACAAGGAATAGTTCGAATAAACTAAGGTATTATTCTTAAACCGCTCATTCACGACTTTATCACTGAAACTGATGATTTTACCGTCATGCCGCCATTGAGGACTGACATGTTGAAAATTGCAGCCTGGTAGTGTCAAGTTATCTCCAATTTTAGCCACAAGAGGAAATACATTAATGTTACAAGATTTCGAAAAAAGTGGCAAAGCAAATAAAGTGACAATAAGAACACAGATACGTATTTTGTCCATCACCCCAATGGTCAAAAGCATCTTTTCTTGCAAATCATACACAGGAAGTAAAATCAGTTTATATTCTATGCTAAAGCGAAATGGTTCTCATTTTACAGTTGTAAGAATAATGAACCGTTCGGACAAAAATCAAAAGCTGCTCAGTATGAAAAATCGGTCTCTATTTGAACATTATCGTAGGAAAACCTGAATCCCAGCGTGAACGTATGTTATATCCCTGCAGTTTAACTCTAACAAAAGAGAAAAACGAAAGTGGGCGGGCGATTGCTAGCCCGACGGCCAATAATAAATTTCTGAAACAACGCTTTCTGAAAACGTGGGCTGAAAACTTTAGAGTAAACAGTAAAGCTAATGGTTTGAAGTGAATGGATTTTGCAACACATATTAACGGGATTGTATGGAACATCCGTTGTAGGTAAGATTCCTTTAAAATAGGCAGGCGATATTCGAATTCAACTGCATAGCTCGTTGTAGACATTCATGCTCCAGTTTATGTGATAACGGTGAAATACGGCAGTAAATCGCACATGGCAGGCATCACAACTGTGCTTGTGTAAGTACATCTATATTTACATAATTTTCCGCGACATGTTTTAAAAGCTAAGATATCGTCATTTGCCAATTACAACACAGGAGAGATATTCTCATTTAATTTCAGTTTTATTTCAGTTGAGGATGCCTCCCAAATTTTGGAGGTTCGTAGCAACAATAGTTTTTAATACTAGATCTTTACATCAAAACAAAATCCTCACTGTTTAAAACAGCATTTAACGAATCGTTCACAACAAATGAGCACGGAGGCATTCCTGGTGGGGACAGAATATTTTTTGCCCGACAAATGTTATTCTGTCCGAAAGACTATTGTAGTCTAGCGCCGGGTCCTGGGTATAACGTTAAAGTATATCCAGGTGGGGTGTGGTTAAATATGCTTCGGGTTATTTGTTCCCGATTACTCTCTAAAAGTGCGCCCATGAGACCATTACTACTGATTCCATTACTGGTTGGTTGTCGTTACCGACTACATCCTCCGTCACGGTGATAGTCCGTCCGTGTACTGCAGGATGTAGAATATGGCCACCGTATTTCCCGCCTACCTTAAGAGTCGATTAAAGGAATGGACCTGAACCGATTAATTTAGATTACACTTTATAATACATTCGTGTTAATGTGTCATTATATTTCGTAACTAAATAACCTATTGCTTGCCGCAACATGTATATACCTAGAAAATTAAAAAAAAAAAAAAAAAAAAAAAAAAAGCGCTGCCCCTCGGATAGCTAAAAGCCCGGAAACGTCAATTCCCGGGCTTTTAGTAGAACCTAAGCAGATGCTCTCCAGATGAACTTCTTCTGTTATAAAAGCTCCATGAGAACATGAAAAAATTTCGTTGCATCTCGCATTAAGGGTACTTTGACGTCATTTGACCGCAGGCATGAAATGGAATGACCTTGGCTGGCGTAAAGTCGTAAATTCTAGTAGAAGAAGACCAGGAGTCCACGGAATCACCGCAATCGTTCTGAAACATTACATATTAGTAATTTACTATACAAACATGAAAACTTGAAGAACCATTTTGATATGTTTCCCGTATTCATTTGCACAAAAATGGCAAATGTGAGGAAAAAAAAGAATAAATCTGACCAAGTCATCTGTTGGGTTGCAGATTTTACTTTGAAATATGATCGATATTTGCACTTAATGTTGACCAATATTTTCTTTTCAAAGTTTAAATCAGTTTTAAATTTGTTACGATCTTTTTGGTTTCTATGGGTATAAATGCAAAATCTTAAGATTTCAGGTTCAGTAACATACGCTCCGACCATGTAAACTACAAGAATTCACCAAGGTTATGAATCAATTTCCAGAAATGATTATGTTATGTTGTTTATTTTGGGCAAACGCCACTACTACTGTGACTGTGGTCACGCTTTCCGTTTGCCTCGGGGACAAGATACTAGACGTAGAAGGCAACTGGATTAGCGTTTAAGAAGAAAACTCCCTAATGTTTGGTTTGGGGGAACAACTCTTTGCATGACAACCGAAAGTTGCGAATGGTTTCTACGAAGGTCTTTTCGCGCAGAATGATTCTAAATTCATTAATAGAACTGAAGGAAAAATATATCAATAGTTGTTAATTAGTAATTGATTGTTACGGGCTGGGTGCATATACAGGTTACAATGCTTGCTAATGCTAGCATAAATACGAGAACTTATGCAAGTGTTACAGTAACACGTAGTCTACGGAAAGTCTGCCATTTTGCCTTTTCGATATGTTGTAAAACAATTCCTTAACTCTCGAAAGGAAATTAGTTTTTTTTTACTTTTTAGTTCAATATGAGGATTAAAAACCTGCAAGTATCAACTGGTACTTACGAAGGTTAATTTAAATTTATAATTGGACATTTATTGAACCCTTTAATTGATCATAGAATACACCCTTAAAAACGGGGGGGGGGGGGGGGCTCAATTTAACCAGTTTTGTTGTTCTATTTACTCCAAAACAGTCCTGGTTAAATTAAAATGCATATTGTGGTTAAATTTACCCACCTTTGTTAAAGTATCTAGGATTTAAGTTTAGTTTAAAATGGAAATTTAACCAGGATTGTGTTGGAGTAACTATAACACTGAGCCTGCTTTAAGTTAACCACGCGTTTTAAGAGTGAATATGCCTCGAACTGCTTATGTAAATATTTTTTATTACATCCTCTTCGATTTCCTTCGACAGTTCGATAAATATAGCTTTAAAAAATGGGACGTTTACATGCAGCTCTCCTCTGCATAGCCGTCTTTGGTTACTCTACAATATTCGGTAAGTGTTTATTGTTTTAACGAAGGGAGTTGGGTAATTTTCATCACCTGCTACAGTAATATTTTTTAAGTTTACGAAAAGTTGTAGTTATATCCGACAACGCCTCCAATGTATGACGTCAACTGTACGGGATACTTTCTTAAAAAGCTCCCGGTGCTCTAAATGATACACTGATATTATATGTCACTCAGATTTTCTGTAATGTTAGCTAAGTTTCACAACTCAACTAAATTGGAGGTGAAATTCTCATAAGGGTAAACAGGGAACATCTCTCTTTATGGACGTTAAAATTTGTAATAACAATGACCGATAAAGACGAAAAATTCCAAACCAATTGGCAAGTACATGAATACAATATTCTAAACTTTTCAGTGAGATACTTTCTTTTTTATCTAAGTTTACCACAAAGCTGACCCGGTACCCCTCGGCTTCTGATTTTTTCAACACACGTGCTACCTATTTGCAGTCTTTCAATGTTAAAAATTCATCGTATTGAAAGAGCGATACACTGTTATAGTTCTTCAAAAGATGTTTCTCTAGATACAGAGTGATAAGGACTAAGATTAGCAAATCAGAACTTACTCAAGCTTATTTTATTTATTGATATTTATTTTATTTTGTTCATATTTTAAGGTAATGCTTTTCAACCATGTAGAACAACACAATATTTGGAGCTTGGCAAAACTGATCTTATTAATTGCTCGTTTCAAGATGAACCTCTCCGTGTGTTTTGGTATAAGACGGTTGAAACTACTCCAGAAAACCTAATAATGACACTTTGGGATTCCGCCAAAGAAGGTGGACAATATAATCCTGGCGGTTTCGATATACTTCCAAATGGATCTCTTCAAATAAAAAACGTTTCAGCTGTTCATGACGGCAGCTTCAAAGCTGTTCAGTTCCGGTCATTAGAACAAGATCCGGAACAGTTCGTTATACTAGTTATAACTACAGGTAAGAACTATTGTACTTGACTTGAAAGCGCGACTCATTCATTATGTATTCCAATTGTAAGCATCTATAGGGCAAATGCATACTGCAAATGCTTTCATAGTAGTATTCGACTACAAACATCTTCTGAAACTCTTCGGCATGCATTCCTCTCTAAATGAACATTTTACCTTCCGCATAAATTTAATTGATTATTACTGAATTTCATGATGCTACTGATGAGCTACTTATATATTGAAAGCTACGCTATTTCGACTGAACTTGTCAACAGTTATGTGCCCACTAGATTGACAATCGACCCGAGGCATGGACATTGCATTTCACTACAGCTGCGTTTATGACATGTATCCAACGTTGACTACTGTTCACTGAAAGATGTGGAAATTTGTTGGCCGTAATCGTATCTTGATAAATAACAATGGCATAGCAAACCTCAATGATTCAATAATCAAGGACAAGGGAGGGCCCAAAAGCAAATGGCGTCACAACTTAAAACAAAAACGCCGTTTGCGACAATCCGCCCATATGTTCTAATTATGCAATTGTCCAGACGACCCAAGTACAAACGATCATAATCATGAAAAGGCGTAAATCCAACGTTTTGACCTATATCCCTATCGTTTGGAGCCATTTAACAATGCCGCCAAGCTCTTATTTTTGTTAACCCCTGAAGGTGGTTATTTGCTTAGATCAGATTTACCGTAATGAACCAATTGGTGAATAAAAAGCCATTCGAAAGGTGAGAGGCCAAAGTTATTTATTTACTTGTTTGGTTTTTCTATTTTATCATTTTCGTTGCAATTGATATATTAACTTAGTTTGAATAGTAAAAGCGCACTTTACCTTCGTCACATAGAGCACATGAAGTAAAGCAATATTGTGATACATTAGGAGTATGAAAGGGCTGGCGCATTTTTGCGACAATCAGAAAAAGTGTAAGGGTAGCCATTGTTCTATTAATGTCATTGGTGCTGGGAAAGAAAATTTATTTCCTAGTTCTTTATTAACTGAAAAACGCAAAATGTTATACTCAAACTGACTTGTATATCGTGGATGTTAAAAAAGAGGATTCATAAACTATCTAAAAAATAAATTTGCTTAAAAGCTGATAATATAGAGCTCGTCATTTCCTCCTGAAAGAGTCAGTGGGGCGTTTTGCATGAAACCCACAGAGAACTAGTGGCGGCGCTAAGGTGGTGCAATAAAGATTATTTGTGCCGCAAAGTTTGGTCTTGTTCCCACTGCCCCTCCTAAGTTAGGTCAGTTAAGAGTTGAGTTAAACAAAATAAAAGAAAAGAAAAAAAAAAAACCCTCTGCAGGGACTTACTGTTTCATACAGCGATATTTTTAAACCTCCGAGCTTCCTGGGCGTCCCCTATGTACCTCACCCCCAGGAACGGGCGCCTTGGGATCGGTTTTGCGCCGTGTTCGAATCCTCCCTCCCCCCCAAAAAAAATATCCTTGATCCTTAGTTTGCCCCCCCTCCCCCCCCCCCCCCCGCGCATTTTGACATTCTGGCCCTGCCACTGCAGAGAGCAAAAACAAGCCAAGGAATTACTCGTATTTCGACGCCATATAACGTTACTACATTAACTCCCTACTTTCTCAATCACGCATATCCCAATGCGTTGTAAAAATTTTAGCTTTAAACACAATCAGTGCATTACATATGATCAAACTGATTTTATTTGTTTAATATGGGCAAATAACGACCCGCACAGTATACACGTGGTGGTTTGTTGTACTTAAATTTTTCTTTTCTTTTCTTTTCGTGTCTTAGTTAAACCATCTACTCGCCAGCCATTAATAAAGGAATGCAATAATGATAAAACCGCATGTTTGTTGCAGCTCCAACACATTTCTGAGGTAACGTGCCTATTGAAGGAGGCAAAACCCCCTATTGCACTTGAATGGTACAGTCGAACATTAAACGGAGAAAAAAATCTCTCATCTACCGTAACTGTTACACACCACGGGGTCACATCTACTACAGTTGTGACTACCAACCAAGTGTTTTACTTCACATCTGTCCTTAGTCTTCTTGTTTGTAAAGCCCAGTCTTTACCGGGGATACTTGATCATGACGAAATATCAATACTTGTGGAAAACGAAAGACCCGACAATGTTTCACTTGAAATAGCACAAACCTTTATTGAGAGAAATTCCATGTTGGTGCTTAAATGCACGGAGAATAAAGTAGATACGATTGTGTGGAAGAGATCCTACAGACTCGAAGATGTCTTCGAGCCAATTTTGTACGCAGCTCTCTTCGACAATTCTGTTTCCAGTACCCGTTTTGATAGTTTCGAGCTGAACTCTGATGGATCAATGATGGTACGTCAAGCTGACGTAGAACATGAAGGATTATATGAATGTGCCTATGAATCTGGTGTCGTCGGAGATAGGTCGCTATTTAACATTACCATATACGGTTAGTCTCTTACTATTTAATCTACCTACTTTACATGTACCTGACCTTAAGAAATTAATTTTATCATAATGACCAACTATATTCAAGAGATAGATTTAAAAATTCCGTTGCTGACTTGAATTAAATGCTACTAAGGGTCACAAAAAGTTTTAAAAATATTTTTGTAAGACGGCTGGCAATGGAATCTTAACAAGGGGCATGTAGGAGAAATGTCTTCTTATTGGTCTTTTGACTAGAAAGCACTCATATTATTTGATCAAAGGTATTGAGATAAAAATTAAAAGAAACAAAAGTGAGAAGAAAAGCAAGATTAGCGTCGAAACGAAAATTTAGTGTTTTTTAGTCCATATCACTTTGCCTCCTTCTTGACACCCCTTGTCCATACAGAAAATGTCACTGTACACATTTTTCAAAAATATTAGATATGGTACGGGCAGTGTCTAGTAATTTCGCGGACACAATTCAAGATGATCAGTTAGTCAGTCAACTTCCCCTACCCAGTGAGTAGTAGTAGTGGACTACATGTATTCTTAATTTTCACAGCTGTTTGATTAACAGCAAGTTCAAAAATGCAGAATACTGTGATTCATAATATTAATCATTGTGTAATTAGAGTGTTTTGATTACCCTTTGGGATTGTGCATGCTTAACATGAAGCAATTGACACAGATAGAGTTTGGACGAGAATGAATATTAGACCTGTTGTGGAAGGGGCTTAAGTAGGTAAGTTAGAAGAGCTCCAACTATTTAGAGGGAGAGGATTTGGCCTTAATTTTTTTCTCTGTAGTCATTTTACTCAAACTCTTAATTAATTTTGTCCACTATACTGTGTCATAAAGGACTCTTAAGAAACATATGAAAATATTTTGAGATAATGTTACGGTTATGATATATGTGAATGAACCACGACCCAAAAAAGGGCTCCTTTAGGGTTTTAATATAAAACTATTAACATGGTGAATTAGGGGTAAACCATGTTTGTAAACTATTAACTTTCCATTGCTTTTCAGTCGAAAAGCATTTTAGAACAAAGGTACAGCAAGCTAAATGTTTAATAATTCTAATAACCATGCCTATGCCAGGAAGCAAATACCATTTTACCGACCGTAAAACATTCATAAAAACATAAATAAAACATAAATAATTGGGCATTTTCCTTGCCAAATCCCTCTGTATTATAAGGGGTAACTGAGATTATCGTTTCGCATCTTAAAGGCACAGTAAAGGGCGTCCTTCAAAAAATGTAACTCTATTTGTATATCCCATCAATGAATCATTACTAAATTATTCGTCGATGTGTGGATAAAGTAACAGTTTACTAGTAAAGCATTACTGTTTACCTTTGTTTCTATGTTATCGGATTAGGGTTAACTCTTTATAAGTGGTCCCAAAACTACTACATTATCAGTGAATTTTTGTTAATTTCGTTATTGATAAAATCTTATTGCATTATCAGTCTTTTTTCACAATATAGGTTACTGATGCATTATCTTTCAATGATAAAGTATAAGCTATTTTAACACTTTTTGAATTGTTACATCCATTAAGCAACATCCGATCCAATTGACTCAAAATTCATAGACGTTAACGCGCATATGTTGGGCTTTTTAGACACAACAGAAGAACTTCACTCACGTTTGAATCGCCAATACCTGTAGGTCAGAGATTATGTGTTACAATTGAGAAGTGCTAAGTTAATTACTTGGTTGCCTGTCATCTACATTAACAGTTGCCAAGTTGTGAGAAATAAACATCTCTCTAAACATCTCCATATTTACGATGAATGTATTCACACAGGTTTGCGATTGCGATATAAAATGTCATTGAAATTGTGATAAATGTGTTAATTTAAAAGAAACTTGGTGCAATATATACAGAAGTATAACATTTCATAGACGATTTTATAAAAATGAAGAAGATTTCTTGTCATTCAAATTCTGGTAGCCTTGCAGGGATATTTTAAATGAAAGATTTCCTTTTTTAGTTCCACAATATCCAGTTGTGGCAGGATGTAATGAATATCAGTACTGCGTATTGGGAGCAGAAAAGGAAGGCAGTATAACGTGTTCAGTGAAAGGAGTTCGTCCATTGGTCCATTTAGAAATTGACACATTTAATGATGGTGACGCTTCTTCAATTGTTTTTACTGACCAAAATTTTGTGGTTAACAAGAACGGCGATCTCTTTGACAAACACATCACGTTGAAATATCGAATCGAAGAACGGGTTCGAGACAGAATTACACTCGCATGTGGGATATTTGCGGCAAACACAGATGTTTTGACATCCAGAACAAAGTTCGACCTGGTATTATCAATAGGTAAATACACTGGAGAACATGTTTTCTACGTAAATTCCAGTGGCGGCTACTTTATATTTTAAGTATCTACCCTACTTTCTACTTTCAAAACCTTTCTTCTCCTTTTCCTTTCCTCTTCTTTCTTTTTCTTATACCCCCTCTGTTTATTGTATTGGCGTTGTACATTCTTGTTCTTTCTTTATTTTAAGTTGATATCATCGGTACACGTCCCGTTGTTCTGGTATTGCCCTTCACATGTGTATATATAATAATGATGATCACTGAATCGTATTCATTTTGCAAAACGGTTGCGAACATTATTTGAAACTGAAGTTTTTCTTTTTAAGTTTTTTTTTTTTTTTTATACTTGTACTTCAGAGCTTGAAGTTGTTGGAGAAGCTTCTGAATTTTATTGCGATTTTATTGCGATTGCGTAGAAATTCAGATCAATGTTTATTATAAATATCTTCAAAAAAAAATTTTCAACACCTAAGCCCTCCCAAAGCTTTCTCAAGACAACTTCTCGAAATATTTCTCTTTCTGTGAAACGTGAAACGAACACTGATCCCGTGTTCAATTTACGAAATGTAGAGTTAGTTTAAACATTAGCTTTTAATCAATTTGTAATGATTTTAATGTTTTATTAGTGAGTTATTAGCTTTGATACTTACCGCCCTTGTTTAACAAATGTGCATACCATTGAATTCTGAATTCTGAAACGGTTTAATAACAATGTGTAAAAAACACAATTTGCATACGTTTCATAAAATTATTACACTTATAATAATTTTTAGTAAAAAAGGTTTCGGAGATAGTGGTTAAGTTCTCAACTAGATTTTCTTGATTTCCTGATTCACTCTGCAACAATATTAATTGTTTATTCCAATCATAACTGCCCTATGTTATTGTTGTATTTTTTGAAGTACATCAAACACTTTATGATATATAAACTTATAGTAACTTCGTAACCAGAAAATTTTACGTATGATTAATATTATTTTAGTTTGTTCTCAAAATTCAACAAGTTTATGCTTTTCCATAGATCAAACAATAGAAAATTCAACAGAACAGGCAACCAAGTCGGGCTTTCTGTGGATTCTAATTCTAACTGTGCCTTTGGGATTTTCCATAGTTCTGAGTGTTGTATGTATTCTCAGGGGTAAGCGTGTTACATTATTATTATGCGTTCGTTTTCTTCGTTCAACTCGAACGTTACAGGAATTATACTGGTCACACTGGGTTTTGTTAATTATTATTCAATACAGGGTTGCAGAGAAGGGAGACACTTCTGTTTTTCTCTTTATTTGTTTATTTATCTGTTTATTAATTGACTGTTTCTTCCTTGTCTAAGGCAGGCAAGGGATATAGGTGATGCTTATATCGTGATACCTTAAGAATAATTAGAATGACTAATCTTGAAATTAAGTGTGTATGTTACCCATATTGAGTAGATGGTTTCTGAAGTATTCGGTTTAAGTCAACGATTATTTGGATCACGATAGGTCAAGATGTAAAATCCTTGTGAGCACGATATCTCAAGGCAATTAGCTTTCATTACTCTACTTCCATCTAATGTCTGTTTTGGCCTTTCATATTAATAAAAAGTTCAAATTGTATACACTTTGGAATTGAGTGTAAACAAAGTATCTCAAGATCGCTAACAGAAACCGGTCGCGTACTAAGCATGCGTATTGCTCATAAATATAGGCAGGGGATTTTTGGTATAGGTCAATCACGACCCCGTGCACGGCCTCTTGTTTGTTTGTTTCTATAAATGCTCGCTTTTGTGTGTGTGTTTGTGTGCCGTTTTTTCTTTAGTTTTGGTTTATTAATTAGTGAATAAACCTAAATGCAATAGAATTATTAATTGAGGTGTACATTTTTTTATGGCTGATCGAAACCATCTTACTTTTAGGGTAGAGTTACTGATGAAATTCCAACAAAAATGTTTCTTTCAACTCAACAGTAAATGGTTCATTTTGTGTGACGTTTTCTGTAATTTAGAAGGCTTAAAACATGTTTGGAATCAAGCAGACATTTTCCCTTTGCCTTAGCATTGTCGATCGGTAAAGACAGTGTGGCCTGTTATCAAAAGGCCCCGACTAAGTAATATAAGGAATAGGCAATACTAAGCAAAAAAAAAAAAATATCCAGCATTACTAAGGAAAATGAACAGTCCTTTAGAATGGCGGGACAGTGATTAATACAAGGCTGTTAGCATATAGTTACACATAACAGCATAGTTGCATATATTTTTCTTCGAATCGCTGTGGGTATGAAGGAGGATTTCTAGATGGAGGAATTCAAAGCCCAACCTCTAATTATAGTATTTATAGTCTCCGCTTAAGGGTTAATCTTATTGGATTAGCATGGATTAGGGTTTTAACGGATTTTCATCTCTTACAAACCTCTATTTCAGCATATTTCGTACGAGCATTATGTCACAGTTTATATTTTATTGATTTATAGAGTTATTTTACCAAAGTTTAGTTAACCTTTGGAAATAAATCCCCAAAGAGCCGCCTGAGTAAATAATAATACCTTCTTATTTGCCCATTGTTACATAGACCTTAAAAATGATTTAGCCGTCCAGTAGTGTTTATATGTCTTTACTATAGTGCTTTCATAGTCGATTGACATTGATTAAAAGAGTGCATGCAAACCAAAAGGTTATGACAGTCGGGTAAAATGACAAAAGGCTCGCCTGTCCAGGGACGTGGGCGTCACCAGACATTTTTAAAGGGGGTTCGGTATTTTGCGCGGAGAAGAAATTTATTGCCGCAACAACGCGAGGACTACAGCGTGGGGTCCAGGGGCCCGGTTAAAGACCCCTGGTGGCGTTCAGGGGGCAAAGTCCCCAGAAGCTCTCAGAGGTTAGACATTCCAAATGCGTATATATTGCGGTGAAATATCGTCAATATTGCTATTTTGGTAATGCCAAAATTATGACTTCATAAAGGTGGGGGGCAAAAGGTAAACCCATGGATGGAATTTAAAGAGAAAGTTTTTAATCTTAAAATGATAATAGAACCAGAACGTTGTTATTTAAGAGTTGGAGTCTATCGTGGGATTCATTGGCTCGGTGAAGGGAACCAACGAAGTCGTACTAAATCCAGAGGCAAAGGATTTCCAGGACAAAAACGCTTTGAAGCTCGTAAAATTTAATGAAGTACTCAGGATTTAAGAGGTTAAAATAGGGAACCTGAAATAACGAGTCATGAAGAAATTTCAAGCGAACTAACCTCTACAATGCAAAAAAACTTTAAAAAATAATTCAAATCTGCAATGAACAGAGTCTATTAAATTACTTTAGATATCAGAATAAACAAAACAGAACAGTAATTTTGTAAAATGTGATCTTAACAATATACTTTGTTTTTCTTACTTTCAACCTTTCTTCTTCAGGACCTAGAAAATAGTGTCATTTGTTCCATTAAAAAAAGGTATGGAAAGGTTAAAATTGAAAACGCCGAGCAAAAATTACAGGGAGAACAGGAAAAGTAGGTTGAGAATTAGAATAATGATTGTCCCATCACTCAGTTAGATACGTATGCATAGATGAAAGGAAGTTAATTTTTAATTCTACCACCTCTACCGTCCGTTGTTGAGAATCGTGCATTCCGATTGGTTGATCACCTACCTGTTATTTCAGTACACAAGATCAATAAACGTAAAAAAAAAAAATAAATAAAGATGAAGTTTCAACACAATTTCGGTGGTAGAATAGGAATAAAGCACATTTGTCCGACTTTCACTGTCTCATAAACCGTGTCGACTCCAAATTAGCAGTGTAACCAATTTTCCCAATTTGAAGTCTCGACATTTCTTCCTTGCCTATCGTTACCATCATTCCCTAAACTTGAAAGGCCTTTGACTCGGCAGATTTTGGTGGGATAACTACCTCCTCATAGTACTATCCGATCAAGTAAAAACAATTATTACTGACATATAGCACCGTTGAGTCGAAGGTGGATATTAAACACAGACAAGCATATGGTATGCATTCAGTGAACTTGGAGTCGAAATCTAGAGAGGGTATCATATTTTACAGGTTTTTCTGTGTTTATTAGTGTTAAAACTTTCAAAACAGACGACTACTACAACAATATCATCACCCTTGGAACTAATTTTCATTGAGATTCCGAGTCACTTTGAAATATACCTCAAGTACAAGCTTCCTTTTTAATATTAAGTATACTCAGCCTATACTGACATAAAGCAGTTAACCCACCCAAATGAACAGAATTCAAGAGATGAACGCATCGTTCTAACAAAGATTCAATAAAATTGATTTTTCCGTTAGGAAAAGATATCATTTAAAGGTATTTCATTAAAAGAACTACTAAATATATGATTATAATACTATGGAAAGCTGTAACTGCATATAACCAATAGGACGACACTTTACAAAAAGTAAGGGCTAAAACAGTAGTTTGGGGGAATCGATCTGTAATTGCCGCGAGATTGGGCAATCAACATATTAAAAGAAATCTACACGTTGCAATGGCAGAAGAAATCTTTTTTCGACTTTTGGTACATCCTTTAAACATTTCTGTAAAAAAAAAAAAAAAAAAAACCCAAAGGATGTTCGTTAGCACACCGTTCCCCCTCCCTCCCTTGGTGACGCCAACTAGAAAGTTGTAAGGGAAGAAGATTTATCTCAATCCATAAACTATGGGTCCAATGGGTTTTTCACTGGCTTTGCCAGTATAACGCTATATTTCAAAGGCAGGGAATACAACAAACCAGTTTGTTAGATATAATATAGAAGCTGAATATCCAATGTTAAGCATTTTCTTTTTTAGAAGATAGACTAATTTACTTACCCCGGTTTTTGAGTATTGGCTGAGACAGTAAAAACAAACAAATCTGAAAAAAAAAAACATATCTATCAAAGACGGAATTACTTTGCTTACGTATCATGGTAAGGATATCACCAAAAGTCATCATTTCCAAAAATATCAACATTAGTGCTCCACCCGATTTTCCAAACAAGACTATTGAAAACAACCTAGACATAACTTTTTGGTGCCCCCCCCCCCCAGGTATGTTGTTTTGCTAATCTTCATTTCATCATTTTAACAAATATGATCATTCTCACGTGGCCATAGTTTTCTTGATAACAGAATTAGGTTACACTCTTTTAGATAGTAGCTCGTTTGGAAAGAAAAAAATCAAAACCGAAGTTAATCTAGGCATAATTCTATATGGGCAGAATTTTCGTGTTCATCTTAGTGAGTTAGTTTTTTACACTTTGATACTTTACCAATCGCACAAACAAATTAATTTTTTGGCAAGCAAAGTTGCATGAAAAGAAGGTCCCGGGATGTTACAAGAAAAGTTAATTCCATGGATTGAGAGTCATGTGTTCTATCCTAATGAACATTTGACTTTTGGTGTCCCCCAACATGTCGGAATTATGTTGGTCATAAACAAAAAAACGGTTGATGAAAATGGATCTTTTTTTGTGTCTTTAAACTGCAATCAGTGTTTAGTGTTGTATTTGAACGTATCCAGCTCAGCTTAACATTATAAAATTAAACTGGCACTTTGAATGTTAGGTGCTATGGGGGCACCAATTCTTGGTGTCCCTGTAAAAGGCGGCAGACATAATGGAGTGAAGTATGTCGCTTATATTACCTATGCCGATGAAGGGACGATATGTAAGATTTCAAATGTTAAGTCTAACAATGTTAGGGTGTTAAAGAGGAAAATTTGAATACTTAAATATCATTAATTGGTTAAGATCAGTAAATGTTGTACAAAAATATGTAAATGTTAAGACATTTTGACACCTGAAAATGTGTGAGAAAAATGAAACCGACTTTATTAATTTTTGGAATTTTTTTTCAAACTCTTACCATGTTCTTGTCACAATTGGTTTTAAAACACATTCAAATAGGAATTTTCAACCATTTCAGATTTTCATCATTCTTTGGGAGAAGATTTTAGACTGCTTTGGTGTCTCCGTTATGTTGGTCAATTTACTGGCCAAGTTTATGTTTAAATGAGTCTACTCATGCATACATGATGCTTAATGTAAAAAAAATTGTAATTTTTATAACTGCTGTTTATACTCTATCATGAGTGTAAATTTCAATCAGATAAAACGGCCTTTAAATTTTGACCTCATGTCACACTATTGGACCCCTGGTTTATGGATTGAGCCATTTAACATGTATAACTCCTTTACACTCATGTTGTTGTCGATGTTTAGCTGCTAAGTCTTGAATTTAAAACACCTCAAAGACTTGAATAGAACTTGGATTTCATCCAATGCCATTATATTTCCAGTCGCCGAGGAAAGAAACCAATTCTAAGCTTTCAACGTTGTTTGTAACATTTTACTTTTATTTACACAGGTGTGTAATGAAGAATTTTTTAAAAACATTAAAAATGCTTCCCTGAAACGCAGAAAATTGTCACAACTGTGATTTTTGGTAGACTTTTAGTCATTCCGATATTAGACAAAAAAAAAAAAAAAAAAAAACACTGACACACATGCCAACTTGCAAACAGTGACCGTTGTTCTTGAATGAAGCCGGTTCGAAAGGAGCATGCTATCATTACAAGGTGTAAGTCTGGAAGCGCAAATCAAAGAGGATAAAAGGACATGTAAAGCGAATTTTGTTAAACTGAAACGGAATTAAAAAATATCGAGCAGATATGTCGTCAAAGGAAACAGGGGCGTCGATTTGGTTTTCAAAGTAGGAGGCATCTGGCCTAATTTTTTCTCCTGTCCTGGTAAGGTGTGTACAACGACGTAGCGAGACATCTTTTTTCGGGACGGTAGACCGGCAGTCCAGGGCCTTGGGGGTAGATGAACTAGGTACCAATAACAAAGTATATCACCATGAAGCGAGTCACATGGGATGTTCAGATATGTGAGTCTGCGGTGCACCATCCTTGCTAGTAGGTCTGGCGGCCATTTTTCAAAATGGCGACCATGTTTTAGTAGGCATCATTATGTTTGACAATACTACTTTGATAGAATCTCCTATTAGCCCGGCTTCAGATTGAGGCAAGCGCCACCTGAAATGGTCATTAATGCCACCATGTTTTTTGATTCCCTGAAATGTCTATAAACAGAAAAATTCAGGTATATGGGTATCTTGGGGTGGGTTGGGGAAATATAGCCGGGTATCTGCCAAGAGTCAGGGTGCTGAAAAATCAAAAATTTAAGGGGTAAGGGAAATTAAAATGGCTCTTATTTTTTTATCTAGAAACTCGGGAGTTGTTGCAAGCTACCCCTCAAAATACTTGCCAAGAAATGGTCTTTTAGTTGATGTACAGATTTTGAGAATTACGTGACTTTTGAGGTCATTAAAGGGCAAAAAGGTACGAAATTTGACCTTTGACCTAAATCTTGACTATGCTATTTTAAAATGTAATTGTGTACAGTAAATCGATTCATCTGTCCTAGTTTGACATGAAATGATTATATTACATGTCTTCAGACAATTTTAGGCTACTAATGTTCCAGGGTTTGTACGTAGGAAGCACCAGTGTCGAACGAAATGTTAACTAGTAAAAAATCTGTTAGAAAAACATAGTTTTCCAACCCGGAGATGACAATCTATTCTTGGTTAATGAGAGTTACAAGCTGTTCACCAACTCGAAATCATTTTTATATCTATTTAAGCATTCCTTTTTATAGCAAATTTATTAATTGCATATCTACATGTCCATATCGATACCCCTGCCCCTTCTTAATACCTAAAAAGGCGCAAAACAATACAATGAAATATCAGTACTAATAGCTTCAAATTGGGCAGGAGATTGAGGTAAGTGCCATCTGGAGTGGTCATTATAGGCTATGGCCCACAGGCATCTCACAGGCAGCCCTACAACTCTCCGTCGCAATATTTATTGGAAACGTTACGGTCCGCTGAACTCTAAATCAAGTGGTATTAGTAAATATTATGGGTCTCGCCCGTACAAAATGGCTGCCAAAAACAAAATGGTGGCAAACCCACTGGTAGGTGCTACTGAGACAACGTTGCACAGGCCTACCCGTGTAAGATTGTTGATACGAAATACATGAAAATATGTTTTTTTCGAAAGACACCTCACCTCATTACACACTGTATGCAGACATTGAGGTGTACCTCTAATTCCTGTTTGAAGTCTCTTATCTAGCAAACGTCAGTGTGATTTTACTTCTCCGATAATGATCTAAATACGAAATGGTCGAATCGCTATACAAAGGAATTACTAGAGCGTATCGATATTTTGCATTAGAAATCATACATTTTTTAGAAAAGTTGCGTGCAGTCTGTGTACCCGACACATTTTCAGTTTCCATTAAATGTTTTTGACAATTTTAGCCTGCCAGGCTGGTCATTCACGAAAAGCCAGAGATTTCATTTAAACATAGTAGGGGACAGTCCATTTTCTTCATATTCCTAAATATTGTGCTCCTTCATAGCCACACTTGCTGTCCTATGCACACGAACAATCGACATAATCATAGAGAACAATGAATAATGTATGTTTGATATGCAAGTGAAAAAAGAACTTCAATGAGACTGCAAGCGCTGGGGCGCGCGAAAATTTTCGATATTTGCAAAGTAAAGATGTATAATTTTTGATACATAAAGCTAGTCGGTCGTAATCGGTAGAGGATACCTTCCATAACCTGTTGTCTTTTTGGTAGTGCCTTACTTTTTAGTTCCACGTCACGCAAAGTGAAGGGACTTTTAGGTTAGTATCCCCTCCACTCAAAAAAGTGGGGGAGGGGTAACATGTCTTCACCCCCCCCCATCGACGCCCCTGAAGGGAAAAATCAAATATGTGTCATATGCTTTAAATAAATAAAAGAGGGTGAAAATATAGGGAGGGAGTGGAAATTCTAGGATGGAGATGACAAGACTCCTTACCTTCTACATTTTAAGCTATTTTAACGAAAATATTAACATTTTTAAAAGACGACACAAATCCTACCCTTTTTATTTAACACTGTATACTCTCAAAATTTTGCTTGAGAATAAACAAAATTTACCTGAATCTTGATAACATGTTTCTTTTCAGGACATGACAGGAGGCAATTCATTATTAACTCAGAGGAGGTAATTACTGTGAAATAACTTTATAATAATAATATATATATATATATTAGAAAAAGCTGTATGATAATATAAGGTTTAATGAACCTCTAAGAGCCAATAAAGACAATAAAATGATCTATTTCAGCATATATATCATCCTATTGATAAGTATATGAAAAGTTTTGGTTTGTTTTCGGTCTTCCAGAATAATTACGTGCAATGAAATTTATCATATTAAAATACCACACGAACTACCTTAAAGTAGGTCACAGCAGATCGATTGTTGTTCATGTCGCATTTATTCTGTTTTTGTTATTTGCGAAACGGACATAAATGACTACTTCTGGTACTTTATTTAGAGACAAGACTCCAATAAAAATTTTCTATTTCAACAGATAACTCCAATGATGTCACTGAACGACCTTCAAGGTAACAAAATATATTTAAATCCTGGTTTTCGAAATGGTTATTATATTTTTGGTGCCATAAATGAGAAGAGTTAAAGGTAAAGAGCAGACCCCAAACAAATAAATCCCACAATAGTTTTCTTATTTCTGTTCAAAGTATCTATCATGATATTTTAAGATTTAAATATTGCAAATGTAATTGAGGTAAACCAAGCAGTAACTTCTAGTAAGCTTCACATTTGAGGAGTAAAAAATGTCACATCACTTTCAACGCCAATTATCAAATAGGACAGACTACTTAACTACTTCAATTTGGAACGACTGCACTTGCCCTTTAATTAATAAGTAAGATAAAGAAAGTAGCCTATGAATGCAGATATTCCTCTATCAGCTTTCAACAATGGTTTTCGTAAACATTTTTAAATTTGTCAAACATTGTACAAAGATATCAGGTTATAAAAATTTAGCCAAAATGTCTGACAAATTACAATGTAGAAATCGTTTTAGGAATTACACACATAAATAAATACAAAGAGGTTACAGAAAAATTCTGGATTTTTTTTTTTTTTCAAATTTGGTTGAGTCCCCCAAACCCCCGAAAATCCGCACCTGCAGGCTTTCTTTCTTTCTCCCTTCTTTTCTTCAACTTTTCACATTTTTTGGTGAATACAGGGGGCGGTCATTCTGGTCCGGTGTTGTTTCCCGTGGGTCTTAATATAACGGTTTGGATGTTCTAAAACCATAGTCTAAGTTTCATTAGACCCTAATGAAAAGAAGGTGTAATTATTCTAAATAATCATGATATTTCCATGGGAATGCGATGTGTGGTGTTCATGATAGATAAGCTAAATTTGTTAATACTTTTAATACAAAATGAACATAAAGCAAACACAAACGATGTCAGATTTTAACAATGCATTTAGTTTCTCTGTAATCCTCACTTTGGCGAGGAATCGGCATCATATCATGGCGAATCGACACCTACCAATTTTATTCGACATAAACCGATTTAAATCGACACATACCAGTTTAAACTGACCCATACCAATTTTAATCGACACACACCGGTACCATTGTAAATGGACGTATACCATTGAATTCGACATATTCCAATTTGAATTGACATATTCCTATTAAAATTGACATACACCAATTTCAATGTCTTTTTTGTACGCATTTAGTCATTATTTAATGCCGCTGGCTGTCATGCTGCTGAGCATCGATTTAAATTGGTATGTGTCGAATTAAATTAGTATGTGTCGATTTAAATAAGTAAATGACAGTTTAAATTAGTATTTGTCAAAGTAAAATTGGTATGTGCCAGTTTAAATCGGTGTAAGTCGAATTAAATTGGTTTTGTCGATTTAAATTGGTATGTGTCGAATTAAATAGGTATATGTTGAGTTAAATTGGTATAAGTGATTTGATGCCGATTGCTCGGAATACCTCACAATCATCTTTCTCTTCAAATTCACCGTTAAATGGTAATGTTCCATTATAAGGCACATAAAAGTTAAGCACGTTGCACTTCCCGGAGTTGCAGCACTGTTCATGTATTTAGCAATCATACCGGGAGAGAAACAAAGCAGAAGAAACACAGCATTCCTCATCATCGCGGGGAATAAGTAAAACATTTGTTTGTCCCAAGCTCAGGTTTAATCACTGATGTCTGAATGCAGCAACTGCATTTTTTATTATCTCTTCAAATAAATGTTCACTTTGAAGTTTCACCAATCGTGTGTATGTAATTCATTTTTATTATTTGAAAGTAACAATTTTGTTTGAACACATTCTTTTGTTTATTTCCTAGGGAAGAAGGCCATGTTCATTTCTCAGCTCAAAATCAAGTACCAAGACTTGTATGACGCCGTGCAGCCCATCCCTTACATACGAGATAGAATGTATTGTGTAGACAGAGTATTTGTTGAGGGCGGTGTTGAATGTTTAGTTGCAAAAGACAAAATAGGAGGGCAAGGGTCATGGAGAAAGCTTTCTTCATATCATAATATACTGGATGATGACCGAGAGAAATCCATACGACGAATAATCGAAGGAGAGCCTGGTTATGGTAAATCTACATTGACTCTACAGCTGAGCTATGATTGGTGCAATATCGGGGTATCGTACTTGAAGGAAATCGATATATTAATTCTTTTACGATTGCGTCAGTTAGGTGGGGTTAGGTCACTTTATAGAGCAATAAAACAGTTTCTGTTACCAAAAGATTCCAAGCTCACAGAAAATGATATTGCCGATATCATTGGTGAGTGTCCTTCAGTGTTAGTAATATTAGATGGCTATGACGAGTATCCAGACCAAGATGGCGATGTTGATTCTGACGTCATCAGTATTATAATGAGAAAAATGTTTCAGCAGTTTGAAGTCATTTTAACGACACGATCTTCATATTTACCCCAAAATATTCCAGCAACCACGAAACGACTAAAGTTGACAGGATTCGACGACGATGCTCGAAATCAATACATTCGTAAATCTGTTGTAGGTGATGACGTGAAAGCGGCTGAGAAAATAAAACAATGTCTTAAAGAAAACCCGGTCCTTGGTGACCTTTGCCAGGTCCCTTTATTCTTTGTAATGTTTGCACACATGAGTCACGAGAGTGAACAATTTCAAAAAATCAATTCTGTAACAAGTTATTTTCGCTACATGATCTCATGTTTCCATAGTCACATGAAAAATAAAATGAAGGACGAAAATGTACAAAAATATGACTTGTTTGAAACCGAGCACAGAGAACTTGACATATTAGCTTTTGAAGGATTGAGCCGCGAGGATCAACGAATAGTGTGGAATAAGCAATATATGTGTGAAAGGCTAGGACAAGACTTTTATGATCAGTATGTGCGCATTGGGATTTTAGTTGAAGAAGAGGTTCTTGACATTTCTGACGATTCAAATGCAATAATTACTGAACACATTCAGTATAAAACTGAGGTCAGATTTTATCACAAACTATTTTGTGAATGGTACGCGGCACATCATTTGTCGGTGTACACGTCAAGAGATGATGTAACCTTTGACCCATGGGAAGAAACAGGATCAAAAGTCCAAAGAGATCATTATCTGAAAAACTTTGACCCATTTGACCTTCAGTACGTCTACCGCTTTGCCTGCGGCTTGAATCATGTCGCAGCTGGTAAGATTATTGAATACTTAAAAACCCGAAGAGGAGGAGAGAAAGTTGCTATTTTATGTATTCTTGAGAGAAGTGGGAACGTTGAAGATGTACTGCAAGATGTAAAATACTTGTGTTCACAGGACGTTCAAATTTACGAGAGTGACTCCTTGCTTCTGCAAAGATTGTCAATTCAGCTTCTAAAAATTGCTACAGCTCACGAGGTAAGTTCATTGGTATGGAGTTGGTTTTTGTTATATATGGACCTATTTGATCACCCTTTACAACCAACTACTCTAACAATACAATAATAATTTCCCTCGCGTTTTTGAAAAGCTGTTCATAAACAGTAGACCTATCGAAGAGAGAAACAAGAAAAATCCTTCAATTTTAAGTACGGTTTCTTGGGGAGTTTATGACGTAAGGGACATTTTTGCTGAATTTTGAGAAGAAGAATTGAGACATCCACCTTGCTGCAATGCATTTTGACCCTTAATACTTCAAATTTTCATGCCAAGTGAATATCTAGGCCTAACCGTCGCAAACAGACCCAATGATGATTCGGTACTTCCGGTTTTTGAACTAAGCTTATGTATAAACAAGGCCAATGATTTTGCCGTAAGACGCCTGGGTTATCTTATATCACGGAAATTAGAAAAAAAACTTTGTGCTCTCCCTAGTCGATTTAATGCAAAGTACCATCGGATTTTCCATTCGGATCAAAACTTCCACTGGTCGTAGCTTCAACATTAATTCTTTGGGCCAACAGTATTGAAAGGAGCCTACTACGATTCGATAGCCACCTTGGTCCCTCCGGTACATGAACGTATACATTTAGTACATGATCGTAAGCAATCAGTATATATCATCGTAAGCAGTTAGTACATGTACGTGTATTTTTACTACATCACATGTTTTTAGATGATCATCAATGTCGGTGAGACTTTCGTCGGACCACGTGCAAACCGAAAGGCTCACTCGGTATGGCATGCCCCAAAAAAGTGAAATTTTATTTACATTGAAACATCTCATTGCAGTAAAACTTGCATGCCAACACTGATAAGGTTGTACACTAAAACTCGTAAGGGATGGGTGCTACCTGCTGAAAGAACAACCTTTAGCCATGTGGGCGTTACCTTTCACCTGTATTTCGTGACTGCTTAGGATAAACCAACAAGAGAAATTTTGACCGAAATGTGGGAAAAGATGTGGATAACGAAATGGCGGGCAAATGAGAGTGTGAGATGATTAAAAGAGAAATTTAGGAGCCCTTCTTGGTCTTTCATTGATGCAAATGAATAATCATTTACAAGCTTACAGCGTGACAGGCGCCATACTTCTAATGTGTGTGAATTCTAAGTAAAGAAAAAGGAAATGCGTTAAGTATAAAAGTTAACGAACTCTCTGATTTGACATAACACCTGTAGTAACACCTACAAAACGGAATGTACAAAATTTGTAAGTTCCGAATGAAGTAGCCTTGGTGCTGATGATTCGCAAAAACTTTTGATTTTGTCACTCTCATTTCCGGAAGGTGTATTAATAGTTAGGTGACCTATTACTACCAAAGACTAAACTAGGGAAAGGTCTTAACAGCGAGGTCGTTCGAATACTTTGGGTTTTTTTAAACCATTTTTGATAGAACATAATCAAAAGAGGTTCAGGACTCTGTCAAAACATTTTCTCCACTAAATTCAGGTATAAAAATCTTCATCTAGAGTTAATCGGAAAACGAAAGAGAATAGGTATGAGCTGTCATTGCCCCGGCTATGTCGATGTTACTCAAGGCAGTAACGAATACAAAATTTACTGCAGAGCCCGGTGGACAGCTTGAGGAAGGGTTTGTGGGGAGGGCTCGGTTTCATCTTTGAGCATTATCTGAATATTTAAGTACCCTTACATGGAATCTAGTGTGGCATTTTATCATCATTTGAAATCAGTAACTCTTGCGTTCCACTTCAAAACATTACATTGTTCTGTTAAGAATACGGGGCGTAAGAGCTCTGGATCGGGCCATGGACTTTCTTAAATAACACAATTTTAGAAAGCAAACGTCAACAAAATGGCGTAGTCTAGAACACGGTCGTTTTCAAATGTGCCATTAGAACTATGTATATAAAGGAATTAAAGTAGATCCTTTGCTAAACAATATCCCCCACTTTTTAAACACGTTTGAATGCTAAATACACGTGTCTTATTACTAAAAATTTCGCTCTTACACACTTCCAAATGCTTACCATGATGTGTTCAATACCTAAATATATTTAAACGCTAAACGCGTTTACAAAGTGGGGGCAAAGAAAGATTTAAATTGCTAAACGCATTTAAGAGCGAAGTAAACACTCCCGTGAGAGCCCGGACTTTCAAAGCCGTGTTGAAGCAACCATGGAGTTATTATGAATAGCTCCATTGTGCAACTCGGTAATAAGAAATAGTCACACACATTCCCAAAGGAATAAGTGTTGTAACTGTTACGGCTTGGTCGCAATTCAAACCAATAACAGCGAAAGACCACAGAAGAGCGAGATTAAAATCAACAACTTAATTATTATTCACCTCTTACTTCCTTAAATTTACAACAATTAGTCTTAAATCTACTAACAATCTTTTACAGCTTAAGGTATCACTCTTTGTCCAAGGGTAGTGTTGTTAGCGTCGATTGTACAGCAGCTCAGTGTAGGACTCGGTTCTGAGAAGGCAGGATGAAGACTATAGTGATCGGTAAATGGCGACACAATTACAGCATTAAGCGGCGAAGCAGGCGTCTGGTCTCTGTATTATCTGTGTATCTTCTGTTCTCTTCCTCCTTTGTCACACTGCTTGCATGACCTTTTATATATCTGGTAGTTCTTCCAGAAAAGTCTGGAACTCACTCTAATGGAAACGTCTCGTTTGATCTCGTACAAAACAAACAGCGAAAGTTCTGGGCTCGGTAACCCATAACCACAAGTTGGCTATTATTAGGCCATTACCTCATACAGTAGTTTCCAGTAACTGTGCGAATGTTCTCTGGGGTTACCCGTTGAATATGCTCGAGACTCAGACAACACCGATGCTAGCACTTTCTAGAACTCTCCACTTGCTCGTCCGTGGATTCAATCTGGTTGATGTCGTCTCGTAACACTCCCCCCCTTGAAAGAGTTTTGGACGTCTAGGACAAAACTTAGGTTACAATATCTACAATATTACCTTATAGTAATAACTATAGTATTACAGTATGCATTCCAATATCAAGTGGAAGGTGCTATCATAACATACAACTTGTCTTACCATATGAAATACATGAGCAGTAACATCACTAACACATACTGTGCTGCAGGCAACATCAAAATTTCGAAATTACAGTACGACTTTTAATCTACTCCATCAGATTAAGTTCTTGACAAAGCATCAGGCACAACATTGTCTTTCCCTTTAATGTGCCTAATATCTACATTACATGATTGTAGAAATAAACTCCATCTCATCAATCTCTGATTCTTGTTCTTCATCTTAGACAGAAATGTCAGAGGATTATGATCAGTATATACAATAACAGGGAAACTAGTAGTCCCCAAATAAACATCAAAGTGCTGAAGACCAAGTATCAAAGCTAATGTTTCTTTCTCAATTGTAGAATAATTTTTCTGATGTCTGTCAAATTTCTTTGAATAATAACACACAGGGTGATCTACACCATGCTCATCAGCTTGAAGCAAAACTGCTCCTATACCATTGTCACTGGCATCAACTGCCAGCTTAAACTGTTTTTCAAAATCTGGAGCAATCAACACTGGCGAACTCATTAGTGCTCTTTTCAATGATTCAAATGCTGCCTGACAATTTTCTGTCCAAACAAACTTTTCATTTTTCTTTAATAATCTTGTCAATGGTGCAGCAATGTCAGAAAAATTTGGACAAAAACGTCTGTAGTAACCAGCCATGCCTAGGAAGCGCATGAGCTGCTTTTTGTCAGCTGGGGCAGGGAATTTGTCGATGCCCTCAACCTTAGCCTTAATTGGTTTAACTCTACCCTGACCAACTACATGCCCTAAGAATATTACATGGGCACAAGCAGTCTCACTCTTGACTAAATTGACAGTCAAATTAGCTTTGGCAAGTTTGTCAAATAATGCCTTAACATGTTGCACATGTTCATTCCATGAGTTACTGTACACAATAAGGTCATCAACATACACTTCACAATTCTCTAAATCTGACGTAAGGTCATTTACTAAACGTTGAAAGGTCATCGGTGAATTTTTCATACCAAATGGCATAACTTTATACTGAAATAAGCCATCTGGCGTCACGAATGCCGAGATTTTTCGAGCCCTCTCAGTGAGTGGTATCTCCCAGTACCCCTTTAACAAGTCAAACTTTGATACGTAAGTAGCATTCCCAATCCTATCAATACAATCATCGATACGGGGTAAGGGATAGGAATCCGTTCTTGTTACCGCATTCACTTTCCGGTAATCAGTACAAAATCTGTACCCACCGTCTGGTTTTGGGACCAATATACATGGGGAAGACCATTCACTATTACTAGGTTCTATAATATCATGGTCTAACATGTAGCGAACCTCATCCCTGAGATGTTGTCGTTTCCGAGGGTTAACTCGATAAGGGTGCTGCTTGATTGGTGCAGCATCTCCCACATCAACATCATGTTCAATCAAATCTGTCCTAGTATGATCATCTGAGAACAAGCATACATATTCATTGATTAATGATCTCATTTCTGATCTTTCTTTGTCATCTAGATGACTTAACTTCTGATCAAGATTAGTCAACACATCAGAGTTTTTTAACTTAATACACATGTCAGGAACATTATCAGCATTGATCTCATCATTATCATTGAATTCTTGATCAACACTGATGATACACACTTGATCACATGCATTATTAACATTGACATTCACATCATGTACACTTTCATCCTTAGAAATGTCACAATCCTCTCTTTCATAATATTTTTTCATCATATTAATGTGACAAACTCTCTTCGATTTACGCTTGTCAGGTGTCAAGATGACATAGTCTGTGTCATTGACCTTTCTCTCAATGACATAAAGTCCTTGAAAGCGAGCTTGAAGTGGCTGACCAGACACAGGCAAAAACACCAACACCTTCTCACCAGGCTTAAACTCTCTTTCCACAGTGGTCTTATCATACCACGCCTTCATTTTCTTCTGAGAATTCCTCAGATTTTCTTGAGCCAGTTCACATGCTCTGTGAAAACGCTCCTTAAAGCGGGATACATAATCAAGCAGATGTATGTTTTCACCTGGATCTGATAACCACTTCTCCTTTAATAATTTCAATGGTCCACGAACTGTGTGTCCGAAGACGAGTTCAAATGGACTGAACCCAAGTGACTCCTGTACAGACTCCCTGACAGCAAACATTACAAATGGAATGCCTTCATCCCAATCTTTCCCATTGTCATGACAATATGTCTTTAACATATTTTTCAATGTTTGGTGAAACCTTTCTAAAGCCCCTTGGCTTTCGGGATGATAAGCCGAAGACTTAATTTGGTCTATGCCTAATTCATACAACATCTGTTGGAATACAGTTGACATGAAATTAGACCCTTGATCTGATTGGATCTCCTTAGGTTACCCAAACAATGTGAAAAATTTAAGTAAAGCTTGTAAGACTGTCCGAGCCTTAATATTTCTTAGAGGTATTGCCTCTGGAAACCTTGTCGAAGCACACATTATGGTTAATATATACTGATGTCCTGCCCTACTCTTAGGTAGAGGACCTACACAATCAATAATGACTCTACTAAATGGCTCTTCAAAAGCAGGAATTGGTTTTAAGGGTGCAGCCGGAATATTCTGATTCGGCTTCCCAACCATTTGACATGAATGACAAGTCTTACAAAATTTGGCCACATCACTCTTAAGCTTAGGCCAATAAAAGTGATTTAGAATTTTGTGGTAAGTCTTATTGACCCCTAGGTGCCCTGCAAATGGCATTTCATGAGCAATACTCAGTATTTCCCTTCGATACACCCTAGGTACCACAATTTGATGGTAAATGCGCCACTCTTCATCTAATGGTGCATCAGGTGGTCGCCATTTACGCATCAAAACACCGTTCTTAAGGTAAAAACACACTGGGACCTCTTTCGAGTCATCCTCAGTGAGGGCACCAGCAATTAGTGGCTGAAGCTCTTCATCATGTTGTTGTTGGACTGACAACTGGTCTTTATGGAGTGTGTCAGACATGTTTCTTTCCTGTTCTATCCCCTCACCATGTGTAGGGACAGGAGTCTCACAATCCTGAAGATTGGCCATAAAAGTTTGGCTGAGATCAAACCAGGAATCTTCACTTTCATCAATATTCTTTTTAGAGTCCTCTTTGGACTCTGACTCCACTTTTGGGAGTGTTGTTCCATTTTTAGGAACTAATTCCTCAATTTTAGAGGGCGGAGGCTTAAATTTACCATCCTTCTTTTCAGAAATCATACCCTCACTTTTAGAGAGTGGATGTTCAAGATTATCATCCTTACATGATTCCCTACTTGTTTCACTTTTGGAAACTGGATCCTCACTTTTGGAGGCTGGATGTTTAAGATTATCATCCATAGCAAGCTTTTGTGACATAGCTCTCGTGACAGCACAGGCTGGGAATAAATCTGGAAATTCCTTTTCTAATTGCTCTGTGTTGTTATAGTCACATGGTTTATCTGTCAAAATTGCATTGGCAACTACCTTTCCACCAGCTAGGTCATTGCCTAGCAAGAGAGATACCCCCTTTACAGGTAGAGTAGGTCTGACCCCTACTATGACCGACCCAGAAACTAAATCTGACTTCAAATTAATTTTGTGAAGAGGGACAAAAATAAATCCACACTCAACCCCCTGAATTAGTACATTTGCCCCTGTGGAAGTAGAGTCCGTTAATGGCAAAACTCCATCAAGAAGCAACGACTGAGTTGCGCCTGTGTCACGCAAAATTTTAATTTTGACGGGTGGATGAGCTGAATCCCCATCTAGGGAAATAAAACCCTCAGACACGAATGGAAGGTATTCTTCCTTAATTTGGTCATTAGAATTAGGCCGTAAAGTCACGACTACCTCTGGAGAATTTTCTGCATTGGCTAAGGCATTTGGAGCTGTTTCAGTCTCCTTTAATTTTGCCAATTGAAAGCAATTTGCCAATATGTGGCCCTTTTGTGACAGAAACCACAAACTATGTCTTTAAAGGCAGCTTTATTTGAGCTGACCTGGTCGTTCTTTTGACGACTAGAATCTGGTTGTTTTTTACCAGAATTTGTTGGAGAGAGGGAACCAGACTGAGATCCACTAATTTTACCTGCTGTGTCACCACTAGTGCCATTGCCATATTTTTTATTTGGCCTATTAAACTGACTCTTGTTTTGAGTCTGACCTACTTTACCAAACTTATGGGTAAGTGCATACTGATCAGCCAAATTTGCCACTTCTTTCAATTTGTCTGCCTTTTGCTCTTCAAGGTGAGTCTTTATGTCATCACTCACACACCGTTTAAATTCCTCGACCAGCATCAATTGTCGTAAGGCTTCAAATGTGGAGACCTTTTTAGAATCACACCATCTATCGAAATGCATTTCCTTTTGATAGGCAAACTCTACATATGTTTGTGTATCCGCCTTACGATATTTTCTAAATTTTTGGCGATAAGCCTCGGGTACTAACTCATAGGCTTGTAATATGGCCTTTTTGACTTTATCGTAATCCATGCTGTCCTCTATTGACAGAGCGGAATACACTTCCTGGGCCTTGCCAGTAAAATTACTCTGAATGAGTATTGACCATTTATCTCTGGGCCACTTCAATTGTTCACCCAGTTTTTCAAAGTGGTTGAAAAATTTCTCCACATTATCCTCCTGAAATTTGGGCACAAATTTCACGTGCTTAGAGACATCAAATCGCCCAGTATCCGTGCCTATTTGAGGTTCTGGGCCTTTTATGACCCCTAACTCCAGTTGTTTCAACCTAAATTCATGCTCTCTAGCCTTTTCCCTTTCTTCTTTTTCCCTTTGCATTTCCAATTCTTTCAATCTAACTTCTCTTTCCTTTTCTTCCCTTTCTTTTTCCAATTCTTTCAATCTAACTTCTTTTTCCAATTCAAGCTTTCTCAATTCAAATGCATTGTCAGTTGGCACAGTCATGATTGTCTCAAGCACTGTAATTGGCAGAATACTTTCATCTACCAGATACTCTACAATGTATCTCTTAATCTCGTCCTTCCGCATTAATGGCTGAAACTCAATGCCATAGTGTTTTGCGACTTTTACAATCTCAGACTTTTTTAGTGAGTTAAGCTCCTCAATTGAGGGGCAAGCCACGAATTTATCTAAATCGAATGGCATTTTGAGGTTGTGTCAAGCACTCACAAACAACTAACGAAAACTAACGAAATTTCCAGAATTTTCTACCTGGTAGTTAAATTCTTTCCCGGATAGGCCCCCAATTCTGTTACGGCTTGGTCGCAATTCAAACCAATAACAGCGAAAGACCACAGAAGAGCGAGATTAAAATCAACAACTTAATTATTATTCACCTCTTACTTCCTTAAATTTACAACAATTAGTCTTAAATCTACTTACAATCTTTTACAGCTTAAGGTATCACTCTTTGTCCAAGGGTAGTGTTGTTAGCGTCGATTGTACAGCAGCTCAGCGTAGGACTCGGTTCTGCGAAGGCAGGATGAAGACTATAGTGATCGGTAAATGGCGACACAATTACAGCATTAAGCGGCGAAGCAGGCGTCTGGTCTCTGTATTATCTGTGTATCTTCTGTTCTCTTCCTCCTTTGTCACACTGCTTGCATGACCTTTTATATATCTGGTAGTTCTTCCAGAAAAGTCTGGAACTCACTCTAATGGAAACGTCTCGTTTGATCTCGTACAAAACAAACAGCGAAAGTTCTGGGCTCGGTAACCCATAACCACAAGTTGGCTATTATTAGGCCATTACCTCATACAGTAGTTTCCAGTAACTGTGCGAATGTTCTCTGGGGTTACCCGTTGAATATGCTCGAGACTCAGACAACACCGATGCTAGCACTTTCTAGAACTCTCCACTTGCTCGTCCGTGGATTCAATCTGGTTGATGTCGTCTCGTAACATAACTAAACGTGGTCAATAGTTCCGAATCTAGGCTTGCTCCAAGTCTCTCCAGATGTTCCCTATCAGCTCTCGGCCTACACAGGAAAAAAAATCCCGTTTACGATTCCGTCATTGCTAATGAACAAGGTCAGTCAGTTAACGTTGGTCTTACACACCCTAAACTCGCAACTTTTAGCGACTACGCATTTACGACACATTTACGTGCGTCTTACGTATAGAAAACTGGAATATCTTGATTCCGAGCTGTTTAAGTTATATTAAATGTGGTAAACAGGAAGTGATTTTATTTTGTCTTAAAGAAACGCTTTCCTAAACATTAAGTTTGCTGTAAACAAGGTGTTCACAAATTTAGGGCGACCTTACATATCGTAATCTTGTACCGTCACGTTTGCACCTTGAATAAGTCAAACTTACACAACGTATAGCACTATTCGATGCATTTAAACTCTGACCGAAGAATTTTTCTACACGTTCAGTTGCCGTGAAACAAAGGGTTTTATATATTAAGGGCGACATTATACATAGTAATTTTGTTATGTCGTGTTTACATCTAGAGTACGACGAAATTACACAACGTAAACAGTACTCCATAGATTTCCTTGCATCTAAGTCACTGTCGATAAATCGACACCAACGTGCCGGTTATTCCCCGAGATATAATGTTTTTACTAACGTTTATGGTGAAGTGAAACACTGTGTGAATAAGTTTAAGACCCATACTGTAATATTAAAAGAGTGAAATTTCCCTCGTTAAAAAAGAGTGAAAGTTTAAAGTGTACTTCAATTCAATAATTTCAAAAATACATATTTGACAGCATGAAAAATGAATTCTAACTGCCCATCT
Organism: Holothuria scabra; assembly: GCA_037179385.1. Classification (NCBI taxonomy): domain Eukaryota; kingdom Metazoa; phylum Echinodermata; class Holothuroidea; order Aspidochirotida; family Holothuriidae; genus Holothuria; species Holothuria scabra. The sequence continues at coordinate 14,512,200 of CM074179.1, forward strand.
CCCATCTTTAAGGGACATTCCTGAGCTGAGATATAAAATGTTGAACTTTATTCACTCAAATTAAAATAGTACATTGCGCAATAATTTGTGATGTTATTGTTATACTACTCAAATTACAAGCTTTGTATTTCTTTGTTTTTCTGAAAGTTACTGCACCTTGTAGCAAGGTGTAATAGCACTCTTACTCTTAAGGCGTGATGTAATTAATTAAGCCCTCTCTGTGCAACATGCTCTGGAAACAAACCGGAAGAATTCAAGGTCATAAAAACATTTTTAACTGTTAAAGGAAACAAAGCAGTATAAATGACAACAAGAAAGTCACAAATTATTGCGAAACAGACCAATCTGTTTTAAGTGAATAAACTTTAACATTTTATATCTCAGCTCAGAAATGCCATGTGAAGATGGGAATTAAACTGTTAGAATTCATTTTGCATGTTCTTAAATTTTTTTTATTTTTTTTTTCTTTTTTGACTTGGGGTACATTTTAAAGCTCACTCCAAGAGAGCGGTAATTTACTTCAAGAAAAGTAAATTTCAGTCCAAAAGAGCGAAGTTTCACTCTTTTAAACTGACGACCCATACAAGGAAATCCCACACAAGCTCTGCAAGAAAATTCTCCATTACTTGCAGGGTTTACACGCTGGTTTCCTTAAAGTCAAACATGAAAGGCCAAGCATTTGTTTGAATCCAGAAAAATCGTCAAAGTATAATTTTGTATTTAACCCCCAGATAATTTCATTCCGCAGTCTTTCCGTACGTCAACAACTTTGTTCTATTCCAGGGATTCGTAACTATAATCATGATTAGATTAGTTGTTAGGGTAGGTATTTTCGACCAGGATAGGTGTAGTGGTTAGTGGGTTTGCGGAAGGTTTGCTTTTAATTGAACTGCTTATTCCTTAGGGAGTGTCACTTCTCGATAGGGGTCTTTAAGTGTATTCCCTATTGCTTAACTTTTTACTTATCTGTTATCGTTAAGTGTAAATTTTGTGTTCTGATAAACCATATAAATGAAAATTAAAATATAAAACAAAGGTGAACAAAACAGACCCCAATCCTGCTAATTGCCCTGGACCCGATACACACCTGTCTTTCTGTGTTGCCACTACAACGTCCTCACATGAATAATACTTCATTCATCGTACAGGATTTCATGAAGATTGTCATATTATCTTCACGATGCCCAGTTAGGTCGAAAACATAGGCCATTTTCCATTTAGAGCAATATAAGGGGTGAAGCAGATTTTGGTTCACGTCGTTTTTTGCAATGTCATTTTACCCCGGACGGAGCACAGTAAAACGCCGAAAGAACCACAATCCTTTGTTATAATTATTACTAATTGGAAAAGGACCTATTCCCTATGCGACGTCATCCTCGGACACAATTTGTGTGACCGTTATAGGTCTACAGTTGTCCTTATGCCACTACGGTTTATGTCGTCTTTATATGTTTGCACTTTGCAAGGAGCATGCGCTGGTTTGCAAAATCGCACATGCGAGCAAAGCAGAGCTAGTAATGTGAAACGGTCGAATTTTTCAGTGATACTACATAATCACTGTCAGTAAGTTGCCCAATCAGCGATATCCCGTGGTCCTCCGGCGGCGGTCGGCTTTCGATTGGTAGTGAAAACGTGGTTGAGAAACCTAATATTTCACCGAATTGGCCTACGGCAGCTTCCTTTCGGAGCAGACCAAATTTGCTGACAGAATGGCATACTAGCAGCTTCTGCACTACGTCCTTAAGTCAACTTCTATAGTACACGCCTATCTATATTTCAATGGTTTAGTGACGTCGAAGGGACGGGTAATAAGCCGAAAGTATGAATTTTTTGGGAGGGTTAATAATATTTACGTGCGTACAAGTTTGGATGTGGAAACCTACTGCCAGTCTACCAGTTAATCAAGGGAATTCACTTAGTATTAATTTGAATTTTACTTCACGTCGTAAATTTAATATCGAAAACTACAAAGAGAATCGCGATTTTTCTCTCTGTTTTTAACGCACATTCAATACAAAAATGATTACACAAAGCTTCATCTCTAACGATTAAGTAGGATGCGGACAATGTCTTTTCGTTTGGCACATCGCTACCAAAAAACTAACTGAGGGGCGGCAGCCACAGAGGCGCTACGCAGGCTAACGATTAAAATGCACTTTCTAGTTTGTATATAAAACTGAAAGCGGACGGAGCTTTGTTTTCTTGACTCTTCGCAGAGGCGAATTCAAGCATCAATCATATCAAGGATCGCACAAATGGACCGCTATGAAGGTTCCTTTACTTATACAAAAATTTCGCTCATACGTCAATTTTCCTCACAAGTGTGTTCAATGTGCGTTGATTCAGCAGACATAAGCCTCTAATTATGGCATTGTTGCTGGAAGAAAATACTGGTAGTAAATCCTTCACCGGGTTAATAGGTTTGAAAGACATAAAACCGAAAAAATACACATGACTCACGCCGCCTAGAAAATAAGCCAAAGGTAAGGGGCTATACCTTCGACCCCTAAAATTTGAACTGAGTTGCTATCATGTGACTTAGGTTTTACTGGTATTTTTTATACCTTTTTCCCAAATGACCCTCATCCCTCCCCTTCTCGATCAAAATCGACCTTCAGAATCTTTCCTTTTTGATGGCCACTCGGTTCATCTAACATGGGTTACAGCATTTCATCAGCCCAAGACATATTCAAGACAACTTAGCGGCGCAAAAAAGCGCAAATGCCTGTTTAAGAGTGGTTGAGAGAGAAAACGTATATGATGTATACTCGTACACCGCAATCGCGAAGCGCGAACCTACAAATGGATAGGTTCAGGGGCCGCTTGCGAGACTGTGGGTCCATTGAAAACGTTTGCCGTTTAATGAAACTAATACATAAGAAGAGAAATGGCTTAAAGAATTGCTGCACCAAGTTCAAAACACCTAGAGGAAAATTTCATCGATCTTAGAAATTTCGGAAGATTTAGAAACTTCGTTGCAGGGAGAACAAACAAGTGGGATCATGGTGGTAGTTCACAAAAGTTTGAGATATCGAGTAATTTTGCCACGTTCGTTTGTCATAAGCTTTAAGTGGGCATGACACGGCGAAAGTAAATTTCTCTGTAAATGTTCTTTGGGTACACCTTGACATAAAGTGAATGTTTTGCCTGCTAAACTATGTCCATAAATACCGAAATATGACGTTGAGAATTCCCAATTACAGGCCAGGCTCACCTGGCTCAGCCCATTTGAAATCTGAAAGCGAAAAAACGTAAGTGAGCGCGTCTCAAGATGATGACGTCAGTGGAGGCAAGGTTAGCAACACTGTACCAGTGAGCTCACAATCATCGAATCAGGTACACGGTTACGCGTGTTAGGGAGTACACTTTAAAAAATGTTGTGTAGAATTAATAAAAATTAAAAATAATTTATACAGCTGTGTAAATTCTACACATGTTGTGTCACACAACGTTGTGTTAATTCTACACAACATTTTTTAGAGTGTGCATCATTGCAAACACCGGTGCTACGATAGCAGTGAGTGTGGCCACTCACTACATTGTGAATTGTGCATTGCGCGGTGACTGCTTAGTACTCGCAATAGAGGCTTTTCACGTGACGTCATAATACTCTCCGGTGGCCATGTTGGAGTACATGTATCTACGTAGTAAACCACACGGGACGCGCTTGCTCGTTGAATTTGTATACATCGTGCATGTCACAGTGCACACTGTGCAGTGCGTTCGGCACAAAGCCACGTGTATTTGGCATGAATGTCCTCCAGCATGGCGGTTCAGTGACGTAATTGCAAAGCCTCTATAGCACCTTCACTAAACAGCTCATACAGTAAAGACGCGCTCGTAGTAAACACGCGCTCTTTGTGGACTGTCCATACATGTTAATAGCTGTTTTGTGAAGCGCCCAAACCACGTCTTTCTTGCACAAAAACAGAACTGTTTTTACACGCGCTCATATGCACGCGAACATATTGGCAAATGATTTGCTCCGAGTCCCCACCATAGTCATAGCCTTTCGCTCTGTTTGTTGGACGAGTATTGTGATGCAATCGTTTTCCTGAAGTTGCTAAGATAAGATAACTTTACCGAGCGTACGCGTTACATTAGTTCCACATCTAGATTCGCGTTATTAAATAGGGCCGGGTTTGTGCCGCCAATTGCGTCATAAAAGTCAGGTGACCTGTTGCGGCATTTATCGAAATTGGATTATGAACGTTTTCCTTCAAATATCGTTTATGCCGAATTGTACAAGTATTTAATGGGATATGAGATGATGTTTGTAAAATACTTTATCGAATTTTGCAATACACAAAAGTTTTTGTGGCCGTTTCATGCCCTCTTTAAATTATAGACTCGACACAGCCGCAAGATTTATGCAATTATTTCCCCAGAAAGTTAAGTTACTGGTGCTTGGAAATGCTCTTTAGTACGTTGTTGAAAGTTTCTTGTGATTTCGGCCGCTGTTGGTAAACAATTACCTTGTATTTGAATATATCCACATTTATAACACAAAGCGACGACTGTGAAGAGGTACATACTGAGTGCTCATGAATATTTGTGCTGCAAACTTTCCCCGGGGCCGATCGGGAGGATTCTCATTTTCACCCGAAAACGGTTATCTACCGAGCTGATGGGTTTGTATGATACAAATCTTTTTCAGGAAAAATCTTTACGACGTAATTCAGTACATGTTAATGCTTTTTCTCTATTAAGACTCTTTGCTACATTCAAGATCTACTGAATTTGAAGAAGTTGTCTTAAGTATGTGACTGCCCGAGCTCCCGACTATTTTGAGTTTTTCTAACGCCTTTTGAAAAAAATTACAAGCCCCAAGTCGACTACGCCTACGGCAGAAAATGTTAAATATGGCTTTGTTCGTAGAGGAGAATTAGAGGAGAATTGGGAAACTGAAGTTTTTATTAAAGATAGGCCTATGCCCAAATTCATATGGGCAAAATCAAAACTGAAGTTGGTTGAGGTTTCATATTTTACTTCCCTTATATTTTACTTTCCTTTCAAAATGTTTGAAAATCAGGAGACTACATTGAAAAAAATCACTATTAAAAAAAAAAAAAAAAAAAAAAAAGGTTGGAAATTTCGAGAGATGCCTCGAAAGTATGGTCTTTCCGTAAGTATAATCAGTAAGATCGTGTGGGGCTGTGAGTTGGGGACTGAAGTTTATTGACTAACATCTTTTATCGAAGCCTTTGTATAAATGCCTCCCGACGAAACTGGATCTTTTCCCCGACGAAAGGGGGGGGGGAGGGGCTTGACCCCCTCAGCCCCTCCTCCGGGCCTGATGACGCCAGCCTTGATTTTGTCGGTCCTAATAAATGAAAGAAACAAAGAACTTTTTGTTCATTTGCACTGTGTATACAACAGTTTTTAGAAATTCTCAGCAGTTTTGACCAAATATAGCACCAAACTGCATCTAAAGTCCCCCCCCCCCCCTCACTCAACATTTTTGAAAGCGTTGGATAATTTTATGGTAATGGCGTCCTCGTCACCTCAGTCTCATTTCATAGGAAGAAAGAAGAAAAACAAACGAGCAACTGCAAGGGTAGTTTTGTACTACAATTCATGTATTCATTCATTTTGATTTCGTAGGGAAGTGATATAGAAAGTAACGTTCAATTGGAATGGTTCTACGAAAAAATAGACGGTTGTTTCGGTTAATTTAAAAGAATAGCCCAAAGCCACTTGGCAGGGGCACACCATCTTTGAAAAAACTCAAACAGTAAGCCCATTTTTTCTGGAGGAAAATCGGCCATGCAGACGTGAAGAAAGGCGAAAAACCTCGCCAGTTTTGTACTTCAAAACGGAAAGGTCTGCCCCATTAATATTAATGAGGTATTAATTAGGTACCACATGGGGCAAGGGAGAGGTCGTCACCTAATGTCCTATTCTCATTTGAGGTCAGCTGCGCAAGTGTAGATTCATTTTTTAGAAATCATTCCCTGTTATGGGAAAGTGGCTCTGTGTATGCACCTTAATCGCGACTAACAGTTACCGGTGTATACTTTACGGCTTGGAGTCTATTTTTACTTTTAGTTTTGGGGTACACAATGTGCCCAAAATAGAAAATGATGTAAGGTGACGTCCTCTTCCTAGCTGCACGTCGTATTTGCCAAGCTGACTGCTCACGGAGTTCTGAGTAATGGCTGTTCAAGCATCCCTTCCAAATTGCCTGAAAGGAGTTCCTTACTGTGCCACATCAGGGTATGGCTTTATTTTTTCACCACAAACAAATTACAGCAATATCCGTGTTGCTTGTGGGGATCACTTTGGTGAGTTGCTTCGAACGTGATTGTATGTATGGGTACAGTAGGCCTAAGTTAGGCCTTACTGTATACATTAGTAAGAAGGTACTAAAACCAAAAGCTTACGAAGTTACGACACGCTGTTCCAACTACCTTCGTTTACGTAACAATCTAATCTAGTATGTCCCGTGAGGTAGGCGGCTCATGAAAGTGCAAATAACATTAAAAATATGCAACATCAAACTTCGTTTGTAACGACAGCAACACCGTACAAAGGCTAACGTTATCGTTTAGCTTAGGCCTAACCTATAGCCGAACGTTTCGTACGCACACTCGCACCCTTTGCCAATGTGGCTAGAACGATCACTTTATAGAGAAAGTGAATCCATGACGTAATGGCCTCATCGAACAACTCAGAAAATTTTCTTTAACTTTTCTCCAAGGTCAAAACATTTTGAACCTAATTCTGCTGACAGGACGTTGTTTCACAATATTTTCCACATCCTTAAATAGTTTTCATAAGTTTTTAAACTATTCTTTTAAGGCTTGTCTAGTCTCCCAATCTTTTAAGGTGATATTTTTGTCGCTAACATTTTCGACAGCATTTTGAAACACTGCCATCTATTTCCCGAAATCGCGAAATGTACACAGAACATAGAGCACAGCAGGATATAGGAACTAGAGTGCGGACTCCCAATGGCGCGTACGTAAATCGTCTGTGATTGCATGGAGACACGGCATCCATGTTCAATCTGGGCATAACATGGCCAAAAGTAACGCGGAGAGCGAACATGTGTGTACAAACTGTATGGCAGAAATCGTTTCGGCCAATTCCTGCGACTTATTTGTCCGTGTAAAATGTCTATTCCGTCCTAAAAAGTGGCATCAGCTGTTCGCTATGACGCGTAAAGATACTTTCGAGCTTTTCATGTCAACAAAAATGGTCGACAAGGGATTAAATTTGCTTTTAAGTGGTAAAAAGAGTAACGTTCAAGGAACGAATTCATACAGGCAAGGACAACTCGCCCATGTAAGACAAAACGGCCTCACAGTTCTCAGTGCCTCTGTAAAGTCGGACAACTCGGCACATATACTAAAGGCATATAGGTCTACATATACATCAGACAACTCGGCGTCTTAATGAAGCTGGTCACTCAGACAGCTCGGCACCTAATGAAACTCCGAGCAGAGGAGACAACTCGTCCCCACATGAAGTGGCAAATATATAGGCCTATCCCAACAGTCCTAACATTTTTTTCGTGTTTGATTTTACATATTTTCAGTGGAGATTGAAAATGGACATTGAAAAGGAACGCATATTCTTCTACTAAACTGAACAGCTGGGTGGGGAGGGGTTTTTATCATTTGTTTCTTTTTCATTCTGTATTAAAATAGTATGCCTAGTATAGACTGAGCAACACAAGGGGTATGACCTGACTTTTATTTTAGGAGCTGGTCAGCTGCTAATCATATGTTGTATAAAAGTGGTTGACTGAACAGAAAAGAATACTTTTGCCGATCAGTCAGCTTGATAAAAAGGGGGTAAAAAAGTTATTTAACGTTACTCCCTTATTCTACGGCGGACTAAAAGAGTCGCATGAAAGTGACTCACTCTGTCTTGTGAATTAGGGACCTAATTAAATAATTAGATGCCAAACTGAAAAGAAAAGGCTAGAACAGACATTCTATATTTACTGCATTATTTAATTTTTGTACATAAGAGGACGATCTACATTGCGAAGTTACTACCATGACTCATCAATTTTTCTGCGCCAGTTAGAGTCAAAACGCAGATCTAGTCGGACGTTTTACTCCCCAGCTAGCCACAGTGCCGTCGCACAATAGTCTGCATGCAACTAGATTTACTATATACCATACTTAAATATAGCCTACGTTGAATGCATGAAAATTCTGCAGTGAGTGTACACTGTGCTTTTCTAGTACATAGCGTGTGTAAAATATATTCCTGTAGGGAGGAAGAAAGTAATGAACAGCCGTGGCTGATGTGCTGTAGGCTCGCGTCAGATCACGATACACGTCAGACGACGATACGGCAAGTTCAAATGTGGAACCGTCTTCACATATGATCCTTTTTCTTCCCTTTTCACGTACAGATGTTTTTACTTAATAATGATGTAGTAGGGCCACAGGTGCAATTTCTTTCTCCATTTTAAAAGCAGTGCAAAATTTGGGAAAGGAAGACTGGCACTGTAGCCACATTGCAACATTGAATTTCTTTGAAATGTCATTGCAAAACTTCCCACTCTACGTTCCAAGGTGTAGGCTGCAATGTACCATGATATGCAAACTATACAAAGCCTACTATGTGCCTCTTGTACGTATACAATACTACTGTAATTTCTCAGCTTGCCATAATGGCAGCAGTCAACACTTGTAGAAACTAGAAGCACTAGCTTACTGGTATGCATGAAGAGTTAAAAGCAAAAGCACATAACATGAATATATACATTACTCTGATCTACTTCTTCTTCAAACAATGTTAAATAGGTTCCTGTTCTACCAACCATTGTAGTCCAATCACAGTCACATGTTACAGTACTTCTCCAATTTTTCTGGGCACTTGGAAGTCTTTAAAACTGTTGTCAAGTATAATAAAGAATGCAGCCTTTCACCGGCAGCAATACTGATATTATTGCTTCCCATAATTTTGCTTTTGCTTGTTGAATGTGTGTATGTATATATATATATATATATATATATATATATATATATATATATATATATATATATATATATATATATATATATATATATATTTATATATATATATATATATATATATATATATATATATATATATATAAATCAAATTGGTAAAGCTGGAAAATCTGGCTGAGGTGAAAAAACGATGTTGACTCCACCGGGATTCGAACTCGGGACCTCCCGCTTTCTAGTGCGGACGCTCTAACCACTGACCCATGAAGCCAAGTTGGTTTGGCCTTTGTTCAAATAACAGATGAAGCAACTCGCAATGCACCTCCTGAGCAGGCGCCTAATTTTTTGGAACAGCACTAGTTCTCGTTTGACGCAAGCTCTAACCAAAGATCAAAGTTGATGCCATCCAGCTGAACACAATTGTTTATTCGCCAGCGGATCTCCGAAGAGATACAGAAACCTGTGAAAGCAGAGATGAAGTGAAAATAAACGCTGACGACAACTGCGTGTAATATATAAATCAAATTGGTAAAGCTGGAAAATCTGGCTGAGGTGAAAAAACGATGTTGACTCCACCGGGATTCGAACTCGGGACCTCCCGCTTTCTAGTGCGGACGCTCTAACCACTGAGCCATGAAGCCAAGTTGGTTTGGCCTTTGTTCAAATAACAGATGAAGCAACTCGCAATGCACCTCCTGAGCAGGCGCCTAATTTTTTGGAACAGCACTAGTTCTCGTTTTATATATATATATATATATCCCTCAGCTGTCTAAACTCTAGAATGCAAGGTGTGTAACTGCATGGTGATCCAGAATTAACATTTTCTTTCAGAATATTCAACATGTATGATGTTAATTGAAAGTTAGATGACACTTTGTAGTTAAATGAACGTCAGGCTGGACTTTACAGACCTAATCCTCTTACCCAAGCAGTTCCAATTCTCTTAACCCCTTTCATTAGGCCCCTTACTCCACTGTCTAAAATTCATCCTCATCCAGACACAATCTCATTCTATTGCTTCTAGGTTATAATACTAGACCTTAGTGTGTAATCAAACAATCTCAGTACAGTGTTTTATATGAATTCTGTACTCTGTACTTTTTGAACTTGCTTTCAGTCAAAGAGTAGAGCCAACTGGGAATTTCTGTGGATGTGGACTAACTGCAATACAAAATTTATAGATTGGGGTGAGAGGATAAGGCTTTTATTGTCTTCGTCCACTTCATTATGTGATTGTGTGGCAGATGCCCTCAGGCATGACCACTTCCGGTGTAACGTATAGGAAACAGATGGCCAGCAGCAATATGAATCTGACATTCCTTGGGTTTCTCACTGCAAGTGCAAGAAGAAAAAAATGAAAACATCAGTTTCTGTTTGGGGTGAAGATTCTTATCATTGACCATGACGTATTAAAACCACATGCAACATGACGCATTAAAACCACATTGCATAGTACTACATGGCTAGGCCTAACGTTAAGCTTCTACAGTATACTGTATAGTACCCTACAAACCAAGACTGGCATCAGGTATCGATGTTTTTTTTTTTTTTTTTTTTTTTAAGTGTTGGTAAATGGTAAGTTGAACTGCATCAAGTAAGTAAACACTACATATTTCACCATCTTGCCATATAATGTACCTTTCCAGTACAACAGACCAAGCTTGGAGCCCCCAGTAGGCATACACCTTGTACATGTATGTATACATTTGAGGCATGACCTTAGTCAGTCAGAAATTTGGCTCCAAAAATTGTCACAAACATATTTGGGGACTCTAGACACCCTAGGCCTTCTTAAAACTTTAAAAGAAAGTGGCAAAGTATGGTTAAAATTACTAATAGCGGCAACCTTCACCCTAGCAGACCAAATTGTCGGCCAGCTCTTTTTAACTATAAACTTAGGCGGGCTACCTTTTAACAGCCTGCTTTAACATGCCCTGTAGGCCATTTTTGCCCTCTCTGACCTACATTCCTAGCCCGACCAGTGTTAAAAGAATTTGTCTTTATATAACAGCTTATTGCATCGCGAAAAGGTTCCATGCACACATTTTACAGAAGGAGAGTGGATTATTTAGATTCAGAAACTATCCAGGTACTTAGGCCAGTAACGTTAGGCGTAATATAATGTATACTACGTACATAGGCCTATTTTATACTAATCGTTACCGGAACGTGTCCCCACTAAGTGAAGAAAAATGCGTCTTTTTCAACTTAAATAAGAATAAAATGCAAAACCATCACAAGAAACTTACAATTTATGACAGATACTACATCCTCCTCTTTTTCTGACGGAAGTAGATGATTTAAGAAATCAAAGTTTTGGACGTTCATGTGCGTGTGATTTGTATGAATCTCTATGTAAGCGATCCGTCTGTTGCCCAGAAAGAATATGGATATCGAGTGCCCCCACGATCACAGCTGTTTTGGGAGTCCGCCCTTTAGTTCCTATTATCCTGCTTTATGACACAACATGATCTGAACATTTAGTGCCACACCTGTGCTCATAAACCAGATGCACAGCTGTACAGGTGGTTTACAGGTGGTGCCAAGTGAGTACGACGTTTATTGTGGTAGTAATAATTGTGGAGTAATAATTGTTATTTGAATGGTCTATTTTAATCAAAGATTACATTCAGTTATGAATCCATGTAGCAGTTAAACCAGACTTAGGGCTGTTTAAAGACACAGTATCGTGGCGCGAAACGGGGGCGACATTTGGACAGCCTTCAAAAAAATTGTTATCCCACCCAAAATCCCGGATGTAGCCCATAGACACCGTATGATAACAGTTCATACGATTGCGTGGGATAGCGTACTGCTACATATGCTTGTTTGTGTGAGCGTTAACAGGCGTAGTATCTGTGTTAATTTGTATGTAGCAGGGATTGTTTTCCTGATACAAGTGAGTGCCTTGCTCAGTGACAACAGAGAGACCCCTGGGAATTTTCCCAATATCTTGGGAATTTTGAACCGTCTCGATCATTCTTTTCCTTCCCACTTTGAAAAAAGAAATATTGTGTGATTGTTTCTTTTTTCTACTTTTTTAAATCACTTATTAATTAGTTATGAAATATGTGAATAAGTTCTAAAAATAATGCCAAGGTGGCTAATTTGTATTAAATTTCCGGCTTAATTGTTTTGTGTTTTAATCATCAGTTTGACTGCGATGCTCTTATAGGCTATCATTACTGTAGTTCAACGTTGAGAGGCTATATGTTGTTATTCGAGACATGATCTTGGGAATTTCTAAAAGACGAACTGGCCTAGGAAACCTGCATTGAACTTGAGAGATTGGTCGAAGCGCAGGGGCTAGTCTTAGTCTTACGACAGCAAAATGTCTTCCTGTTCAGAACTTCAGAAAGAAAAAAATCGAAGGACAGCGTTTGCACACGTTGTCACGAGAAGGAGAAATCAAACGAGAAAAATACAGTAGCAAACGAAAGACGGAGTTCCCTTTCTCATTCTCACGCGGAATAGGCCCTACCTAACGTTAGCCTAGATCGCCGCAGAAAAAGCAGGTTGATTGGTTGGGGAATAACAAGTCTCTTGTTTATAACGGCGATTTTGCGAAACATCATCTCACAGATCATGCTCAAAGGTAAGTGAAATGTGTTTGTTCAGTTACTGATAGGAAAAAGTAAACAGGATTCCCGTTTCGTTAGTGATCCACATACCCATCCCACACGCGTGTTTAGCTTGTGTACAGTACAGAGTATGCATAGGCCTAGGCCTAACGTTAGGACAATTTTATTAGTAGCTATATGCCTATTAAAGCTTTTGACGAGCTAGCACAGGTTACAGCAGAAGTGATCAGCACTACATTTACCACTTCATCAAAATCTTAACCCCAGAAGAAGACGCTCTACTCTTGAAAAATGTGACTAGCCTATGTCCTCAGTTTGCTCATATACATGCCCCAAATAGTTTACACTTATGATCTCTCAGAGGGCCTGGCGCGGAGTTTGCACTTTCCCTAATATTGTCTTCTCAAGACTTTCTCATCAAGCATAGACCTACAATATGCTATCACTTAGATAATCCTAGGTGTTTCATTAGCCTACAGTCCACTTGACAATGAGTAAGTGCTCAGCTTTGCTGGATCAGTAATTTGCCAAAGAGACTTGATGAGAACAACAGTTCTGTACTAAGCCTGAGCATATTGGACTTACTGTATAATATAAATGAAGATTATCTGGTGCAATCAGGTGAGCAGGATCAAGGCACCATTATCCAGTAATTGATTTCTGTAACTTTGCTTATGCTTGAGTGACATCCAGCTGCATTGATACTAGTTATATGAATTGCAAAAAAAGGAAATGAAGGCTTTGATAAGCATTCATATATCATTCATGTGTGAATGCATTCCAACACATTAAAAAACTAATGAATGCATTCAAACAGTAACTGAAGGTTTGATAGACTTCAAAGGAAATTATGAAGGCTTATTTTGAATGCAAGGAAGACTTCATTTGAGGAAGAAAATAAGCATTCCAACTCACTGACAGTCCTTCAAATGCTAAATGATACATTCAGAAAGGCATAATGAATGCTTATTGAAAGCATTCAATAAGGGTGATGAGGGTCCCCATCCAAATGCCAGTAGTGGTTTGCCAGGTATGTGGTAAAAAAGAGTTGTAAGGCAACTGCCTTCCTAATGTAAGGTAAGGCCCCATATATAGGCCTAGGCTTTCAAGTACGTACATCATAAATTTCCCCCCATGTGTGGAACAATGCTATAGTATAGAAAGTTAACTACAGTAGGCCTTCATCAGTGGCCTAAGAAAACCTGGATCTGCAGATTTTGGGCTCAGTCGCAGATCAAGGATTTTGAGAAAGAGGGGAATTTACACAACGTCAACAAACCATACACCGGGGCATTGGGCCGGGTCACCTCCAATAAAAATTTGAATTCTGCTTATATGCTCATATATACAATTTGGCATAAATAATTACCAAATATTCAACAATTGGTTGTACCTGTATGCAATTGAAAACTGATGCTGATCTCCTTCCCCTCAATCACCACCACCCCACAACCCCCTCCTCACAAGGGAAATAAGAAATCTGCATTCTAAATTCAGTTCAAGCCAAAGTACTGTTGGCCTGGTACCAGAAACCAGTTGGGCTACAGGAATCAATTTTCATGGCTGTCAGAATATCTGGGACAACAAAAATTCCATACGGACAACCAGGTTGGTTGTCCCATGGACAACCATTTTCCTCTCAGACTGAAAAAGTATACTGCTGATTGATAAATTCTTTCACCTTTTTTCCATAATAGTTTCATAACCATATTTCAGACTTGGAGTGTTCCTGTCTCTCAAATATCACATCTTTTTATTCTTCAAGACCAATAATACATGAACATGTTGGAAAAGCCCCTTAGCTACTTTTCAAATTTGGTACCCATCATAGCAGGCACATGGCAGGAAAGATGGATTAAGAAAATTTCAATGCAGTATTGTGTGTGCATTGATCTATAAAGCAACTAAGGAAATGTCCAGTGACCAGCACAACAGAGGCATTGTGATTGTATTCTTTTATGACACTGAACACAAACGCAGAGATAACTATCAGGATTTATCTTTTTTCTGCTTAGGTAATTCAAATTTTTCAAGTGAGCTAAGGGGAGTTTCCTCTCATGAACATCAAGGGCGGATCCAGCCCCTAGCTGAAGGAGGGGCAGTTTGAAAGAGGGGGCGCCAACATCATACAGGGGCCACATACTCTTGAATTTGACCGACCTCATTTCTCAGACCAACTCCCATTGTTTTTACTTTATTTTAAGGACTCAGGGGCGCATTTTTCTTGTATTGAGGGGTGCTAGACTGGTCATGGGGGGCAGTTGACCCTAGTTGCCCCCCCCCCCTGGATCCGCCCTTGATGAACATAATTATAGCCTTCTGTTTTGTAATTAAGTGAAAAATATTTTGGACAACCAAATTTCCTTCTGAACCAAAATGAGTGAAATGGTTGCCCCAAGACAACACTAAATGTTTTAAAAATGGAGGCCTGGGCTATGAGGGGTACTGTAAGGTAGGCTAAGCATAGTATAGCTGCTGTACCTGTACATACAGTATTAAAAGTTGTTTTCCCCAAGATCTAGGCAGGAATGGCATATAAATGCTATTTCTGGGTGAAGTTTCCAACCAAGTAGTTCAAGTCAAGCTAGTCTTGACCTTTTTTTCTGTTTTGGTTCACAGGCTTGTTTTCCCTACTCCATTGCATTTGCAAGCACAGTGGCAGTAGCTCCATTTTTAAAGTCTTTAGTGAGACCGGGCTGGGAAATGCCAAATGCAATAAAAATTAGTGCCCGAGCAAAATTTATGTCCTCGGTTATTGACAGTGGCATTACTAAACTTTTTCATTGGGAGAGGGAAAGTGCTGAAGTGGTGGGCCAAAGAAAATGCTCCTACTGTATATCGAGTGCCACTATTGACCAGCACATTGCATACAGAGAACACTTTGCCTGAAATGTGTTTCAGATTGCATAAAATGGTACTTCCCAGCTGTTGTTTTTACTACTAAAAAGTGCTGCTTTCAAGAGGTGTTTGTGAAGTTCTTACACATTTTGCCCAATATACTTTTTACATAAGGGGGGTATACAAGAGCCACTGGCTGATGCCACTGGTAATCGGTATAGGTTCATTTAAAATTCCTTTAGACAGAATAGATTGCAATCCCCCCCCCTCCCCTTGTCCCTTTCTGTTTTAATGGGGCCTATTGTTCACATCATCATCAATCATCATTATTATGACTCTTATAACAACCAATTCTGACACCACCCCTTAATCATTGAGGGACATGTGATTTGAAATCATGGAAGTCTTATATGCACTCTTCCCTAAGATAAAATACTGTTTCATTGCAAGTAGTCTTGATTTACTTTCCAGGTGTTCTTCAAAGTACTGTAAATGCCGTAGGCCACACAGACAGAGCCAAGTGAATGACCAACCTCACCTCAGTTGCTAGCTGTTACACCCATAGGTGAGTGAAAATAACTGCAGATGTATTAAAACAAGTCTTTCAATTTCCAAAAGCATTTTTTCCCAGCTTACTTCCAGGTAGTACTTCCATGGTTCACAACACTATAGCACAGCTACCTTGTGCTGTTCAGAATTGGTTGTAACGTTTTCACGGCTTTAATTAGCACCATGAATGGTGGCTCTATGTTGGGGCAAGAGGGGGCATTTGCCCTCCATAGATTTTGTCCTTGGTCCTCCTCAATCCCCCTCCCCCCACCCAAATGTTAGCTGGTCAGAAAAGAGTTGGGTTTGGGTTTACTGAAAAGAATTTAAATAACATACCTCTCCAGAGACTACATTTTTCATTCAGAGATCCAGTATGCTAAAACCTGAGAGCTTCCAGGGGCAAAGCCTGTTTGATCCTGCCTACTGTAAGAGGTGACTAAAGGGAAAACTAACTTGTACTGGAATTGTACTTGAACTGTACTTGAAAGTAAATTTAAACTTTGAACTTTTTATTGAGTTGACTGACACAATACACATGACATGTTCATGTTGGGTATAGTTAAATCTCATCTTTGCTATCCAGAAACTTTATATCTGTATTTACTAAAATATTGCACAGTTTATGAGCATTGTTGGGCCTTAATCCAATATCTTGTTTGATAATGATGCAGATCCAGTTGCAGTATCAATTAATTGTCCACAAAGCCTGAGTGAATATTATTTTCTCCCAATTGCACAATATACCCACTATGGTAATGTTTTGACATTGCTAACATTTTCAGAATTATAATTGTAATGTGCTTGATTAGTTTACCTTTACAAATTGGGCTAGTTGCTCTATTGATATGATGTGCTCCCTTCCTTGAAGACAAGAGCATTCACCCCAGTATACAGTACAGAAGTGTACAGTAGTTAGACTGCCCTGTTTCATTCTTGGCTATAGATTCAAGTGACAATATTCTTTCCTGAAATGTGCAATTTACTTAATTGCTTGGTTTGCCTGAATATCCAATATTATGGAATGAGAAGAAAATTGTGAGATACCTCCTTAAAAACAAGCCTTGCCCTATTATCAAGTTTACAGTAGTTATAAGTGTGGTTATAATAATTGAAAATCATCCATACAGTTCATCCTGTGCAGCAAACTTGCATCACCAGCTGTAAATATGATATTCCATTGAATTTGCAGCATTGAAATCTACTCCTGTCAAGGGCCACTATGACAGTATATTAGAGCCAGTTTGTCCCTCATCAGCAACTACAGGTAATTATGGAAGCCAAACACAGGGGAGGATTGCAAATGGCTGTTGAACTTAAAACCAATAGTGATTGCCCAAGACTAGCTGCAATTTCATTGAGTTCAGACAAACATCATACATGTCCTATACGCACGATTCCCTTAAACAACATGTATTACACAGACGGTGTGTTTGGTCTAACTGTACTACGGTAGAGCATCCACCTCTCACACAGAAGGCTCACTTCCCAGGTCGAGTCAAAGACTCTAAAAAAGGAACGTACTGCCATTTTGCATGATCGCTGCTCTGTATAAGCAGTGGGGTAGGGAAAACAAGCCACTGAGCCACAACTTGAAAAAAGGCAGTGGCCGGTTCGACTTGAACCAATAGGTTGGAAACTGGGCCGTAAAACTCCATCTGACTACAACATGTATTACAGCCAGGGCTGGAAAAAATATTTATTTTCCAGGAAGGGAGTTGCATTATTTCCCAGGAAGAGAGTAAAAGTTTCCACAATTCTCCCTGCATTTTCATGAAAAGGGAAATTTTCCTCCAGATGTCCAAATTTTCTGGGAAGGAGCTTCTCAGCTTCACAACTCTTTTCACCCATGATTAAAGCATTGCAGTACGTGCTGTAATAAGTCACAACATCCGGCATGGTGCCATGCAGTCTCTTCCAAAGGGAATGATGAAATCCTTCATAATACTGTAGCAGCTAGGCACAAACAACCAAAATCTGTGGCCAAAACCCAGAGATTTGTCTGGGAATTTTTTTGAATAAAATGTTATGAAAGAAAAATTGAAAATTTGGATTTTAAATTCAATGTTGATTTGGGTTTGAATATTAAATTTCAAGTTTTGTGATTTTTAAAGGACAATTGCATTTCCTTCAAGAATTAGAAGAAAGTACGCAATTGGAATGTTACTTGTCACTTTCTGGACAATAAATAGCATACCCATCTATGCTCCCTTGAAAAGAATGGAAAATGTTTCCTAAAATGTTTCCCATATACAGCGGGGACCATCCATCATAACTGGGAGATGAATCCCCTGTCCCATCTCACTCCCCTTAGCACCTCTCTGGCACTCCTGGTTTACTAAACACTTATGGTAAAATAAATGCCAAAACACAAGGGTCATTCAAGATTTAAGCATGGAGTTGTTTTGCCCTCTACCTAAACAAAAAGGGATGGGGGTATTGGATGACAGTCTTCCCATGTCTTTTTGCAATGGAAGTGTGATGTCTTTGTCACAGTGTGGGACGGGGTGCGATATTTACTGTAATTGTTCATAAATTTCTAAAGCTTTGACTATTTTCATGACAGTAAGCATTTCATCTGGAGTACAGTACCATAGCTTGACTGTCAGATATGCATCTCTCTTCTACTCACAGTAGTTGTATTTCCTTTTATTTTTTAACCTAGCTAGGCTACTCTCATCATTTCAAAATGGATTTATGAAGTCAGAAGTCCTATGTTTTTTTATTATTACTTATTTTATCTATTATTCCAACAATATTTACTACCCAATCTGTTTCTTTGGGTGTTAATTCTGAAAATGCAAGTTTTTTTCTAGTGATAACTGATTGACCACTTTCAAATGCAGTCACATGCTTGCAAAACATATATACCTGCTTTCCAACGTGCTTTTGAAATGTCGGATATTAACATCAAAAAGCTGACCAGGAAAGAAAAAAATCCTTTGTTAAACAGAGTTTGTTTTGTAATTTTTTAATGTGCTGTATAGGCTCAGTCCTGGCAGATCTGCAATCACTGGGTCTTCCCATTTTAACCATACTACTCCAAGGTACATGACTGCTGTTGTCATTTTTCCCCATGAAAGGCAAAAACAGTCATCCCAAACTTACTGTATTTCGAAGCAAAGGCTAAAGCTGATAATTTTCTTTTCACTTTTCTTAATTTCTTAAAAGTATCTTTAATAATGTTTTAGGACTTCAATATTACATATTCTAGGAAAACCAAGCAGTGACTCCCCAAAAAATGGCACATGACTGTGAAGAGCCAATCATGAAACAGGAGAGTCTACTACACTACTTCAAGTTGGGGAGACTGCTCTTGCCCTTTAAGCTTTTCATTAATCATGCTTTGATATCAAAGGGCAGAAGAGAGGATCTGAGATTTCCCTAGATTGAAAAAGTATCATGAAACTGCATGGTAGGAACATTCACCATTTGCATTTGGCATGCAGAACACATCCATGGATAAAAAATACCTTTACCCAAGTTGCAATTTTTTTGCCATTTGTCAGTTTGTTAGTTTTTTCTTCATTCATTTATCTTCAAAATATGATATAAAGGATAAAATGTAGTTTTCAAACTTTGCTAATTGCTCCATTATTATTGCCTGCTTGGACAAGAGGTGACTTGAAGTACAGGTCTAAGTGCAGTACAATCTATTTTGTCAACAGTTCAGTTGAAGATTTCCTGGATTGCCACAATGAAAATGACACTGATGAGGCAGAGGCAGAGGCAGACAATATAATGTGGGAGGAAGCAGTCAAGTGTAAACATGAAAGTAGACTACCTAGGTAAGTTCACTATGCATTTGTTTCAGTGTCTTTGAAAAGAGAATCCTTGTACCTGATGGAAAAATATCAAGTTTTTGTTATATCTTTTGAATTTCCATTTTGATCTGGATTCTGCTCACAATATTTCCGGAATGGTAGTATTGCCTATCCCCAGTTCCAAGACCCACTAACAGTAATACCAACCTCACCTCTGAAGCTCTGGCCTTGTCCAGTTAATCAAGTTTTGGCACCACAAGTTTGAAAGAAATCTTTTATGAGTTGCTCTCTCTTCAAGAAAGTAAGAAATATGAGAACAATTTCATCTTTTTGGAATTTGTGACAAGGAGAATAAAGAAAAAAAATTATAAGTGTTTGTCATACATTTCTAGTTCCAGCTGAGCCTGCTTATTACATTTAATTTGAAGAAGTACCAATGCAGATTACTAAGCAATCCAGAAAAATTTCAAGTAAGCAAGGAAACAAAACTAAGACAGAGCAAAAATATTTCTGTGGGCATTTCATATATTATTCTGTTTTTTTTTTTTTTTTTGGCACAGGAGGACCAGCCCAAGGATCCACCCAAAGTTGTCAAGTTCACCTCTGCATATGCTAGTCATGTACAGTGTCACGTTCAACTGGACTGAAGATTCAAAATCTCAGCTACAATTGGGGTGTAAAAGGCACCTGGTTGATACTTCCCAACCAGGATGGATTTATGCATGATTTTGAGTAACCTGGCAGAACCCAGAAAACCACATCAATACTGGAAAGATTGCTTGCCTTGCTTGCCATTTAATGGTTTACATCACAAAAGCAATTTTTATTGGCCAAATGTGTTTTGTGCATGAAGTTTTGTGAATAGGAAGACGGTGTGACACCTGAACAGTATTGCCAACCAGCTTGTAACTGTATTGAAGCCTTTCATTTATATGTTATAACATCAGCTATACCTGAAACTTTAGGTCTGAATTTTATTCCAGCTACTAAAAAGCATGAAAGAATGATGGGACTATCATATCATGCACAATAAAGACAACAAGAATAGGAACAATTTTTGGTGCACTCAGTGGAGCATGTGTCTTTTGTAAGCTTCAAATGAATCATAAGTTGAAGCAGGATTCCTACTTTTCTGGAAACTAAATTTTCACTTTTCCAGGACCAAATATTAAAAGAATTTGCAGAACTTTTTTTTTTTTTTTTTTTTTTTTTTTGGGGGGGGGGGGGGGAGCTGTTACATCAAATTATGAAAACTTGTGAAAATTTCCATGAATTTTTCATGACTTGGTTAACACAACTTTTTGAATTGGAAAACTTTACCAGGCCCTGGAAAATATTTTTTCAAATTTCATGACTTTTTAGGTTTTCAATGATGACAGGAACCCTTCTAAAGGTGTTTAAGTCATTTGTTTAATAGAGACATTGGTATGCCAAAGGAAGTGGAAGTTTGAAACTGCATGTTCAGGATATTCAGATTGATAAATATAGATTATTTATTTGTAGTAACTGTACTGTGTAAGAAATAGCCATGCATCATCCTGATCTGTGATATCAAATTCAAGAATGCAGAGTGGCTCATATTCCGACAGAGAGTGCAGTCTGATTCAACAGGATTTTGTGTGCTCACTTTGATGATATACCCTTCAAACAGTAGACCAGGATTGTGTCTGCGCAATGAAAAGTTTAAACAGCTGGGTGGGTAGAATTAGAAAGGTTGGGAGAATGTATGAAATAGTGAGAGGACTTGGCCTAGCTTGAATATTCTACCTCCAGAAGTAGACCCTAATTCACATTTAAAAGATATCCTGTAAAAAAATGTTTCAAATAAATTTATGTTTAATATGGTGAAGTAGAATTTTGTGATAAAATTATTAAATCAGTTCTTCAGATGCTCAAAATATATGCAATTAAAGTTT
Organism: Holothuria scabra; assembly: GCA_037179385.1. NCBI lineage: Eukaryota > Metazoa > Echinodermata > Holothuroidea > Aspidochirotida > Holothuriidae > Holothuria > Holothuria scabra. Next base: position 14,533,778 of record CM074179.1, read on the forward strand.
TCAGATTTTTAGTTCAAATTTTTGTGAACTTGGAGCAAGCTTGTGTTACATATCCTACACTTGCACTGATCAAATGTGTTTTCTTAAACTTCTTGTGCAAATGATCGCAATATTTCTTTTCTTAGATTTGAATATGCCATGAGCAAGGGTGCCAGTGGAAAAACCAGCAAAATGGGAAGCTCCTTGCCAAGAATTGTTGAAAATTTGGAAGAATATTTAACAGAGAACATTTAATTTCCAGTGTAAATTTTATTTGTGCTAAAAATACACATTTCCTAGCTATCATCATGTTTGGAGCCCTCGCCATGGTTAGTGGGACACAGAAATTTTCCAATCTTGAAATTTTCTATGAATGGGTTGAACCAAATCCCCGTGTTTCATTTTGAATAAGAGCAATTGTAAAATCAGGACTTGATACTGTAAGCATTGCCCATCTGTGCTGAAACATTGATATCACTCCTTGAACAGTATGTACTTCCTTCAGGTTCAGTACTTCATGACGTGCTTTGGGTCTGTGTTGCCACATTCATGTACCTTATGCCAACATCCCAAGGACCAAATATGACTTGAATAAAACTTTTGATTACATTTACTTCAAGCATTTAGCAATCCATGAGAACGCTTTTATCAGCTCTCTTCCACTAATTTCGTTTAATCCTACACCTGATCAACAAGCTTGTTTATATGTGATATTGTGCAGTACCGGTACTTTATGTGCCCCCACCTGAGTGCCATTTAGAAACCAGCCTGGTAGTAAATGGTGCATGCTGGTGCATGCATGGTGCCTCTTAAATTAGAGACTGTGGCACTGCCTCGATGGGTCTCATATATGTCCTAGCATCCATCATTGTTTGCTTTTAGTTATGGAGGGATGATGCAGAATTAAGTTGTTGTCATAAGCAGGAGAAAATATATTTGTGCAAATTGCATGCATACAGTATGTGCACTTGCTTACTGTACAAACAGCACTGCTACACTTGAAGGGAATGTACTGAGCATATCCACAAAGATAGTTTGGAATATATAGCACTTTATATACATGAAGATCAGTACCAATTGGTTAAATTTTGATATGAATTGAAACAATTACTCCACTCTTATTGATCAATGTTTTTGGGGTACTGGTAGTTGTGTACTCAATCAATGGCATAAAAAAGCCTTCTAGATGCATGGGGAAGCTAGACAGCAAGGGGGTACCCAAATTCATTTTTCTAAAAGCCTATAGCTCCAATATTCATGGGTGGGGGTGGGGGTGGGGGTATGGGATAGGAATGAAACCTTGCACACACAAGCTCTGAGGTGTTTGAATTCTCCATGGACCCCTGTGCATTGTCCACCCAGGTCCACCCTACTGCTAAGTAGAAGTCCCCAATAAGAATGAAGTTGTATGTAATTGTAGACTTTTGAAACTCAATTCAGCTTTGCTGAACTTCTACTGCAAAGGTGCACTAGGCTGGTGTTCTTGTTCAAATCGGAGAAGGTACTAGCGTGTGTAGAACACAGCTTTTAAAATAGGGCTTCATTGTGATTCTTTTTGAAGTCTGAAAACTATGTAAAAACTTGCTGCCCTTCAGAAAAAAGTGGAATGTGATCTATTGAAAGTTTGACCATACATTTTTTATGGATGGATTTGTAAATTTCAAAAAGGAGGTGGACTAGTTCTTATCAGCCTTTCAACCTGCAGGACAGTGTGTATGGTAAGTATCACCTCCTCCTTTCTCCCCCTCCTCCTCTCCCCCCCCCCCCATTTTGGTCCAGAATTCTAATAAAATATGCTAGGTGCATGCTAGATTCTATATGAGAATGAACAGCTCATTAATGGCAAACTCAAAATCATCAAAACAGCCACTGTTATTCTCATTCAAAAGAAATGGTAGGTAGGCTATACATCTGTGCTACAGGTCCTTGCTCCAGTGAATGCAATTTACAACACTACCATAACTGCTGTAAACCACTGGAATTAGATTCCTCTACATCCTGTAAATACCCAATCATTTTTCTGATGTACCTCTGTAAGTGAATAGCCTGATTCAACTAGTCTTCAAGACATATGTAAAGGTATATGAAATATGTAATTCACTCATATCTCATAGTAATATTAAATGATTTTTGACAAAATTATAATAATTACTGGAACTCCTAAAAAGTCAATTGACAGAAATATTACATAAAAGAAAAGATGAAAATCAGGTAGAGTACCATATTCTTACTGGAATCTTGTACCAGCTGTTTCACTTTGTTGTTTTACACTTAAAATTTCCCATCAACATGCCATAATACATTTCTTGATCAACAAGCATGACAGTGGAAAGCACTTATTTTTCACAATAGTAGACACTATGATTAATTCCCAAACAAAACATAACTCTCGTATTTTGCATGTTGTTATGAATTCACTTCAAAAATGATACAAAAACTTGTTTTTTCTAAAAAAAGTTTATATTTCAAGTGATATGAAAACTACTATACCATCTTTGTAAATGAAGTTTTTTAAATGTAGGAATCCGAGGCTTTCATGCAACTTTCATGATATATCTTGCATCACAGTTTGGGTCTACAAGTTCATTTTTTGTCACTGATATCATGACATAAAATTCCCATCTCAATGTACTTCTGGGTGGCCTTTCCACTCCTATACTTGCACTCCTGTCACTGTATCCTAACATGATGACACCGGCCGTCTTCCCCAGTCTCGGAATATTGCATTAAGTAGGCCTAAATATTGACAGTCATACGAAGCAAGTTTGAATAGTTGAATTCTCTAGGCAATCAGCTTGCAGTGGAGATGTAGTTCTCAAAGCCACCATACAGACCTGGCATGCACTTTCTTCTTTAAAGATAAGACATCAATTTTCCTTCCAGCCTAACAAGAAGATAATGGTAGGTTCCCATGCATGAGTTCTGCCATAGAGTAGGTATTGTAGGTGATTTTTCTTCCAGAAAGTTGATGCAGTTCCTGTAGTGCTAGTGCCTTCAAGGATACAAAGAAGAGCATAATATAAATAAGTAATATGTCACATGTAGTAACAACCTTTTAGTTTGAGTAAACTGTTGAAAATGTTGTACTCTCGAAGGTTAGATTACTCTGGTATGATATTTTAATTTACTTCATGCTATGTACATATAGCCATACTGAAGATTCTTGTGTTTCAAAAAATATGGATACTCATGTGGATTAGTTATGAGAGAGAGTAACCTTTGTAATAAGTGACTGCTCTTCAGTGGCGTAGCTAGGATTTTTTCCAGGGGGGGCAAAGGTATGAAATTTCCCCAAAACTTTTCCCAGTCAATGTGTATGTATTTCATATAAAATATGCAAACTTACAAGTATAACAACATTACCTTGACATTTTGTAATATTACCTGCATTTTAATCTTAAAGTATAACATAGAGCAATCGAAAATAACAAAGTATATTATTCTGGTAAACAATATCCGGTTTATTTGTATGTACTAAAGCAGTGGCGTACGCAGGATTTCTCTGAAGGGGGGGGGGGGGCATGCAGTATGGTCTAAGGGGAGGGGTGTCCGGAAATTATTTGACGTTTTCAAGTAGCCTACATGCAAAATGGTGCAACATTTTCGACTTTGACAGGAACGGTGTTTAAGGTTGAATCGTAGTGGTTCATGAGGATAAAACTGAAACTTTTGTGTCTTTACATGCACTCTTATGCCATTTATGCTACCTTACGAAGTAAAACTTGTCATTAAATTTGCACACTTTTAGAAGTCCAAATAAAAGAGCATTGATCGGTATTTGTGATTTTTCTTGGTCACAAAATGTTATTTTGTCATAAAGATTTTCTAAGCGGAGCGCCACCATTGGTTGGCGCGGAGCGTAGAGAAAATTTGGAAAAATCAGACCCCTTAGATGGCCGGAAGTAGCATTTTCCGGGCTAATACGAAGAATCTAGCCAGTCGCTTTCTTCTATTGTCGTTTGCAATAAAATGCTCACTTCAAAATATGTTCGCAAACTGCAAAGTGATCAGAGAGTTAAGAGCTAATTTTACTCCAAAAATTTAATTTTGCCAAAAAGACAGAGCGAAGCGCCACCATTGGCTGGCGCGGAGCGTAAAGAAAATTTCGAAAAATCAGACCCCTCAGATGGTTAAAATAGCGTATTTATGCTTGTAAAGAGAATCTAAACATGTAGTCTTTTTTATCGATGCCACCAGTGGGAGATAGAGTCTACATTTTTAAGTAAAAATTGGAATTTGAAAGAATTTGCCTAGGTCTATTTGTAGGAATAAAAAAAATTGGCATCACTGAAAGACCTTGCAAGGACAATCCTTCCCTTTTGAAAAATTTTGAAAAATTGGGTGTCCTTATAAGCATTCTGGTGCCACATATGCTATCTTTTGAAGTAAAATCTGTGTTAATAAAGTTAGACTACGTACTTTTAAGAACAAAGAAAAAATGGCATCAGTGAGGGGGCATGGCCCAATGGTCTCCTCTTCGCACGACACTAAGGAGGCCTAATAGTGGCTCGATCACACAGGATATCCTGTGAGAAAAGCAGTCTGTTATGTGTAGAAGGCCACAAGGTACTCATTGTCCATTTATTGATACACTCAAAGTGAGCAGAAAGCTATTTTCCCGAACTAGCTTGTAAGTTTCCAAGGATTAGGCTAAGTAACAAAATCTAAGTGTGCCAACGGTTCCCGTTAATTCTAATTTCTAGATTAACTTTAAGCTTATCGTTGGCCATGGATTGTTTCAGCCCGATCCATCGTTATGTACACAGAGTAAAATCGTACAGCTACTGCTAGCTTGTAGAAGAACATAACAACCTCGGGGGTCTACGGTAGTGACTTGTCAGTTTTCACATCCTTTTACTGATGAATTCCCAAAGTATCACCTGAATAACAGCTTTCTGTGCACTGAAATGCACTGATCATAACCCCCGTGCTTATACAAGCACAAGAGAACATGCAATCTGCTACGCGACGAGGGCATTTCAGTGGAACACGAATTGGACCGGTTCCTGAGACACTGACGAAATCTGAGTTAATTTGTTGCATGAAAATACGAATTATGTATTTGAAATGTCTCACAATTTCTTATTCTAACAAAAATTCTGAGAAATTTTTGTGAAATTTTTGTAATAATAATAAGATTCATCAAATTTCCCCATTTTCATCAAATTTCCCCAAAAATTTTTCCGGGGGGGCAACTTGCCCCCCTTCCCCCCCCCCACCCCCCAGTAGCTACGCCACTGCTGCTCTTCCATTGACCAGTTCAGAAGAAGCACTAGGGAGCTAATGCTTTCATTACAACAGGCAGTTGCATGCACTGCAATTGTTCTGTTTTATTAAACATGACAACTACTTGACAGGGTTAGTCTCTTAGCAACAAAAGTTTGTGTGCTTTTTGAGGAGCTAAAGATGTTAGCCATTTTACCAGAACTGGCTGGAACCATCTGGAATGAAGAGATTCACCCTTTAAAGAAGCCTAGCAGTGGCACACATAGTTTGACGAAAAACTTTGTCATGTGGGGTAGCTAGAACCTTTTTTTCCTAATTTGGAGGGTAAGGGGGGAGGGCTTTAAATGATTGATAGACTTATATTGGGTTACACTTCGGGTATCAGTGGAGAGAAGTTCAAATTGCCACCCCCATTCCCTGGTTAACAGGGCTGCATGTGTATTCTGTTACCTGTAGAGAATTTCATTAGGCCATTTAACTGACGATTTAGACCTATTTGAGGGCTATTTAATACCCTGATGTTTTAAAATGAGGTTAGGTAATGGATTATAGCAAGCACCCTGAAAAGTCTTAAAATCTTTGGTCTAGTAAACTAAGTTCTCCTGAGGTTGGGTGTGGAAGGACTCATTCAGACAACCATCATGGCAAGACTATCCCTAGATGCAATTTGCTGTCACATGTCAGTTAAGCATTCAGTGGAAATTGTTGGCATTATTACAACAGTACTGAGCTGGTTGGATAGCATTCTTATCCTTTGAACATAATCAGTCCAATTTATTTCTAATCATACTGTATATAATGCTTTCATCAAGCAAACCCTTTCTAAACTTTTGTGCACCACACAACTAGTCTTTTTTGATTTTGTCCTAATTTAGGGGGTGAAAAGCCAATTGTCGAGCTAGCTAGGCCATCATATGTGATCAGAGTGTAGTCTGAAATCTGTCAATTCACACAAGTCTTTCTAATTGTGGGATATATTTTACTACAACACTATGTAACTCAATTGTAGGACAAAGAGTGTTGTGCTTGAAGTAATTTCATACTGACAATGACTAAAGTTTTGTCCCTTTCACAGCTGTTTAAGATATATCAGCCTTAATTTGAAGGTGTATCCCGGTAGAAACTACTGTAGCATTAATTATACACTCAATAAAATAACAAGGATCCACATGCAACGTGATGGAAGTTGAATTTGTTTCTTTCTGTATTGTATCGGACCTTGGGAATTTGTGCCCATAATCTTGGGAAAATTTCTCCCTTGTTCAATTTTGTATGGCATATACACGTAAGTAATACTACACATCGCCAAGCAAAGGATTTTTCGCAGAATTACTGTCAATGTCTACTAATTGCCATCGTATTTGTTCTTATCTCTTTTCCTTACCTTCTCGCAGCTTTAAACATCACAAATTACTCGTTAATTAAAGCTGATAAAGCGTTCCCTGGATGTCGTGCCGTCGATCTCATGTTAATTTTGGGAAAAGTTGCCCTCGCCGACTTCTCTTGTTATTGCCGACGATTGTTCGGTGTATGTGGTATTTGGCAAATGTCTTGCAGAAATCCACATCACTCGAATGAGTACCGTCTACTACTTCCATGCTTCAACTTCCCTCCGTCGATTGCACGAACATTTTTCACGGCTAAGGAGGGTGATGGCGCTGTAACAGTTTTTGATGCGCGAAGGAGAAAAGAACAATTCTAAAAAGATGCTGCCGCCCCCGTCTCGTTCCACGATACAGTGTCTTTAAACAATTCTCTGTGTACACACGGTAAGACCTGCTCACTCTCGATAACTGTACCCACCCAAGGAATATATGGCCAAATTGTCCGTCGTTGGATGGTTACTCGGATATAATCTTTCATTTAGTTTTAAGCAACTGATCAGATGTTGGTGGGTATTCAGTCAGGTAACTTTTTCTTCAATAGGACTATTGCCAAACATTTTCTCTAGTAGGCTTTATTTTCTTCTTTGAAGAAAGCTGCGATAACAATTATTTCATGGTAACTACGTTAGGTCTGTTAGATGAGCGTTTCAGCTAAGAGGCCCAAGTAGCCTAGACCTTGCAAATAAAATTCTGTATTCGTCTTACTTTAGTTTGAATTCATAGCCTTGACCAAAATTTTTCTCGCGACTTGTAATAGCGGTTGGGATTACTGGTAACAACGGAAGATAGTTATCAGGTTTGCTCTCAATTCTAGTTGCATATAGTTCATAAATGCTATCCTATGAGCTAGCTGCCGAGCCTAAGGACAGATGACTTTATTTGGCAGAATATTGTTGAAACCTCAGACGCTCCCGGCCGTTGAAGGTAGAAAAAAATTGATGTTTCCGAAAATGACTGAGCCAAAAAGCTACATCCACTGAAATTTTTTTTGACTTAAAGGGACAATCCTCTCACCCCAAACTACACTTCTAGTATAGGGTAACAGAAACTCTCAATTGGCTCAGCTTTTTATTGACTGCTAATTCAAACAATGCAGAGTACCAAAACTTATATTACACAGCACGAACTGTTCTGATAGTGTTTTGATTATACACATTGAGCTTCCTATATTCACCCTGAAGCAATAAATTGAGATTGTGTCTGGAGGAGGGTGAATTTCAGACAATTGTGGGAGGTGCTTAATTAAGAAGGTTAGGAGAATTGGTACTGTTTGGGATGAGAAAATTGGGCCTTTAATTTAGCATCCGTGAGGCAGAACAAAAATACGAACCATCGCTGATTCATAATTTTCCAATTTAAACAATCATTTGTATGCTAATGCATGTCCCCATAGTCTTTTAGTTTACACTTGATGAAACAGAGATATGGCCGACTATCTATCAACGTTTTACACCGACAGTGAGGGCGGTCCCGAACAGTCGTTTGTCCCTGGTTTCGAAATGAGGCATGCCAGTAAACAACGATCAAAATTCTGTCCCTCCACACTGAATAGCAATGCAAAGTATTTACTTTCATTGCACATAGAAGAGAGAGTGGGATGGAGAAGGGGGGTTCTCTGGGCAAGTATCCCATCAATTTATAATATCTCTTGAAAACTCTGAAAAAAGTGTTGCCTAGATTTGTTACAGTTTTTTTACTATTCCAAACGACGGCATGCCAACAACCACCTAGCACTGTCATTGAATTAAACTACTTGTTTTGTATGGGATTTTTGTAAGAATTTTGTAGGCCCTTTCAGTTACACTTAAAGGGGCTACTATTTTTTTCTTTTTTGTTGAGAAAAAATGGTTCAAAATGGATTGAGCTATTCAAAATACTAAAACAAAGGACAGCATTCTTTAGGTTATTTTTCAGTTCAAGTGAGACACAGGCTAGAAAGGTGTTTCCATCAATAGGTTTTTTACCACTGTTTTGAAAGAAAAGTGATATAACTAACTTTTTGTGCCGAAGCATGAAGCCTTAAACAAATATTTTCTTTTAGAGACATCAATTTACATTTGCTCCTTAAATTAAAAGATTATAAATAAAACACTATCAAAGCCTTTTAAGGTTTTCTGTGGCCGACTATATCTATCAATGTTTTACACCTACAGTAAGGGCGTCATGAACTGTCATTTGTCCCTGGTTTCGAAATGCCGCCTTCAAGTGTTCAACGATCAAAATTAGATCATTGCACATTGCATAGCAATGCAAAGTTGGCACTTTCATTTTACGGAGAGAAGTCGGGGCCGGAGGAGGGCGGGGGAATTCACCGTAAGCAAGTAGCCTAAAATTTATTATTTCACTTGAAAATTCTGTAGATAATTTTACAAATTCGTTACTTTTCCAAACAATGACATGCCAACAATTCCGGCCTTATTTCAATCTCATTGCATTGAACTCCTTGTTTTGTGTGGGAAATTTGTAACCATTAGTATCCATATTTTTTTTTTTTTTGAAAAAAAAAAAACAAAAAAAAACACATTTTTGTTCCAAACGGATTGAGCTATTTAATATATTAAAACAAAGGGCAATAGTCTTTACCTTATCTGTAGGTTCAGGCTAGAAAAAATCGTTTCAATAAAAATGTTTGTTTACCACTGTATCGAGCAAAGGGTAGTGTAACTAACCTTTCGTGCCAAAGCATTAAGCCTAAAATAAATATTTACATGTGGAGACATCAGTAAACATTTCCTAGATTTACTGATTGTAAACACAACACGCTCAAAGTCTTTTAAGGTTTTCTGGGCAGTAGATGCCCTATCTAATTTTTTAAATTTTTTTTTAATCTAATTTTAGCTCAAGAAGTTTTTAAATAGAAAAAACAAAACATTGAGATAACGTCTGACAGACTCCAGCTTACATCAATTGATTTAAAAAAATTTCAAGAATATGTATTTTAGTAGGCTAACGTTTTCTAAACACCGAGGGCTTGAATCCGGGCTGTTTGCTTTAATAAAAAATAAAATTTCTCGTGCTCTTTTTAGTTTATTTTAGAACAAATAATAATAATAATTATCCACACTTCCTTGGGGTGGGGGGGGGGGGTCTTTAAGTTTTTGCTAACATGGTGAATTCCCAACAAAATCAATTCTAACAGGCTTATTAAAAAAAAGTTTTTTTTTAAGTTTAGTAGCAGTGTCCATTTATCCGTTTTTTACATATAAAATGTATATCCCTCAGTGGATATGAAATATGTAATCATCTTAAGTCATCATACTAGTTTCAATTAAAACAATATAACTTAGATCTAAAAATGTGTTTAGCAATTAAACATTTATTTTTCCTCCACTTTGTAAACAATAGTAAATCCGAAGCATGATTAGCGGTGAAACACTAAATGTTATATGTAAACATCACTTGTCTAAAACTAGTTTTTTTAGACACTGGACACGCGTGTTTAGCACGAATTCAAAAAGCGCAAAAAAAACAAAAAACAAAAACAAAAACAAAAAAATATGTAGAAAGTCATTTAATTCTTAAACTTTCTTTTTAGATTGTGCCGAGTTTTTTCTTTGTCAAGAAACGATTGATATAAAACACATTGGAATTGATTTTGAATAAAAAAATATTGAAAACCCAGTGTAAAACTTAAATGATCTTTTCCCCTATTTATCTTTAGAACTATTTATCTTAAAAATATGATAATTCGCTTCAAATATCATGAAATAAGAGATCTTTTTCATATTTCTTAATGTTTAATAGACTTACCCCAAGTTTCTCACGTATTTCTTCCATCCACCTTTCATTTTATTTCTGTTCTGTTCTTATTCTTCACGGTGATTCTATCGCATTGTGCTGGTATGCAACTATTCAGATTACTTCCCACTGCCCGTTGCTACAACTTCCACGAGCTAGCGCTGTAACACCTGTTTACAACGGTTCGCGAAGACTGTACACAGCTCACACATACACAAGCCTGCTGAGCGGCCAGTTCAAACTTGCGACCTGCCGTGAGAGACTTGTATCTTTTGCAAATGTTTACGTCATCATCTTTAACTTCTATACTGTTTTATTCATCTAAGAATTTAGATGAATGTATAAGGTAGTTTACTATTTCATCCAATTGGATTCCACATTTTGCGACTTTTGCTCGATATTCATGAAGATCATTGTGTGATGAACGGTGCGTCTTTCTGTCTGTTTACAAATAGAAAGCTTTTCATTGGCTACAGAGATTAGTAATTAAAAACCGTACCGCCCAAACTGCTACCTCACCAGTTGCAAAAGCTACAAGTCTCTCGAGCAAGCCAGATCTCGGCTTGATGGTATGTGCACAGCGTATAAACAGGAATCCACGCACGATCGTTAAAATGACTCAGTGTACAAACATTCGAAGCGGTGAGTGTAATAAGTTGTAAGCGGGCATTACCGGTCGAGGTGAGTTGGTCGATGTGGGTCGGTTAGCACATTGTGTATTGGCGTTATGAGTCGAAGTGGAAAGAGGAGAGTGTGGGTTGATTTGTTTGCAGAGGTGCATTGGGAAAGATCAAAGGGGTGACACGTATGGAAGGAATAGTGACAGAGGAGAATCCTTACACCTGAGAGGAAACATCTCGAGAGATTTGGGGCAAGTCTAAATGTTTGAAAGCTCACCTATTTGTGTTAAACTTATCGTATCACACTGTACATTTCCCGGCAAAATCTTAATTTGTTTTTGCTTTTACTTTTACTTTTATCATTTCCTGGCGTAAATATCTGTAAATAATTATCATTGTAAATGTCTCTCAGCATCTACACGCCAAACACGATATCGAATCTCATAATTTTCTCTAAATTCTTTTCTCAAATTCACAAAAGATGTCTGGTATATTTTCACTTTCAATCCAATCCTCTGTTTTATTTTACTTTACAGATTTCCATTTCATGTGTGTATCTGTATAACTGCTACAGTACAGTGGACCTGCGTGGCGGGAATCATCTCCAGTTAAAGTCCAATCTCTCTATACCAGTCCTCACTACACTCAATGAGCTATGGATAGACACTGGAGATAAAGGAAGAGAAATAACATCAGAAGAATTTACAGGCATCTTACAGTATTCATCAAAGTGTCTGGCGTTGAAGGAACTGTGGTAAGTATTGTAATTAAAATGTTAGAAATATAAATGAGATTGTAAAAAATAAATTGGTGTAATGGTTAAATACGTCATTAGTACGTTAGTTTAGTGGGACTGGCGGTTAGGCAGGAAAGTTTTAGACAGTGTACAAAAATGATATTTTATCGAGGAAATCCTACTGTAAAACTCTATAGGTGGTTTGTTCTAGTCAGGCCTGTATAAATAATTACAAATTAAAATGTTGGGTGCAGCTTTATGTAAAACGTAAACATGGTAAAAATATTAACATCAAGACGTTTAATTTCTAAATGTTATCAATTTAATTTAAAAGTCAGGCAGGAGAAAGATGATACATTAAACATTTTGTAAAAGAGTTAATTTGTATCTGGAATTTTAAGTAAATATAAAGTACTTTAAAAACATTCAACAGATTCTTTTACTGTAAAAAGCAAAGCCTGTATAGGGTTAATGTTATTGACAAAGTATGAAATTATTGCATGATTGTCTTAAATCAGTTTGTCAGGATGGCTTTTATAAAAAACTAAAATTAATTAAGGGACATCTTGCAATAAAAAAACTGACATTTGAAAGTACAGCAACATTTACTGAAACAAATAAACAATACCGTCAAAATGGTACATTACTGAAAAATATCATTTCATTACATAAAAACTCTTTTCAGGCTGAATTTTACAAACTAAATAAATGTCAGATAACAAAGATTAACAGACACCAAAGTTTCAAATCCTTAGCTGTGATGAACAGGAAGACATAAAATATATTTAAATGGAGAAAAAAAATTGTATTTTTCAGATATAACTGACAGTTCCTGCCAGTTTATCTAAAACATTGTTTTCCCCTTTCCTTAGACAGTTTACAAAAATAATATTTGTTTGCTAAAACATCGAGTACCACAGCGTATACAGGTAGATTGCTTGGGCTTGATGTATATTGTATAAATAAATATTATTAAGCACTAAACTTGAATGCAGTTTTTGTAAATCATATGTACTACATTTTTAGAGCGAAACTTTTGTTTTCTATTTCTTCGAATAAATAAAAAAAAAAAAAAACTAGGAAAAGCGTAGTATTATGAAATTTGCACATGTTTAAAAGAGTAAATGAATATTTGGGATTTTCATTTGATATAGTGTTCGTTAACTAACTTGAGTGAATAATTAAAGGGCAAACAGAGCGGCTTGTATAGAGTATTAATAAGTGATGATTTTCAGTGTTTACATAAATGTATTCAACAACTATCTACTCTGTTTTATAATGCTCAATATCGAGGATAAAGAAGAAAGGAAACCTTGCAAAATTGAACAACAATTATCCCTTCTAAATTGAAAACATGTATTTATCTAAAAATTACACAACAACGTCTACTAAATCCAACCAAAATATACGCCAAGCTGGTACCTAAGTGAGGTTAATTATTATATTTCAAAACGGTTCGTTAGATCCAGTTTTAAGTTTATAAAGGTAGAAAAAGAATGGGAAAAAGAAACAAACTGAGATTCATATACAATTGTGTTGATATTAATTTATTAAACTAGATTATTTTTTGCCATAGTTATTCGAGTATTATTATGATATTCTTGTTACTAATGAGTCAAGGGAATTAAACTGTAATATAAAGGTCGAACTATCATTACTTTAAATGTTAAGGATTTAAATGTGTTTAGTAGGGTGGGACTTTCGAGTTCTGAAAACTTAGCCTTCATTTCAATTATATTGGTCGAGGCTATTTAAAAACATCCCCCATAAAGTCACACCTTAGCCTAGCAATAAATTGTCTTTCTACCAAGTTTACCAACAAAGCATGTCAAATTATTCCCACTTTTCAAAAATTGTACAGAAAAACTTTATAAAATCTAATTATGCATGTCAGGTGCTAGATTACTGCAGTACTTTGTAACAGATGTACTTTAGTATATACACACTGTTTACAGAACAAAACCCTGAACTTTAAATGAACTTTATAAAAGAAACACCTGCATATATATATATATATATATATATATATATATATATATATATATATATATATATATATATATATATATATATATATATATATATATATATATATATATATATATATATATATATATATATGTACAACTAACAAGAAAGAGAAAGTATTTACATAAAAATAAAGGAACAACCAGGTGTATGAACAGCATCTATAACATGACATTAATGTTAAAGTTTGTTAACAAGGAACGCGACGTTGGCGTTCCCGTTGATAGGTTATGATATACAACAGTGGGAATTCTTCAACATTCTCGCTTACTGTAAAATAAAGCGAAAACATGTCGGATATAACTTCATCACTCGTAAAGGCAAAGAAAAATGCAATTTAAATAGTCTTTTTACTAAGATGATAACAATTTTATACGGAGACGACAAGATGAAATATATTTTCTAGCAATGCTAACTTTCAATTCCATGAAGGGTAGTATAAAGTAAAGGGCAAAACTATATTTTCTTTTATGTTATAAATATTCTTGTATAAATGTATAATCTAATGAACCTTTTACTGTGTCATCTTTCTTCTTTCAGGTTCCATTGGTGTCTGCCTCCACCATCCGTCCAGGCTGAGTCTGTTTCTGTTCTTAGATCAAGAAACGTTAAAGGTAACTTACAGTTTAATATACTGTGTTATGAAAAAACATTAAATGTGCGTTAAATTATCACACGAATGATTACTGCTGTGTCGTGAATAACAAATGAATTCTTAACAGTACAAATAAAAGTATTTTAGATGAAAGTTAAAGTATTATAAATTTGCAGTGATTTTCGTTGCAGGTTTGATATTTTATTTAGTTTTTTAGATGAGAAAATGTAAGCAGCTTACACAAATTAAACCAATACGATTTAGTTAGACAAAGTTGAGTGGGCTAAATTGAATTGAATATTTTAATCTAGTATTCAGCATTGGACATTAAAACAATCGTTTCCAGGGAGATGTCACTATCTTTGTATCTATATCTCAGCTAAAAATAAAAGATAGGTCATTACAATTCAAAAGTATATTGATGGTATTTTCTGTTTAGGATGAATATTTTTAGCAAAATTAAAAAGAAAAGAAAACAAATTTCAACAGATGGATGAAATGTCATTGGATTGTACTTATGTGATTTAAATAAGACAATTAGATGTAGTACATGTATTTTATGTAACCTCTCTTCTATGTTGAAAATCTGTTCAATATAATTTAATATTACTTACTGTCCTGATCAATAATAAATTCATGCCCTAAATAAATTATTTATTATACAGTGTATATTTGTTTGCCCATAACAAGGGTGACAAGTTTACAGTATTATTAAATGACATTACAGTCATCACAAACAATCTGTCTGCAACGTTTTATACGACGCAAAAATACTTTGTCAAACAAGAGTTGGAATTGAATTGAGTGTAGATTTACATGACACCGATTAGTAGTTGACCCGCATTTTTATACTCCGTACATTACAACCCAACATATTTTACTCAGAAAACAGGTTAGGTCAATCATAAAAAAGAATGTAAAATGCAATGAAAAATCGTGTTTGTAGTTTTACCACTAATTTCGCCTACTTTACAAACGGGTTTAAATTCAAAACATGTTTCGATTACAACTAAATGATTACCAACAAAATATGTTTTCAAGCGAAATGTTTAGGGAATCAGACACTTGTATAGACGCGTTTGAAAAGAGGGGCAAAAAATGTTTAGAAAACTTTTACGTCCTAAACACCTTTTTGGAGTGTGTTGCATGTAATAGAAACCATTTTATTTCTTCAATAGTTTTTTACTTTCTTAGCTACACCTTTTAAACTATTTTTCACACTTGACGTGGGCTCCTCCTGTGTCTATTCAAATTTCAATGTGATTGTCATGCGGGGGGAAAGTGTTCCTGTATGTGTGTCGGACTTGTTTCAATATCACATGTGACAAGATTTTGTTTTAATTTATTTGATATGGCTTCGGTCAATATGAGCAAGAATGCTTGATGTGAGTGTTGTATTTGTTTGATGCTTCATGTTGAGGTATTTTCAAAAACTTACCACACGTAACAAAAGGTTTGATATATATATATATATATATATATATATATATATATATATATATATATATATATATATATATTTATATATATATATATATATATATATATGTAAATATATAAATATATATAAATATATATAAATATATATATATATATATATATATATATATATATATATATATATATATATATATATATATATATATATATATATATATATATATATATATATATATATATAAATAAATAACATGATAGGTGGCGTGTGTTGGAAAGTAAAGAAACCAAATAACAAAAGAACACAAAAAATGGATACATTCATTTCCAACTAAATTATAATATAATAAATCCGTGAATACAAAATATTTCGGGCTTAAATTACACAGCCCTTCGTCAGTTGTACAAAAACACTATAGTGCAAAAAAAAGACTGTATACACGTACTCGTTCTGCTTCCTCGCTTATGTATCAACTGCTCGGGTGCCCATGAACGCCAAATCCCTATTCAGACCCGATTTATGATTGTTAAGTGAGATGATGGTTTGTAACTCACGGTTGCATCTCTGCTGAGCGCTTTTAAAATTGCCGTACAACAAGGCACACATTTAAAGTGTGCCTTGTTGTACGGCAATTTTAAAAGCGCTCAGCAGAGATGCAACCGTGAGTTACAAACCATCATCTCACTTAACAATCATAAATCGGGTCTGAATAGGGATTTGGCGTTCATGGGCACCCAAGCAGTTGATACCTAAGCGAGGAAGCAGAACGAGTACGTGTATACAGTCTTTTTTTTTTTGCACTATAGTGTTTTTGTACAACTGACGAAGGGCTGTGTAATTTAAGCCCGAAATATTTTGTATTGACGGATTTATTATATTATAATTTAGTTGGAAATGAATGTATCCATTTTTTGTGTTCTTTTGTTATTTGGTTATATATATATATATATATATATATATATATATATATATATATATATATATATATATATATATATATATATATATATATATATATATATATATATATATATATATATATATATATATATATATATATATATATATATATATATATATAACCCGACGGTTATTTAACCGGTGGCTAAATGGGACGTTCAATATTTTGAAATACTAGATAAGGGGGGAGGGGAGGTTAGGTTACAAGTAAAAAGAGGTCAGTGGTTCTTTATGCAACTGAATCATAACAGAACAAAAACAAATCCTTCAGTGGCGTTGATATCTTGCAATGTACATATATTGGTCATGATGTTTTATGATAAACTTAGTCTCTGACCTAGATGACATTTATTCTGTCACATGACATCCCCCTCCTCGGGGCCACCTCGCCATTTTATGTTTCACTTCCTGATAAAAATAAAACATCATTTGGATATTTAAATTCTGACACCGGATTATAAAAGAACTGGAGAAATAGCCTACGCAATCTTTGTAACGCTTGCTCTTTTAATCCAGTGGGCCTATCTAAGATTTTGAAACAAATATATTTTTTAAGATGCTGTTATCCCCATGCAACATTATGAAAAAACAACGAGCTTGGCTGTTACTTACACTAAACTGATACGAATATGGAAGCAACGGTTACAAAAGTAAGACGCTTTCGGAACGCTTTAGACAAGTGCGTAATTGTTATTATTCAGGCGCTAGCTGGGCCATTTTGACGCGATGGCAAACTTCATGTGTGTCGAGCTGATATGCAAATCAAGTGCGTCTCAATAAAAAAACTGGGCTTGTGCGCGATGTTGAACGTGTGGCGTTAGAAGATCTCCGGCCGCCGCACCAACCTTTTCTGCGTACTGGCCTGTGGCGAATCTTAGCCCACGGCAAGGAAATTGTCATGTACGTCTTTTTGCGATGCTTCAGAACCGCCAAGTTTTAAGGGCACTAATATGTAAGATAGGTAAGCCCTATGCCTAACCTATTGTTAGTCACCCACAGTTTTATATCTTGGGTTATATCTCAAGCCTATGAATGGCGTAGGTCTAGCCCCTGACCTAGCCTACATACCGTTAACCAGCTTCAAATTTCAAGTCTAGCCCTAGGTTAACTTTCATACTACTAGGCCTAACAGTTACAGCAACTTTGGAGTGAAAACAACTGTCTGCATAGACCATATGAGAACATTCTAGATATAATGGCCTTCAAAGTGAAGTGCGAGCAGGAACTTAAAAATCTCACTGCAGCATACAAGCTAGTGAAAAAAGAATTTGAGTTGTGAAGACAAGACTGCTACTACGAAGTACTTAGCCTGCTGTAAGCAGGCTATTTTGTTTGCTTTTCAACTATTTCATTCAAAAATCAAAATTCTTACTTGCGCTACTATAAATAATACTAAACGAGTCTTTCAACGACTTCAGTGCTGAGCAGTCGACGTTTCCAACTAAGTTACATGGCATACATACGGTATACACTAGCCTACCATCTTTCTAGCGAATCTCATAAATTACGACCACCAAATATGACGTCACGACAACATTTAAAATACTAAATTATATCTCGCGTAAAAGGTGATATTTATGCATCGAACGTAATGCCTGGTACACAATTTCCACCTACAAAAGCTAATTAGGTTGTTCGCCGTTCGTTGTATCAGTTGTATGTACCAAAATACACTATTCATACTTGTTTCGTGCACCACGTGACCATCTCATGTTTACTAATTCATTCCTTAAAACGCGGGATTCCTGTAAATGGAAACTGGACGAAGGTTTGCAGACTCTGTATATTATACTGTTAAGAGATCTTGGTGTATTATGATTTTGAGAGAGCGCCATCTTCCGGCTACTACAGAGTCTGCTCCGCAGGCTACGAAGTACTTGACTAGGATAGATTGATGAAAAATAGGCTAGTTACAAAATATTTAAATGGGCATGACTCGGCCAAAGTAAGTTTCTCGGTAACTGTTCTTTGGGTACACCTTGACATAAAGTGAATGATTTCCCTACTAAATTATGGCCATAAATACCGAAATACGACCTTTTGAATTCCCAATTTCAGGCCAGACTCAGCCCATTTGAAATTCGAAAGTGAAAAACGTATGTGAACGCGTCTCAAAAATGGTGACGTCATTGGAAGCACGGTTAGCAACACTATACCAGAAAGCTCACAATCATCGAATCATATGCATGGTAAGGCGTGTTAGGGCATGCATAATTGCGAACACCGGTGCTACAATAGCAGTGAGCGTGGCCACTGACTACATTGTGAATTTTGCATTGCACGGTTACTACTTAGTACTCGCAATAGCATCTTCATCGAACAGCTCATACAGTAAAGACCCCCTCGAAGTGGGGACGCGCTTGTTGTGGTCTGCCCATACATATTCATAGCTGTTCTTTATATCGCCCGAACCCTGTCTTTCTTCCACAATTCATAAATACTTGTATTGATTTCCTGCATTCTGATTGGCTGAAAACCATTCGAGACTAGTCTCGAATCGCATTCGAGACTGGTCTCGAATGGTTTTCAAGAAGTAAGGAGAATTGAATTGAATGTGATCACTACACTTACTGTGTAAAATATTTTAAGCCCATGCTAGGTTGCCATAGCAACATGCCATATTCACCCCATAGTTTTGCACAGCACATGTAGGCCTACTGTAATGTCATACAGTAAGCCAAGTTCATGTTAGCAAGATAAACAGTGACACTGAGACACTGTACACTGTGTAAAGTTGATACCCTAGTCTTCAGAGTTACCATTCCAAAGAATAATAACTGGCAGTGATAAAGACATAGGTTAGCCTAGGCTTAGGCACAGGTCGTCCTAGCGTTATACAGTATATATAGTATGTATATATAAAAAGGAAAAGGTTGGTCACATCGCCTAACACCAATGCAGTGCTTCGCACAAAATTATTCATGATTCCCTACCTTCCACTAGATTTTACTCCTTCAAATCTCTCGAAAACATTCCTTCATCTTTCTCTGATAAAACAAAACAAACGTTGAGAAAAAAACTGACATCTAATGCAAGAAATCTTCTCATCTGATTCTTCGTTAACCACAATCTAGATCACTCTTCTCCAATTCCTGATGTCACATTACGTAATGGGAATTGCCCTCTACGAATCCGGTTCTCCCATTGGATAGTTCGAACTGCTTTCAAATCTGTCAACGACCAGACTGTAATTTTTTTTCTGCTCGGGGAACGTGAACAAGAAATGGAAAACACGAGCATACAATTCCCCAAGCTGTGCTACGAAAAAAAAAACTTGTGTGGGGCCTACGTGCGGTTTTTACGTACATCATGCATACAACAGGAGTTCTCAGCATTTACATGCACTGAGTACCGGATTCGTAGAGGGCAATTCCCATTACGTAATGTGACGTCAGGAATTGGAGAAGAGTGATCTAGATTGTGGTTAACGAAGAATCAGATGAGAAGATTTCTTGCTATAGATGTCAGTTTTTTCTCAACGTTTGTTTTGTTTTATCAGAGAAAGATGAAGGAATGTTTTCGAGAGATTTGAGGGGTGAAATCTAGTGGAAGGTGAGGAATCATGAATAGTTTTGTGCGAAGTACTGCATTGGGTTTTAGGCGATGTGACCAACCTTTTCCTTTTTATATACTATATAACGCTAGGACGACCTGTGGGCTTAGGAATCATTGCTCCCCACAAATGGGTATTTTGATCACACACATTGTTTTATAGGTCTAACAAGTTAGGCCCCAGGGTAGAACTGCATGCACTGAGCTGCGATGACTGGCGCTGTTGTTAACGTTTTATTCCAGTCCTACATTGGGGGGGGGGGGGGTGGGGAGGGGTCAAATAAAACGTGCCTATAACTATAGTATTGTTACGCCTACTAAAGTGTCTAAGGTTAGCGACAATATACACAGGCTTTGGCACAGTGACAGTGCTGGGGTTACTAATTCCGCTAAGACTGTCTAAACAGGGAAACAACAGTAACGTTACTCGTTTGGCCCACAGGCTAGCAAAGTAATCGTCAAGTTCAGTAGCCTGAGTGGCAATTCCCTACGGAAGCCTGGTATAGTTTACCTGTAACCTCAGTCTCTTTAAAGGCTAAAGCGCATTTTAAAATTGCTTCCATCTCTTACAAAGAATTTATATCACCGTGTCTGACCCATAACATCAACTAGGCTGCGTCTGCATGTCCTTCCCGCAGATGATCTGCTAACCACACACAGCGCTAGTATAGCTGCAAAGTCACTCACTCTTACTGTGTACTGCATATAGTATGTAACGTTAGCTCTTCGCACAACTGTAAACGTACACAGGTAACAAAAGTTAGTAACTTTCCTTGACTTTTCGCTCAACCTCATCTCCAAAACGATGCGATACCGTGATCAGTGTTTTTCTGTTAACAACATTTACTTGTAAAATAGCCGATATAGTTCTCGAAAATGTAGCAAATTAAAGACGATACTGAGCGTATCGGTCGCGACATGCAATTCAGAATGTTCGTCTTGCTAGCATCAATTCAAGTTCAAGATATCAATACGCCACAATGGGGGCTAAAAAACTGAGGAGAATTAAAACTTGATCTCTAAAATTTGACCAATTTTTTTAATTTTTTCATGTTTTTCACCCATTTTTATCAAAGTATTTATGAATGGGGATAAAAGCAGGGTGCCCCGGTCTTAAATGTGATTTAAGACCTCCGATGCCGTCATCACAGAGGCATCGGACCTCGGCTATCGCCTCGGTCCGCTCAGCCTCTATGATGACGTCATCGTCGGTCTTAAATCACATTTAAGACCGGGCACCCTCGCATTTATCCCCTAAAAACAGAACTATTTTTACCTGCACACATATACAAGCGAACACATTGGCCAATGGTTTGCTCCGAATCCCCACCATGCTCCGCGCCTTTCGCTCTGTATGTTGGACTCTGTATTGTGATGCAATCGTTTTCATGATGTTGCTAAGATAACTTTACCGAGCGTTACATTAGTTCCACATCAAAGATATTATAAACATAGATACCAGACTTAAAATGGCGCGGTGACTCCTCACGTAGGCTGAAACGGAGGGGCGGAAGTGCTGATCACTGATCAGTCGTTTTGAAAGCTAACAGTAATTGATATCTTCCGGTAGTATAGATACACCAGTGATTTTAAAACATTGCGACTCCTGCAAACACAGGTCTTCAATGAATTACACTTACATGAAACAGTTTTAGGCTTCTTCGTCGGCTTTCTACTTTAAAACATTTGAACATTAACGCACAACGACTGGTTTGAAGTTCACTGGCTTATTGATTGGTCAGTTTCCATGGCATCTTTACAAGCGCACATCTATACACGCGTTTACATTCTTACGCGCTTACAACGAAAAACCAACTACTGCGTTCATTTTCCCAGCACGCAGAAGTGCGCGTCCCTTTTAATCCGAACTATACACAGAGAAAAGTAGTTTGCGCGTACATAACTCGTTTTGAAAATGCACGCATGCTGACATCTCGTCACAATGGAGTTTTCTGTCATGTATCCATAGTTATGCACGCAGATCACCGAATAGAACTGTGCGCATGTCAAATGAACACTTCTGCCCCTCCGATCGAGCCTCCATGAGGAGTCAGCGCGTCTAACGGTGTAGGGATAGGAGTTTGGTATCTACGTTTATAATATCTTTGTTCCACATCTAGATGCGCGCCGTAGGGCGGGGTTTGTGCCGCCAATTGCGTCTTAAAAGTCAGGTTAGCTTTTGCGGCATTTTTCGAAATTAGATTTTGAACGCAGTTTTCCTTCGAATATCAGTTATGCCGAATTGTACTGGTTTGTAATAGGGTGTGAGATGATATTTGTAAAATACTGTATCTAATCTTGCAATACACAAACGTTTTTATGGCTGTGTCATGCCCACTTTAAGCTTTGGCAATCTGTAAGGTGAACCATGTCCTTGGTTGCTATGACAAGCACACATATCGGTACAACTTATCATGCCTAGGCTATCACACTTAAACTTTCAGATCTGTGGGATGCTTTCGTTAAGAGTTAAAGTGAATACAAAAAAAAGTATTTGACCCCCCTGTCACGTGACCTTTGACCTTGGTTGCCATGGAAAGTACATATTTTGGTAGAACTAGTCTACCCTATTATACTTGTGAAGTTTCTTTTAAAATGAAGTTTTTCTTTTGAAGTTTTAGTACAAAATAGTAAAAAACGCGTTTTTTTCCAAAATGTGACCATTGACTTCTAATCTTTGATCTTTACTTCCGAGGGTCTGGGAGAGATAGGTTCCTACCCTGGAGTACCCACCTACCAATTTTGAAAAGAATCGGTCCAGCCCACTAGGACGAGTTTGAGGGACAAAAAGGTTGTTTTACGAACAAATTATCACTTGAAAATTTTTTGATATTAAAAATAAAGCAGAAAATGTGATTTCACAAATTTTGACCTTCGACCTGTAACCTTTGACCTTCACTTCCGGTTGTGTATTAAAATTCAATTGTTCCACCGAAGGTACCATCCTACCAAGTTTGAAGAAAATCGGCCCAGCCGTTTACAAGTTATTAGGAAAACAAAATTGGACACACACACACACACACAAACACACACACACACAAGGACAGGTTTTGACCCCTCTCTTAGCCCTGGACCTTCAGTCACCCTAGGGTACTTCACCATGGGTTAGACCTTGAGACAAGTAAATTGGGAAATTTTACCGTTACCATGGTAACCATTGCGATTTAAGCTGGCATTGCCATATATAGCCCCATAGGCAAAGTGACTACAATATCTCAACCTCCTCACGGAGCGATGAGATAACAAGAGGGCAATCCACAAAGTTGCATATCTCATCGCTAACATGTGCGCAAGTTGGATATAGGACTGTAAAAAGTGTCGGATACAGGAAAGCACAGATCCTTCAGTAATTTTGTGAGTTAGAAGTTAACATGATAGGAAGGGATGGCTCACTAAACTGATATGGATATGGACGCAACGATTATAAAAGTGAGATACTTTCGTGGACGTTTTAGACAAGTGCGTAATTGTTATTATCCACGCGCTAGCTGGGGGTATTCTCCATTTTGACGCAACGGTAAACTCCATGTGTGTCCAGCTGATACGCACATCAAGTGCGCCTCAATTAAAAAAACTGGGCATGTGCGCCATGTTGAACGCGTGGCGTTAGAAGATTTTCGGAAGACGCACAAACCTTTTCTGCGTGCTGGCCTGTGGCGAATCCTAGCCCGTGGCAAGGAAATTGTCACATACATTTTTGGGGCGATGCTTCAGAACCGCCAGGTTTAAAGGGCACTAATATGTAAGATATGTAGGCCCTATGCCTAACCTAATGTTAGTCACCCACAGTTTCAGATCTTGCCAGGTTATAACTCAAGCCTATGAATAGCGTAGGTCCAGCTAAGCCTAAACCCCACACCTAGACTACCTACCTTTAACCAACTTCAGATTTCAAGTCTAGACCTAGGTTGGACTTTAACTTTCATACTTCTACAGTAGGCCTAACAGTTACAGCGACTTTGGAGTGAAAACAACTGTCTGTATAGACCATACGTGAACACTCTAGATGTAAGGGCTATCAAAGTAACGTGCGAGCAGGAACTTAAAAATATCACTGCAGCATACAAGCTAGTGAAAAAAGAATTTGAGTTGTGAAGACGAGACTGCTACTACGAAGTACTAGACTAGGCCTGAGGCCCAGTGTAGCTTATTTTAACCAATTCATGAAAAAAAGGCTAGTTACAAACGTTAAAATGGGCTTGACTCGGCCAAAGTAAGTTCCTCGGTAACTGTTCTTTGGGTACACCTTGACATAAAGTGAATGATTTCCCTACTAAATTATGTCCTTAAATACCGAAATACGACCTTTTGAATTCCCAATTACAGGCCAGACTCAGCCCATTTGAAATTCGAAAGCGAAAAAACGCATTTGAATGCGTCTCAAAAATGGTGACGTCATTGGAGGCACGGTTAGCAAAACTACCAGAGAGCTCACAATCATCGAATCATGTGCATGGTAACGCGTGTTAGAGCATACATAATTGCAAACACCGGCGACTGACTACATTGTGAATTGTGCATTGCACGGTTACTGCTTAGTATTCGCAATAGCATCTTCACCAAACAGCTCATACAGTAAAGACGTAGTGGGGACGCGCTTGTTGTGGTCTGTCCATACATATTCATAGCTATTCTTTTATCCTATTATTCGCGCCCGAACCGCGTCTTTCTTGCAAAAAACAGAACTAATTTTACCCGCGCGCATATACAGGCGAACATATTGGCCAATGGTTTGCTCCGAATCCCCACCATGGTCTGCGCCTTTGGCTCTGTATGTTGGACTCTGTATTCTGATGCAATCGTTTTCATGAGGTTGCTAAGATAAGATAACTTTACCGAGCGTTACATTAGTTTCACATCCAGAAACGCGCTGTAGGGCGGGGTTTGTGCCGCCAGTTGCGTCATAAAAGTCAGGTTAGCTGTTGCGGCTTTTTTCAAAATTGAATTTCGAACGCATTTTTCCTTCGAATATCATTAATGCCGAACTGAACGGGTATTTGATGGGGTGTGAGATGATATTTGTAAAATTCTGCATCTAATCTATCTCTATCTAAACAAAAAATTTTAGGGCCGTATCATGCCCACTTTAACCTTTGACAATCTGTAACGTGAACTATGTTCTTGGTTGCCATGACAACCACACATATCGGTACAACTTATCAAGCCTAGGCTATTTCACTTAAATTTTCAGATCTGTGGGATGCTTCCGTTAAGATTTCGAGTGCCTACAAAAAAGTATTTGACCCCCTTTCGCGTGACCTTTGACCTTGGTTCCCATGAAAACCACATATTATGGTTTAACTAAGCTACCCTATTATACTTGTGAAGTTTCATGTAAAATGAATGTTTTCTTTTGAAGTTTTCGTACAAAATACAAAAAGAAAAATTTTTTTTTGAAAAATGTGACCTTTGACCTCTGACCCTTGACCGTTACTTCCGAGGGTCTGGGAGACATAAGTTCTCACCCTGGGGTACCCATCTACCAATTTTGAAAAGAATCGGTCCAGCCCACTAGGAGGAGTTTGAGGGACAAAAAAGGTTGTTTTACGAACAAATTATCACTTGAAAAATTTTTGTTCCACTCTAAAACTTGACCTTTGACCTCTGTTGCTATGGCAACCACATATTTTGGCAGGTCTAGATGCAATTATCATATGTGTGAAGTTTCGTGTCAGGAGGACGTTTACTTTTGGAAATATAGCAAAAAAAGTGGTTTCACTAAATTTGACCTTTGACCTGTAACCTTTGACCTTCACTTCCGGTTGTGTATTAAAATGCAATTTCCCTAAGATACTTTCCCACCAAGTTTGAAGGAAATTGGCCCAGTCGTTTACAAGATATTAGGAAAACAAAACTGGACACACACACACACACACACACCCACCAACACACACACACGGACAGGTTTTGACCCCACTCTCAGCCCTGGACCTTCAGTCACCCCGGGGTACCACACCATGGGTTAGACACCGAGAAAAGTAACCTGGGAAAATTCACCGTTACCATGGTAACCATTGAGATTTAAGCTGACATTGCCATATATAGCCCTATAGGCAAAGTGACTACAATATCTCATCCTCCTCACGGAGCGATGAGATAATAACAACTCCTCGTGTGAATTCGCAATGAAAGTTTACTTGTTGTATTCATTACTTGTGTTTAGATGAAACTAATTAGCTCCAACTGAAAAAAGGCTGCCCCTGCGATTATAGCCCTGTATTTATTTAAAATGAATAATTTTTTCTTGTTTCATGTTTATTGCAGTCACATGGTGTGCAACCAAAGGTGATTATCAACTGAATCTACAGTCCTGTCGCTGGGAGGTTAGTGACATTGCTTTACAAACCCTCAATCTAGCAACACTAATTTGTGAAGTTGCCGTTTAAGCATGATAATTTATATATAAATCGCATTTGCAGTGATGTACTGAGGATTTCTCTGTTCAGGGGGCTATGTAGTTTGCTGAGGTGTTGCAAGTCTATGGGAGGGAGTGTCTCCCTCCTCTTTGACTTTTTGAAAAAAGTTGATGTCCTAATATGTAATCTGGTGCTATGTATGCATCCTTTTAAAGTAACATTTGGAGTGTTAAAAATTTTGGGTATTTTTCGGAATTAAAAAAAATCAAAACCAAAAACAATGGCATCAGTAAGGGGCCTTGAAGGCACAATCCCTTTCCAATGAAAATCTTTGAGAAATTGGATGTGCTTGCATGCAGTCTGATAGCTTGCTTCACTTCGTTTAAAGGATATTAACAGAAAACAGTATCCGTGAGAAGGGAGGGAGATTACCCGTTGTCACCCCCAATTATGCCACTGTCGCCCATAAGGATATCTTTAAGATGATAATTTATGCTAGCGTTAGTGCAATATGAATGATAAACACAGATTTTTTTTTTTTCAGAGACTTAGAAACAAGCTTTTTTACAACACAAAATTACATTCAGAGAATCGATCTTCAGCATGGTTTTAACAGCAGTCTGATAAACATGAAATCGTTAATATTTTGATCTGACTTAAAACCTGGCTGTAAGATAATATTGCACTTCATTGTCATTCCACTATAATACCGGTACGTAGACATAGTATAAACAGTAGCAGTGGCTAGGTATGGTATGTTGGAATATTCTCAAGCGGTGATTGCACTACATCCCGACACCCCTTTGTTCCGACACTAGTATGTTCTGACACACATACCTGTATTTGTCTAATCTATTTGTCAAAGTAAATGATTATCGGAGTATAGAAATGTCAAGGAATAGGAAGGTAGGGATATTGGGTGTAACCGTGTCAACTAATTAGCTATTAAAATGCACTTCGTCAGCTAAAGTTCGTTAATTGAAATTTCATGTGACGTAATTGCCAAAGACCAGTAATTGATATGGTAAAAATGGGCAATAAGTTACACACGTTTAATAACTAACAAAAAGAGATAGTTTCCTTCAAGGGCGCATTCTAGTCTTGGAATGGTTCTTACATTTTGTTTGCTTTAACCGAAACATTAAGTATACACTTTTAATTTGAAACATTCAATACGAACACATTATTTGATCGGTCTCAAGTTCAATACTCTGGTATTATTTATAGTCAATACACTCTTTATACAATACATACTGTGTAATACGAGCTATTGTACTTTGCATTGTTTGCACTAGCTGTCAATGAAATAGCTGAGCCAATTGAGAATTGCTTTGGACTACTACAAAAATTGTAGTTGGATGAAAGAGGATTAGCGATATCATGCCATACTCTTTAACTGTCAAGTATAAAACCATTTTTTTTTTCGTTGTCATGTCATCATGTCAAAGACCGCGAGAAAACAAAGAAACAGGCGACATATCAATATCAGCCTTTGACATTTTTGGGAGTTTATAACTTTGAGAATTGCAAATAAACGTTTAATTCATAGTTAGTAACTGATCTTTAACAGAAAAATAGAAAATGAAAACCTGTAATGCTATTCTTTGATAAAAAAAAAATACAAAAATGATGGTCAAGGAAAAGACGGATCTTCAGTGCAAGTTCTTCAATTCAAATAACATTGTCCTAAATATGAAACCATCATATTACAGTATTTGGACATAGATTGGATATCTCAGATTTTGGAATATAATAAAACGCCCAAGTAATTATACCAAGTTCAATGTAGGTATGAAAATCCAAAAAGTGCTTTTCAAGCCCTCTTGTTATTAAAATGAATTTCGTTGTTTAACGTTTTTTATCTTATATCATTTAATAAAGTGAACAATTTGGAGCTAAAAGAATCACAATCCTCCCTCAAAATATTTATCTCTCCGATTTGAGATTTTCGATTGACAACAAAGTAGCATGCTTTCCAGTATGCATCGAAAGCAGAATATGCCCCTGATATTGCGTAAAATATGTGTTAAACATGATCAAATGTAAATGATGAACTCGTTAAACATGAACCATTGCATTGCTACAATAAAGGCATGCTACTGGCGGCGCCTCACTATAAAGCGAGCAACCCCAGTGACGATCTTGCTGGTCGGGCCCAAATATGGACTTTTGTTAGGTACTGGGTAGTCACTGTGGTGAAAGTTGAATTTAATTTGAATTTAAGGTGTCTTCATTTGATGGTTACTATCAACTCTCATACTTTAACCCTTGCAGTGGACAGACAGTATGTTCATTACACAATTATCTATTGATAGATTTCTTTTGGACTCTCTGCCTTAGAAACTGATGTATGTCTGCATATAGCTGCGGTAGGCTAGATTTTGATAGGACTGCATTAGTGGCAGGAGGTGAGACAATATGACCGCAAAACCTTGTCGGTCGAGGAACCATAATCTGAGCGATAATTCATTGATATGTAATCCAGGACCACAAGGCCAAATGAATATTTTGTTAAAGACGTCTCAACAATTTTCTGATTTGATTTTTTTTCATATGGCATGCATAAGCAATAACCAAATATTTCGAGTTGGCCTTGTGTTTATCAGTGTTAGCAGTAAACGTCTTGGAAAAGAATGGACAGAATTTGAGGTGCGCGTTGCGCGCCGAAATTTTTGGCTTTCTTTTTAACAAATACCTAAATCTTGAGTTTATTTTGAAGAAATAATTTAAATGTTTGAAAGAAATTTGGCTTTTGTAAGGACCAGTAAAATGTGAGGATGTTTATTGAAGAATCTTTTTTTGAAATGGGCAAATTCAAAACGTTTTATACGGGACAGCTGAAATTCTGTTGGGAGTTAATTGTTCTAGTCCTACCTACTAAGGTCTCAAGACGAGACTACAAGTCTGCCCGAAAAGGTTTCCCCTTTTTTTGAACGAAGATTTGAAAATTTGAAGCTTATTTTATTGCAGAAATTTTGAAATTTAATTCAAGAATATTTGGTTTTTTGGTAAGGTTATAATAAAAAAAATGGTTCCTTTATTAAGTGATATGCCTTTCAAGAGCAAAATTAGGTAGAAGGTCAGGGGATTAACAGAGTGGTCTGGTTATTTGTTGTACTGAGTTTCCTTCAAAATTGCAACCATACCACTTGTAACAAGCTGAACCTTATATTGGAGGTAAATTGTAATTTTATGACAGATTTTTGGTTTTCATGGAACAATTTAACCTCCGTATAAGAAAAATCAAAAAGGGGGTGATCTTTAGTTTTGCTGGGGATAATGAACATCATCAGAAAGATTTAATGCCCTCGGACCGTATTGCAAAAGTTTTATAGGGAAAGAAATTAGCTTCCCAAAATATTTGAAGTTTTATATTTTATATATTGAAATACGCGTATGGGAGCGTTTCAAATTGGGAGTGGGCAGAATTGTCTTTTCTCTTTTGTCCAAAAAGTGTAATACTGCTCGAAAGACTACCTATGTTGAGCGCACAGATATTTTTGAAAAAAAAAAAAAAAACAGGAGACAGGAGGAAAAGGCAATTCCCGGGCTGGTAACTAGGAACACAGTAGTCATTATTTTGAGCTTTCTTTCGCAATAAAATTTTCACTTTATATTACTACGCCATCACCATCAATTGGCGTGGAACGAACAGAAACTTGTTAAAAAATCTAGCCCCTTAGACAGCCGAAAATGGCATTCCCCGGACTTGTAACTAGAAATGGAGCAGTCGTTATTTTTAGTTTTCCTTTTAATGAAAGTTTCATTTCAATATAAAAAACAAAACTAGTTAAGTGATCAGAAAATTATCAGATAGAAGGTACTACTATAATTAGATGTAATGGTCTTGTGTCTTTTCAGGGGAAAACTATGCAACGGAATTGAAAACATTCTCTTTTTTTACTGTACTAGCCTAGGAATCTTCGAAGAATTCAATTAAAATATTCACTAAATAGATGTAATTGACTGCGTGACTGTCCCAACTCCATACTATAAGTGATTTTACTTTCAACGTATTTGAAAATATGTCACGTTACAAGGTGGCTTCGAATGAATTTTCAGTCAGACTTTGGGGAGGCATATTCACGCTACTGTTTATCATTATGTGAAGCTGAAACCGGCCTCGCCAATTTTTATCACCGTTGCTATAATGCGGTTGTTGGGGCGGGCCGGATGGGAGACCATTGGTTACTGAATGCACATGAAAAGGCACTCGTCCCGCGTTTCTTTAAGGAAAATTCGGTATTGTGAGTTTCTTGAAGAATATAGTCTTCTAGTAAGCAATATCAAGAAGATCGTCCGAGTGACTGAAGTGATCAGGCCCACATCTTTTATCATGGGCATGTAGATGAAGGCTCCCGACGAAATTGGATTTTCTCAACAACAGGGCAAGGGCAGTCTTCCCCGACGGGGGCATAACCTTGCGCGCACGGATTGAAGATGGGATGAGTGATAGCAGAGCTAGTATGAAGTAATTAAAACCTATTCAGATATGCATTTAAATAGGGTTACAAAAGGGAAGAATCCATAATTAATAAACAGTTCATGATCATCCATCCAGTAACTTTTCATTTTAGGCCTCCCCCCAAAAATGCCGTCCTTCCCCGACGAAGGATGAGATAGGACAAGGTACATGGAAGGAGGTATAACAGACTGAGCTACGAAGAAGTGATTGGAAATCGGTTTCAATGCGCATTAAAATATCTTTACAAAACAAAAAAAATGTTCAAGATCACGCAGCTTGTTACTTTAGTCCTTTAAGTTTTTCAATTATTATTATTTTTTTTTATTATTTTTCTTTAACAGGCAACGATCAAATATTGCGCTATGCACCTATGCAGTTTTGATTTTCAAGTTGTGCATAAACGATAAGTTGATTCAAATTTACAAAATAGTATATTTAGGCTTTTTTGATACAAAGACACAAAGACAGCTGACGTGTGAGGATAACTGCCCCTATAACAAACTTGTTTAAAATTGACCTTTCGAATTTTGGAAGATCAAGAGCAGGGGGTTCGACCCCCCCCCCCCGCCAACCTTGTTTACCATGCATAACTTTCCTTTTTCCTCTCATGGTGAACAAACATTTCCAATGCTTAAGGAGTTATAGTCACAATAAAAGACACTTAAAGGTGTTACCGTTGACCTTTGACCTCTTGCGCAGCACAGCTCCTTGGAGAAAATGCAAGCTGGTCTGTTCACGAAAAAAACAACAAATGACTACGGTATACGGTAATATTTTACCTCTTGACATTTGGTAATTTTACTGACAGCGAACTAACAAACCTTCTAAAAAGCAACTGCTTTATCCTGCTTAATTTCTATTTTGAAGCGTGGAAAAACCACTTCCAGCAATTCAAATGATCATGATAATTCGATCGGTGCCAGTTCACGATGTCTCTGTATTTATAAGTTATTCACCCGGTATGTTGCTCACTCCCCGTTCACTTACTCTAGCTACGCTACTGATTTCAACCCATATTAGCATATGCAGTTTATAGACTATGGTCTGTGCATTTCCCGTTTATCTGTAGGGAGCTCCAGTAAAGTTATCAAAAATGTCTCGACATGTGTTGTAATTAACCTTTAGCATGTTCATTATTTCAGCATATCTGTTATTGAACATATTTAAAGGTCGTTTGGCATAAAAATGACAAAATTGGCTATTTGACAGGGAGCAATTTGTTTTTAAAATTTTGATTAGCAGTTTTGCTACTCATTATTCAAAATTGATTAGCAATCCCCCAAAAATGATTAGCACATTTTTATATTGACATTTCCTAGCTGTATGTATTTTTACAGCAGTTTGTAAAAAAAACTACTGGATCCAAGACTGAAGGTTAGGTCCGATATTACAGGTAATGAAACATAATGCGTTATGCGTCGGTCATAAGACCCCTATCACGTATGCAGTATAACTACACTCGGGCCAAAAAATTGCCCTACATGTATCCAAGGCAATTTCTGTAACTATGGAGACAGCAGCTCTCGACAACAATTAATGGGATCTCCTAAGCATTTTTCTCAATTTTTTGTTTTGCTACCTTTCATTTGAAAATGTTTGTTTGTCCACTCAGTGACCAAATAAAGTCATGAAAACAAATTGTCTATGACACTTCGTTAGTGTACAGTAATTCCCTCATTGGATTGGTTTGTACCCAATCTTAGAAGCCTAACAAAATGCATCCTCTTTATCCCATTCATAGTCCCAGCTGCCCGAAGTGCCATTTGAGAACAGTAGCAGTGGTATGACACAGACATATGAAAGCAACCAATTAGGAAACAGTGTCATTATTGACATTCATCAGATGCATCCATCCTTACTCCTCATCATCATCACTGTCCAGATTGTCACTAGGTGGTTCTCCCCTTTTCGCTGATTTCCCTCACCTAAAATTAGGCCAGCACTTACTTGTAACAACATACTGACTACGAATTAGTCTACCTACACCCATTAAATTTTATGAATCAAAGCTCTATCTCCTACAGTGTATAACCAAGCAGAGTAACTGCCGATGTGCAGAGTCAAGCTCATCCTGTGCCTTTAAGACATAGATTCACCCCCAAAAAACCAAAACATTTCACCCTCTCAACCAAAAACAGATCAAAAAGGAGACCATCAGCTTAATTAGTTTATTATCTTTTAAAACTTATGATAATCGGAGCAAGTTTTGAGGTTTCTTAAATCCTTTCATAAGTTGTCGAAAACGAGAACCTATGATCTCCTCAGTGTCCCTTAAAATCGGACTTAAAGACAGCGCACTGGTACATTCTACTGTATAGGTATTCCCTTTTCAAGTAGCCAGCCAAAAACGTAAAAGCTGATAGGCATACAAAATGATCTAGATGACATCACTTCATAAAATAGTCTCACGGTATGTGTAAATTACTCAAACTAAGCCCTGCCTAATATTTTTTAAAACTCTACTTCAGCAATTTCCTTGTACGAAAATGTTTTCCTTCAGAGTTGCTAGCTTTGCACTCTGTTACAGTGTAACAGCAATTAGGCCGTGTAGTGGTAAACAATGCATCTCCTGCGGAGCGAGTTCATGGGTTAAACTCTTAGACGGGTCAATTTATGCCCAAAATGGCCCGAACCTCAAAAAAATTGCAACAAAACGTTTTCCATTGTTTTTTAATTTTTTGGGGTGTACTTTATAAGAGGAAAAAAATCTATCAAAATTTGACCTCGGAAAAGGTGTTAAACTGGTCAAATCCAAATGGCCGCTATAGCCCATGTGGAGAAGGGGGAAGGTGCCGTCACCCGAAAGCAAAATTTATGAGACCAAGTGGATTTGGTCAATTTTGGGTCGCTGATTCTGAAAGTCGAGAGTATACTGGCCATATCCGGGATTTTCTGCGCCATTTTTACGTTTAAAGTTCGAAGGGCACCCTCTATATGTCAAAAATCATGTTTTCTCCATATATTTACGCCAAATCTCACATCAGGCATTCACTGATGTGAGATTTGGCCCTTTTACGCTATAAAGGGATGTCTACTGAAAAATAATGGGAAATATTAATATTCATATTAATATGCAAATTAGATAGGGTCAAAAGACAAATTATAGTGTTAGCTAGAGAATAAGCCGAGGATTTGAGTCAGGGGAAATTACATCAAACTAAACCTGCCTAACTAACACCAGATCTTCGATGAAGAATATTGACATTGGTGACTTTCATTTTTGTGTTCATGTGCCGTAGTTGCCATAGCAACAAAACATTGTATTTCTACACTAAACCCCATTCGGTTGTCCTGAATGACAGGGATTATTATCTCAAAATCCCAGGTCTGTCTATAAATCAGGACCTTTTTGAGAAGTAATTTTTTTAACTACGGCCTACATTTTTTAGTATCAGATACACGATTTGACCTTCAACCCTATCTAATTTGCATATTAATATGAATATTAATATTTCCCAGTGCTTTTCAGTAGACAGGCCGCCGTCTCTATAGGGTCTCATATTTAGGAAGTGCCATGGTCCGAAATTCCGACTGACTGGATGTTTTTACAACTGAATTGAGGAGCCACCAGGCCAATTTCGGACAGCATGAAGCATGAATACCTGGTGGGATAAGTCCTATAAAGTGCTTTCATGTTACGTCACAACTGGGAAACCACGCCCACTGACGGAAGAAAAAAAACAATACTGTCTTAATGCAACACTCTCACAGTGGGTCGTCAGCTGTTCTTAGCTAGCTACACTAAATACATATGCCCGTCAAAAGAGGCGGGGGTTGACGTAGATGAAATCACTCTATAGAACGAGGCTGAAGACTATCTAAAAGGAGCGCCAACACCATATAAATGCCTTTAAATGTGGCGAGTGGGTGAGCGGAAGTCCTATCAATTTGATAGGTTTCTGTTGGCTTTGGGTAGAATTTGGCGTTCAGCAGCCCTTGGGTTTCAGAGCTATTAAATTTGAATATCAAGATAGTGAGGTCTAAATATGTAGCCAATTGGTAGGACGCCTCATATTAATTAAATTGAGGCATGAATTTTATTAATTTTATTTACTGGACTGGTGCAGAGAGTTCCGAGATAATAAAACTCGAAAGAATGTGGTCTCAATAGCGAAACCAACGAATGTTTCTAGGATCAGTCAGTACTTTGTTTTTTCAAGTTAGTACCTGAAAATGTCTCATATTTCCGGCGAGGCTTGCCTCCCCCATGGCGCACCCAATTTTGTAGATAAAATTTTTTCGTTACCAACCAATTTCTTGTTAGGATGCGTATAAACAGGTTGCCGATGGATGCATTTAGTGGAAGTTATTAGGTATTTCGTAGAGGCATTGCCTCTCATGTTTTATACGGGCTTCCCTGCACCTCGGCGGTTGGCCCATGCCAACTAACATATTATGACAATCATCTCCTCTTGGGCTATAATGAACCTAATGAGAGTTATGAAGAATAAGTTTATCTATTTTAACAGCGAGAGCTTAGTAAGTTTCTAGATGTGAGTTAAGCCTTTCAGTTGTTGACATGATGTCACCTAGTGCTACTGTATCAGTCTTGCTGATCAAATATTGTCCAATATACTGTATCTGAAGTGCGTTATTTACTAGTAAAGGTATGCAATGGCCAATGAGCCTATTTATCATTTGCTATGGCCTGAAAATAAAAAATCATGTCATGTAAGAAATAGTCAGAATCGGCACTTTTTCATCACTCTAACTCATCTGGTGCCAGTTATATAACATTATATCATTTTCAAAATGGCGGTCAGTTGCATGTATCTTGGATTAAGGGGTTTGAACGATACAAAAGCTACATCAGGCTTACTCCAGTGAATTTTTCATGTAAGAAATAGTCAGAATCGGCACTTCTCCCATCACTCTAACTCATCTGGTGCCCGTTATATAACATTTTATCATTTTCAAGATGGCGGGCGCCGCCATCTTGGATTTAGGTGTTGAAATGATGCCAAAGGTACAACAGGTTTACTTCAGTGCATTTATCATGTTAGAAATAGTTGGAATCGACAGTTCCGGCATCACACCAGTTAATCTGGCAACAGTTATTTCACGTTTTCTCATTTTCAAAATGGCGGCCGACGGCCATTTTGAATTTTCTATTAAAACCACCTTTTCCGTGCTCCGAATTTGATAGATTTTTTCCTCTTATTCACTACATCCAATAGCATAGTAAACCGTTGAAAGACCTTTTGTTGCAATTTTTGGGGGTCAGACTCTAAATGGACCCGTATATCTTGAAAGCGGAAAAATTACGGTGGTTTTATTTGGAAACAATTAGTTTGCGGAGCAAGAACTGTACGTGGTCTTTTTTTTTTTTTTTTTTTGTTTTGCATGATCAGTTTTTTGTGACTTCCAGTTTCTGGTTTTATTTTACGCTAGCATTATTTTGTTCTGTGAACATTAAAAATGACACAATTCCTGCTGAAATTTTGCATCGCAAGTCTGCTATTCAAGATGGAATGATGTATCGCAATTATCAATTTATCCCCGTTTTTGCATCGCAAATTGCCTTGCGAACCCGAACAAATTGCCCCCTGTTTGATGTAAAAAAATCAACCACATTATATACCAAGAAAAATGCCAAAATTTCCGTCAACAATTTTCCAGGGTAATTTATAATGTGAACATGCATATCATTAGCTAATTATGCAAATTTTGTTATGGAAAGGGGGTAATATGCCAATCATGGCTGGTGTTATCCTTTGGTTTACAATCTTGATTTCAAGGATATTTATCATTAGTGTTTCCTGAGGTTTTTATTTTAAAAGTAACTACCCATTGATGACTCTTCGTCTGCGCTCCTTTTACATTTTATCAACATCTATCATTTACCTGATTTAGTGGTCCAATTTCCCACTCCCAGCTTGCTAACTAAGCCATCAGTTATTAGGTCATATTGACTTAATAGGTGTGATCTTTTCGTGATATTGAAATCTTAGACAAAATAGAAATACCTAACAAAGTAGCCTTCACAGTGTATTTAAGTTTTGGTCAAATAAGGATTATGGTTTTTCATTGAAGAAATGCAGATCAAATCGTTTTTAACACATGAATATAGTACAGCAAATCTATACAAACTATTTTGTTTTAAGAAAACAAAAATAACATCGAAGGGAGATAACCTTACACTACTATAACTCCATAAGGACATCGGTCAAGAATTTCGACTGTGTGTCAAATTTGACCCCGATATAAAGTATCCAAGTCCCTGCCTATCATATGGTATTTTTTCTGATTACATATATATTTTATAATTGCAGTCAAAACGTAAAACACGTAAAAAATCTCTTATATTACAAAAAAAATTGTATCTTCAATTCCTAATTTCTGTGCCAAAAATCCCTCATCAGGAAATATCTCTTCCGTCGTTCTAAAGATAAGACTGTTTCAATCACCTGCAATGTCGCAATTGTGCTACATGCGGGGAGCGCGGGATCTACACGTCTTCACAGTGTCACGCAGAGCCCGAAAATGCGAGTAGAATACCCGAAAATTCGGTCACAACATTCATACGAGAGAACCCCTTTCTCACCGTCACGGGGTTAGTTCAAGCCTACGGATGCGGATACAATGCGTATTATCCAGTAACGTATCGCAAGGGATTTATTAATGAATTCACCATCATGTAAGAAATCAACGTGCTCTTCAAGTTTAAAGTTTTACCAAACATTACCTGAACGAAAGGTAGAAAAACTTCAATGGTGTAACAAAGTTACTCACTGTAAAAATATGCTGCTAAAATTTCACTACATAAGGGGTTTTTTATACCTCCCACACAATCCTTAGATTTCACAAATTCTCATTGAAATTCACGATAAAACTGGTTGAAATACTGCCCCAATGATCCGGTATTTGGTGACCTGACCCTATCAAATTTTGTTGAAATAAGGTTTTCAATAAGTGCACTTGTATCATATTCAGTTCAAGTTGCTGTCTTAGAAGATGTTATCAAGGCCATCCGGTGCATTTTGAATTTGCAGTAGAGCTGCACTTTGTTGCCTATGTACTTAAACCAAAATGTGTGTGTAGACGTAAGATGTAACGATTAGCTCTCACCATGTACTTGACGTCACCTCTTACAACCAGTCTGTTTCCGAGTCAGTGTGGATGAGCTTTCGTCGAGAATTTAAATCCAGGCCTAGCACTTTCAGTTTATTTTTTAACTTCCCTGCACAAAGTGTAAAGGACATAGGCCTATCTCTAGCCAATCAATATTTTAGTCTTATAGAGATGTGTACTTGATTGTGACATGTTCGCTTAACTGATTGATGACAATTGCCACTGACCTCCTTTATCTGAATCCTGTTTAAAAAATGAAATTTGTTTTAAAATTCTAGTTTTTTATGTCATTCCATCACTATAGTTTCGTCAAGATGACGGAGTGATCCCTGTTATCTCTTTGTATAACTCTTCACGCCCATCTTTAAGATTACTTAGATGGTTTATCAAATACAATTTGAAGAGTAAAGCTTCAACGTGGAAGCCCAGGAAATCTCGGAGTGATTTACAATGTTCCAATTAATTCACCGTCTTTATTTGAAAATGGCGCGTCCCTTACAAAAAGTACACTAAGTACTCTCTGGGAAATTACCTTCGCTGTAAATAAAATGAAAAATATCCAGAATGAAAGGACGCAACCAGGCAAGGGACTGGAAGGGCGAAGTCCTTTTTCACAAGAGGGGAAATATACCACACTGCAGTAATGTAGTAATAGACTTGATCTCCCTTGGGTTACTTTTGTAAAAATCATCTCACCTTATTAGCTTATCAATATATAACCGCACCCAAAATCTACAAACTTATTTTTCTTTGCAAGGCGCCTTTCATAAACAAAGTTCTTATCTCGTCGTCGCTCCATATCATTTTAAATGTCAGAACACAGACTCCTACAAAATAAAGTCATTAGACAAATAATGCATACGGCATGCATCATACTACTCCAACATTAATCCGTTTGTTTCCCCTTGAACACTGAACGATGTATAAAGTTCTGATCTCTGAAGCATTGACACTATAAAGGTAATTAGGCGACTCGAAAAAAGATTAACATAATGCTTAACTCTATTTCGAAGTCCATGA
The DNA here is from genome assembly GCA_037179385.1 of Holothuria scabra. Classification (NCBI taxonomy): domain Eukaryota; kingdom Metazoa; phylum Echinodermata; class Holothuroidea; order Aspidochirotida; family Holothuriidae; genus Holothuria; species Holothuria scabra. The sequence goes on from CM074179.1 coordinate 14,572,947, forward strand.
AGGTAAAATTAATTACATAACTGTAAAAAATAGCTTTACTCATAATCTAAATTTCGAAAAGGCACCTGAGTCAAATAGTTAAAAAAAGAACATAATTTTGAAGGTAGGTGCTTCCGTTGTCTAAACGAAATGCGACTTTTGGTTAGTTATTTCAATGTTCTTTAAAAAAAATTCATTCGTATGCATATACCATCTTTTCTTTACAAAACATAGGTTGAAAACTGTAATATTAGCATCTACTTACAAAATAAACCCACTTCATACCACACGTTTGTCTAAATTTATTAAACAAACATTTTTCGAAGAAATCAAGGCTGGGGGACTTATATTTTCATCTTTTGGTAGTAGCTGCTGGAAATCCGGCCCGATAAGTTTTAAATTCAGTTTGTCATAATTCCTCTTACCAATATGTTAGAGCGATACGTGACCGGACGACGGTAGCTCCAGCTGTAAAACATCATAAATATTACCAAAACCTGCTTTCTCGAATCATATTTATATATTTACATACAAGGATAATTTCATCGTCAGCGTTCATCGCCCCCAACTTGAGATGCGAAAAGTACCTGCTCCGGCTTCCACTCCACTATTCGGCAATATTCCTCTTTAAGAACCACTGCATAGACAATCACGTAATCGCTTACTTAATGTTAAGTCATTTATACGAATTTTGTTGTTTTTTTTATCAACAGGAGAAAGAATTCAGAGCAAAATGGCCATCGGCTTTGTTGGCTGTAATAATGTAACTATTTTGTGCAGCTCCATTATATTAGGTACCGTATACCTATATGTCTTTATATACAGCATCGTGTTATATACATTAACTGTTCAGAAATACTTTGTACTGCCTCATCGAAGGAGTTAAAATAGGATTCCTCAAGAATGGGAGATTGTCTTCAGCTACAACGTTTTTCTATTTTCCTTTTTTATTCGTTTATCGAGTAGCAGCCCTTGCCTAAAGCAAGAGACTATATTATTATATCAGTCAGTCAGTACGTAAGTAAATAATGGAAACGTTTGTACTAATTAAAGACTAAAAATTCTGTTTCTTCACAAATTACGGATCTGGGAGTACGGGACGGATTAAACACATGAAGACTGCTCATCCCGCTCTGATTTACTCTACCTCCCTCATTAGCACGGAAATTAAATGATACGACTATACCTGGGATAACGACCAGTACTGGCCCTTATATTTACCATCGATTTGTATAGACGGGTCTTGACAGTCAAGTGAAAATATGATTTTAGTCGGACTTAACTGGGATCTATTACCTTAAGTCTTTCATTTTCTTTGCTTGCCTGTATCATGGACGGTTGTACACTAAACTGAATCTCTATTTTCTCAATTTTACTGAGTATAAGTGTCTGAAATTCATTTATACAATAACATAATACAATTTAAGGCTGAAGAAATACACTAATGGCTGCCTACAGTCACTAAACACAAGCGCTGATCGGACTAGTCTACTGAAGGTCGCAGGAAAGTAACACTTGCACAAACTTAGAAAAAAACATGGGGTAAGTGTCTGGTTATTAAAAATTTCGTCTGAGAGTGTGGGTGTAAATTAATTGTGACAGTTGGGTCAAGGGGGATGAGACTATCTGAGTTGTATATTATTGATATAATCCTTACTAGGTTTATCGGTCAATCAAGAAATGTTGTAACAGTGACATACGTATTTGTATTCTTTTGCTACATTTTGAGGAAGAAACCTTGAACAGGGTTCCCAACCTTACCTTGAAAACCTTGAAACGTCATGGACTTCATAAAAAGATGCATTAAATCCTGGAAAAGTCAAGGAATTTGAGGTAAAATGGTTTAGGTCCTGGAAAAAGTCATGGAATTTGATTTGGCAAAGACAAACGCTGAATATTAATTGGCTATTATCAAACTAAGAGAAACACTCCTGTAATCTGGTATAAAAAGTACAGCTTTCAGTTAATCCAGTTCAGTACTGTAATTACTGTTCTTTTGTCTGGAATGGTTGATAAGGAAATGTTTTCATCCTGGAATTTTGAAATTTCATCATTGAAAAATCATGGAAATATCATGGAATTTTATTTTCTTAGAATGGTGGGAACCTTGTTTAAAACTAAATTAGCCATTTAACATTTGATTTTATGTTTAAAATTCCCTCCACCTTCCATGGAATACCATACATATGACGTCACCCAAGATCTTATTTTATTTTCTCCTTACCGTAATAATTGACGTTGATGATTGAAATATTGACAGTAGGTTTGTATTCCCTATTAAACTTGCACTGAACGTATTCAGAACCGTATGTTTGAACATGTCGCGGCGTCAAAGCAAAATGATATAACAAAAAACAAGTAATGTGTTTTCATAGAGAAACATATCAAACTATCAGGTAATGTACGATTTTTCATGTAAATTGGATTAAGCAATGTTTATATGGAACGGTCTTGCGTATGGCCGCACATCGCATCGTATATTGCAGTAGGTTAAATATGTTGTTACCAGTGGTACATTATTTTGCTCACAGTGATATCATTGTTAACACAATGAGTTCTAGAGTGGGGGGTGAGGTTCTCGCATAGGCCATGTGTAATAGTTTGTCAGGTTTAGATACGTGTAGCGTTTACTGTCTGACCATGTTGTAAGCCTATTTTTTTTGTTTCGCATAGAGAGTGACCCTTCGCCCCTTCTTGATAAGCCCCAAAGGGTTTCTAAGTACATTTCCTATCACAGTATTTGCTATTCGTCTGCGTATGTTACTTGCATTTTTTGTGAGTTGATGAAACAAGTAAATGAATAAATAAAAATAAATGAATGAATATTGAGTACAGACTTTCATGTTTTTCTAGTTCGCATATTAATTGGTCCATAAAAGAGGATAGTTTTACACTCTATTTGTATGAAAAAAGATTAAAACAAAGAAATACACTGACAACTTATTTTCTCGTGATATAATTTTCCAGACTATGCATTGCATATGGTAATGCTTAACTTTCATTAATTATATGAGTTTTTTTTTCATGTACCAAGATTGCATACGATCTAGTATTTTTTGGGAATAGCTGTTTGGCTCCTTTTCATTTCTACAATTTTCGAAATCTTTTAACTTTTTAGTTGATAAAAGGCGTGTAACAGTGAACCTGTCATAGTATTGTCACAGAAACATAAATTAAAAATTACATAAAACTTACGGATCATTCGATCTGATGTAACGTGTTGTATTAGAACCGGCACAAGTCATTTTTATCTTTTTTTTCCAAATTGTGATGGGTAAGAGCATGTTAAAAATTAAAGAATTGTGAAGCTATAGAGGCATAAGCAAAGGACAAATTTGCAATGTCGCTTCAACAAACCAGCCGTTTCTTTGTTGTTTGTGATTTAAATCATAAGCAAAATCTAAAGGGAGAGTGCGCCACTTGTAGACTTCCTATTAATAAAACTAATGCAAGCCGTGGAGTGTTCTTCTTCTGCCTTTTCCCACTGAATGCTCTAACATTTTAGTGGTTCTTCCCCAGGCTTTGTCCACCAGCTTTCTTTTCAATCTAATATTCATGTAGTGTGACTGAACTCTTTGGTGAGTAACATTGTATATATTTCTGTATTGGAGTCCAAGTCTGTAATTGAATATGATTGAGGTTAGAACGAAAATTTAATGGATAAAGAATGATGAAATTGAGAGCGTTTTTGTTTTTACTAGCGTGATGCTGTTGTATATTAGAGTCGGAATGGCTACTATACCCATCCATCTACTAATAATAATTGGGACTTTTCTCTTAGTAAGTCAATGAATACCATTGGTTATGCACACATTGTACAAGACCTCCGATTCAATGTGCACTTGGAGCTGTCTTAAAACTTATGACATGATTCAAACCAAAAATATTGTGTTAATACGTGTAATTGTTAGTTTGGATGTGTTCATAGACACTCTGGTGCCGGGAGAAACAATAAAGGTAATTTTCATTATTCAATGATCTTTGCCTCATTATTTTGTTATATATATGATAATTCTAAGAGGTTAATCCACCAAGCATAAGGAAGAGTATAGGTGGAGGTTATATATGGGTTAATAATTTTCTTATTTTTTTTCTTTGATATTCCTTACCACCGTGAGAGAGGGTCCTCAGGCAAAGAGGGAACACTTTGACGGGGTGGCGGGTAGAGCGGGACTGACAATGCATGGAGACCGTACATGTGAGGGATGGGAGGAATAAGCTGGAGTCATAAAAATGCCGCTAACCAGGGGGGGGGGGATTTCACAAATCCCTTGTGGCCTTTCTCATGTTTTCAGTTTTTGTTAATACTATTTTGGCTTGACTGTCTTTCTTACAACTAGAACCTTAAAATTCCCCGATGGGTATTGAGAGAGGCTTCTACGCTCCTTACATGTTCGTGGTTGTGTAATCAATATTTCAAAATGTGAGGGAAAATTCAGAACGAATGAAACTGTTCGGGGAAATATTTTCCTCAAATGCCTCAAAACAGTGGGAAAAGCGTGGTCCTTGAGGGTGGGGTCCAGAAGACCACCTGAGAGCCCAAACTGAAGCTCTGAGAAGCTCTGTCTTAGCACATCTATGGATGGATATTTAAAGTTCATGATTGGTACATTTGGTTGGAGTGCGGGTATCTAGGGAAACGGCTTTGATTCTGAGAAATGGTCACCGTATTCCACTTGGAGTCCCATTCCTCAGAACGCTAACCTATCGCTGGTACCAAACCTGATTTTATTTTAAGATGGCGCTATAAACAACATTCATTATCTGATCTTTATAGTAGAAAAGCATGAGTTGAGTGCTCCTTTTCCTTTTCCTTCAGACTTCCCCTTTCCAGATTTTAATGCGAATATATAGGGGCGTTCGACCCTGCTTCCTTGATGCCGCGCATGGAGAAAAGTAATATAGCCCTGAAATGAATTTTGCTAATCATCTGACTGGACATTTCCCCAATCCCGGACAACTGGTCACTCTAATTCCCATAGGCAATCATTTCCAGTCAAATCTCACCTCGTTTGAATGACAACGCCCTATGACAACCATTCAGTTGAAACCTACCAGGGGTCTATTTAACAGGCACCATAGCTGTGTTGTCTTTGAGAAAGCTGTTGGTATTGAGAATTCGATGACTGTTAATTTTTCTTTGAATTCATTGGAAGATATGAAATACACCTTTCTCTGAGACATAGATCAACATATTCTATGTATTATAGTGAATAAGGCAAGCCACACTTTAAGGAAGAAACGTCAGCTGGTGGATCAGTTGATTCAAATATAATTACTAATTTGTGGACACGAGTTGTCGGAAAATTAAAATCTGAACTATTAGATACAGGTTGCGACACCATTTTCCGATGTCCTGTACATAATGTCGGACTCAGGCTGTTATGTCAACTTGTGTCCACACGTGGGTCCTGAAATGTGCCCAGGGTCCTCAGGGCTTAAGTCGCAAAATACAAAAAGCTGGGAAACCCGCAGACATATTCTACAAACCCTTAATCACACTGGCACCAGTGGCGTAGCAACGGGGCATGGAGGGCTCTCGCACCCCCACCCCCGCCACTGGCGACCTGGGTAAAAAATATATTCTTGCTGGCCGGTGATAACATTCAGTCCGGGATTCCGGGCCACCTGCTACCATGACATAAATACACTTGCAATTGCAATAGATCCACACTGAATTTCAGAATAAATTCAGGCAGATGTGACAAGTTTCATATTTTTGGAATGTATTGACTTTTCCTCGTCGGGTTTCTGGATAAATTATTTTAAATCAGATTTGGACTGGCTGAACAACCAAACCCATGTTGGGTCAATACAGTCGCAAAGGTTCCAACTTTACCACTATTACCTCACAGAATCTCACTTAGCTGTTGGTTATAGTGGACATACCCAGTGGCGTGCGAGATGCGGGCATGGGTAGACTATCCCCAACTTCTTCGAAATCTAAATTCCGACAGAAATTTGGGAAATCGGGCAGGAATTTGGGAAAAATCGGAAAGCCCTTTAATTTTGAAAAAATACCACGGTTTTCACAAAATCCTAAATATAGACGAAATTTTTAGAAGATATGCCCGAAAAGGAAAGAAACGTCGTGATAGAATTTTCATGAACATCAAGAAGATTCCAAAGTCAAAGCATTTGTTCGAAAATAGAAAAGTATCATAGTGAGGGTAACAGAATAACGAAAAATTAAACAAAAAGAAAGAAAAAAAACCCACACATTTGGGAAACGTCCGGCTTAAAAGAAACAATCATTCTTGAGCCCGTTTTTAAATCTTGATCTTGATTTAACTGTTTAAAAGCTTTAAATGTTTGCTCGAAAAGCAGAAAACGCTATATTTAAAGAACAATTTTCATCGAAAATAACGAAGATCTGCAAACCATTTTGGTAGCATGAGAAAAAGATTTTAATCATCTCCACTTCATACTGTAGTCTTACAAAAATGGCCCAAATGGTAAATTAGTCGGGCAAAGGTTTAAAAAATTCTGGAAAGGTTTCAATTGCCAATTAATTCGACGGACAGACAGCGGGCTGTTTCTGACAGATGCATTGTCCAAAAGTTTGCCATATCTATCCTGCTAAATACGGGCTTTTGTTATGAAAATCGGGTACTTTGTTTTTGATGCTTTAATGATCCAGTGTGAGAATTTTTCCCAAAAGTCTGCCAAGCCTGGTAATATAAACACACCTTGTAATGTGAATTTTTTTTCAAAAGTAAAACCAGATATAGTCGGAAGTTCGGGCATTCGCACAATTTCATCACTATATATTCAATTAAGCCAAGAGTCGCAATAGAGTAAAACGCATTAGTAAGACTTCAGATCCGTTTCACAGTTTCCCCCGGAAGATATGCAACGTTATTTCATCCATTGGTAGTGGTACATTTTATCTGGTAATTTTGTGATCAAAATAGTGACCTTAAAATCCCCCACAAGATTTGGAAATGTCACGTTTGACCCTTTGACTGCCAATAGTGGCGCTCCGAGACGATAGTCTTACCAGCAGAATTTTGGTTTCAAGTGAACATTTTTGCAAACGGAACCTCAAAATAGCGACTGATTAGATCCCCCTTTATGCCTAGCTAATCAGTATCTCAAAAGTTTGTTTAAATTTGGGAAAACTCACAAATTTTTCTTACCAGAATTAAAGAAAATTAAACCTGGCAAATGCCATTTCCAGCCGGGAGATGGTAAAATACAAAATTTTCTTTGTACGTTCCGCGCCAATTACGGTGACGCTACGCCTAGGTAGTAAACTCTAGCCCTCTACAAAAGTATCCTCCCCCCATAGCCCCCACCCCCATCCCCCGCGAAACAAATCCTAACTACGCCACTGACTGGCACACATTTTATGTTCTCATGTTAGGTAAAGACTTAATTATGTGACCAAACATCAAAAGTCATGCTCTTCATAGAAACTATGCCGATCTAACTAGAAGGCGGAACCTTGAATGTGTTTGAGAAGGATATCTTGAACACGACTTTAACAAAGAAGGAATAAATTATTTCATTTTCCGTAAAATTCGGTAAGTGTTGTTAACGCAGAGTAGAGTCTATACTTTAAAAGATGCACAATAACATAAAAAGGATGTTGAACTTGAAATGTCAAATACATAAAAGCATTAACGAATTTAATAACAAAGGGTTTAGACTGATGTAAAACAAATGTTTACAAAGCAATGAAATCTGAAACTATGTATTCACAAGTATGTGAATTTTTAGAGAAAAACAAAAGTTTTAGATATTTTAAACTAGTGTTTTAAAGTTTAAAACAAGGAGAAGGCAACAATGACTTGCATCTGATTGTTAGTACCTACCAAGGGTAGCCTCTTTCAACTGTAACGACGAATTTTTACTCTGTTACGATAAACATGCAGGGTTGGGTTTACTTAGGAGAGTTAACAGGTTAATAGAGTACTGAAAATATCTTCAGTGTAACGTTTATATGACAATTAAATTAGGAAGTGGTCATCCCCGAAAGTATGGTTCGTTTGTTTAAAAATTGAGTCAACACGTCCCGTCTATACTTAACGTAGGTTATATGACATGCTCATGCATACTCCAACAAACGATGCAATGCAATCAAGCCACAGGCTGATGAAAATTCATTTATCTAGAAAAGATGTTTTCTTGACGACCAAAATCAAACTACATATTTTTTATCATCCCCCCTTCATTATGCTTCTGTCAAATAAGCTTTCTCAAACAATTAAGTAGACTAAATTGTGTTGCATTTTTCCAAATCATCTCAATGTCGATGAAAAATCAGGGAGATGAAAAATATGAACTCTGTAGAATTGCTACAAAATGTCGTGTTCTTTCTCTTATTCATTTTCTATAATTTAATATACTTAGTATACAGGCAGTTTTTAGCTCTTTGTTTTTTTTTTTCTTTTTTTTTCTTCTTTCTTTGTTTGTTTGGTTTTTATTTATTTTTATTTATTTTTTTATTTTTAGACTATAGTTTAACAGAAGTCAAGTAATAAATACGTATTCCTGTTGATTTGTCTGAGTTCTTTTTTTCTGTACAAAGGCGACCTATGAAGGTTATTTCAGGTTTTCATCCGGTCAGTGTGGTGCGGAACTTTGAACTTACAAGTAAATGAAAGACGTCAAACTTGGCTCAGTGTTTGTGCTTGGTGTAGGTAATTTCCTAAGTGTGATCGTTGCAAGGGGTTAAAAATTTTAGATTGTAGATGATAATATTATGTTTTGAAATGTAGGAATTATTTATTATGAAACTATGCACTCTAAAATCAAAAGAGTGAACTCGAAAATTCTTGAACAGATTAGAAAGTGTGCTTTGACTTTATTAGAGTGTTAAATAACTCCACGAAGAGTGAACTTCGCTCCAAGAAGAGGAAAACGTCACTCTTCCACGAGTGCCTGCAATGATGACTCTTTTTCAAGATTGAAACTTCGCTGTTTTGGAGGGGATTACACTCTCCCTGGAGTGATTTTTCAGGAGTGAAGAAACACTCCAATGGAGTAAATTCAAACTTTAAACTCTATAAAAAGAATGGTCAAATTCACTCTTTTTATTTCGGAATGTAGTGAAATAAAATGGGTTTCAATTTTTTGGTTCCTTTTCACTAAATTAGTTAGATGAATACTAAAAGTGTACCCCACGATCGAAGTGAGGGAATATATATGAGGGAGATCTGAAGTTTGACTCCTGGCTGGGGCATAGCATAGCGAAGACTTGTAAAGAGAAAACCACTGCCGCTGTGCTTGGTGCTTAAGGTAAACAACGGATTAAGGTAAATTAGACAGCAACAAGTAGAAAATGGGCGTAGCGGTCCGACACGGGATAACCTCCCTCTTAGAATCCCCAAATTTTTCGAACCTTCTAGACCGTGGGCCGAATTCGATTATCTTTCAAGTTCGTTGCAACGGAGAAAGAACTACCAATGTTCCACACTATAATTATGAAAATAATATTTTAATACCAGATTTGACTGTTCCCAGTCGCATAACGTGCACGTTTTCGCAAATATTATTTAAAACCGACGATTTTTTCTTCAAATTTGAAGGAGCATACATAGAGCCAATGCATCCAATGACGTTATTAGCAACCAATCACATTCGCGTATTCACGTACACAAATTGCGCAATATACTAATATTGTTAGATCTGGCAACACGGCACTTATTCGCAAAGCAGGCCTCCGACCAAAGAAAAAAAAATCAGCTACTACCAACGTCTGCGAAAGAGCATCAGAAATGTGACCAAATTTACCGAATTTTTTAAGGTCTAGTACACAACACTTTGCAACGAATGGAGAAAATTCGGTCTCAGGACCGAGTGAATTAGCTGAAAAAAGTTTGACTGAAGACGGAAATTTCAAAGACATACGATGTAAGCCTATGGCCGATATGTATACCACACAGGCTACTGTAACTATATATACACAGCTGTGAAGTTAGCAAGCTTTGGCTATATCCAAAATCGCGAGGGAAGATTCGAAGCTTGGAAATGTAGCTGGTGAGTTATTGTTCTTTTTAAAGGTTTTTGAAACATTGTGAGAGAAAGCATGGCATGTCAGTCAGTCGTTGGATCACATATTTGCCATTACAGAAGAAATCAGGAAATAAGTGCTACATTGTTACACTTACAGGCATATTTCATTTTTAATCGTTCCCTTGTACTTACTAAACCTCTGTGTGCCATACTGTGAAGGCTAAACTATTGATCTAAGCATAACAGAAGTTACAAATGGTGTAAAAGGTGTAGGTGGGTTTCGTTAATCGTGTGTTGTAGTGGGTAGCATAGGCATATGGGGGTAATTTTCTATGACGGGGCAAGAGCCTTTTTTGCCTGAAAAATGTCACCGTGTACCATGTTTGGCCCATTTTTGCTCGAACAGACCAACTGCTTTTGCCCGAATTGGGAGAGCAAAAGCCTGTGGTGGCTAGGTAAGGTATAGTCTCTGATGGATTGAATAAAGTTAATCTTGCCCCAAAACTGTCATTTTTACAGAAGTATTATTAGTGAAGTGGCACAACTGGAACTTGAAGTAGGCTAAGTAAAAAAGTGGTACAGTTTTGGCCATACATGTAACACTGATTTACCAATTTCAGTTATGCCCTATGTACTTAGCCATACTGTACATGAACACTTGGCCATTGATAATTGTTACACTTCTATGAGACCCTGTGTGTTAATATATAGTACCATGCTTAAGCATTTGACATGGAGCTAGAAGGTGTTGGGTTGGACTCCTGGATGTGCCGTACCAAAGCTTTAAAAATGGAACCTACTGCCATTGTGCTTGATGCTCAGTAATGTATGGAGTAAGGGAAGCAAGTGAGCCACAACTGGAAATAAAGGTGGTGGCCGGCCAGAATTAAACCAAAAGGTAAAACATAAGAACTCACCTTGATCAAAAGGTTCTAGTGGTGCAGATGGTATTTATTCATACCTTTTATGCATCTACAGTATTTCATATTGTGTGAATGGTGGCATGCAATGATCAGGTTCCAGGGGTATAAAAGGTAGTAGTTATTTTGTCTGCAGTGCTTTTGAATTGATTTTGATTGATAAAGCATTACTATATTGTAATCAATTTTTCAATTTGCTCTTTTTGTAGCTGATCAAAACATTGCTTGAAGGACATGATAAAAAAAAAAAAAAAACTGTTAAGATGAAGCACAGACCTGACTAGGAACACTTCCACAGCCAACCATCCTGCTTAGTATGGAAATGCATGTTTAATGTCAGACCGTCACAAGTGGCTCCTTGCAAACAACTGCAGAAGTCTAGTCCAAAAAGATGAAGAATCATTGCTCCAATAGAGGTGAAGGTCTGAAATCAGCTGTGGGGAAAGCTGATATTTTCAGATAACATACAGGTTGCAGCTTTTAGAGAATGAAATTTTCATAGTGATGACAAAAAATGTGATAATAACTAACATATACTTCGACTGTACACTCAATAATATTTCCGTTTGAAGCCAACTCTGCGAAGGCACAGCAAGTAATTCATTAGTCCAGTGAAGTTTCAGGGACTGTTGTTGTTTTCTTGTGACTTGGAGAGTTCCATGTTATTCAGTGACATACTTTGTCTTTCCAGGTAGTCATTTTATCTAAAAGACTTGCTAATCATCGAGTCAGACTGAGAGTTTGAACTGGTTGTTCTTTTGTCAATATACATGTCTATAATGACATGTATAACTGTTTCACTTGTTGGAATTTTCACAATGGTGCAAAGAATTTTACATGGTATAGTGTAAAGAACTTGAGATCTCTTTATTCATGAACAATACTTAAGGGATTCTGTTTAAGTGGTGGTTCTTAAAGATGACCACTGTCATTTACTTGTAAAGCATATACTATAAGTATGCTCACATCTTAAAGGGCTAGAGCAGTCCCCTCAACCGTGTTTTGAAGCAACAGCTAAATCTCACAATTTAGTTTTACTTCTCTTAAAAAGTGTCTTTCATTATACCTTAAGAATTCATGAACATTGCATATTCAATATAATCCAATAACTTACTTTCAGTAAATTTCACATTTGAGGAGAAAAAAGGTATTGCCACATGATTCTCAAGGGCCAGTCATGAAACAGGACAGCCTACTACACACCTCAAGTTGGGTTGGCTGCGTTTCACCTTATAAGTCAGTAGTGATGTACTGACAAATTTGTGTTCAAACATTAAAGAAAAAATGTAGTGAATCTTTCATTTTCTCTCTAGTCACAGTTGCTTGTAATATCACACAAATATAACCAGTAGGAAGGTATTGGTTGGGTAACACAAGGATAAAACTGTATGTCATTGGTTAACACTTTGAAGACATATTTTATGATTGCCTTCGTTTGTAAATGGTCATTGAAAGGTAATGTGAAATGTCAACAATAGCCATGAATTTACTCGGCAGTTAAAGGAGTAAACTTTCCTAAGGCAAAATCCGTTGGAATTATGTCAATATCTTTTTGATTCGCAAGATTTACAGTTACAGTTTTAAGTGTTTCTGAAGCAACTTGTTTGTTATGCTGAAATAATGATATGAATTGCTGCTCAGTGTTGACATTTCTTTTGTCAACTTTCTATTAAAAGCCTAATCCTCTCACTCCAGACAGGTCAAATTCTCCTAACACCCCCCCTCCCTTAACTGTCTAAAACTCATCCTTCTCTAGACACAATTTCAGTTTATTGCTTCAGACCCCAAATGTGTAATCAAAACACTCTCAGATCAGTACATGACACGATGCTGTGTAATACTCTAATACGGGCTGCAGCACTCTGCAGTTTTAAGCTTACTTTCGGTCAAAGAGCTCTGCCAATGTAGAGTTCTGTAGACAACTACAAATATTATATTGCAAAGGGCACGAACAGTCATCCAAACTTGAAGTTGTGCTGTAGAATGTCTTGTTACATGATTTGCTGTTGGCTGAGAGTCTTTTTTTTCTTTCAAATGTGAAATTTACTATGTATCTGCTTGGTTATACTAAAGATACTTTAAAGGGAAGTAAGAGGAAAATGATGAAAGTTGGCTTTTTCTTCAATATAAGTTTGAAGGAACTGATCTTGACCTTTAAGTCATGGGGTTACAGTTGGCTGTCTTCAATTTTCTCTTAACTGCTCATCAGGTAGTTTACGATTTGGTAAATGATACTGGTGATTTCAAGGACACAATTTAAACTAAAAAAAAGAAAACCCTCAGAATTGTAACAACAAAGGATTAAAGCTATATATGGCAAGTCCCTCTCTAGATATATCACAAGATTAACATATTAAGTCCATTTTTATGGAAAAATAGTTGCAAATCAGATATTACCCTGTAAAATGGTCATTTTGTGGTGGGAACTGCTGCATTTTCTTAGTTGTGCTTTTTACATCGAATACCCAATTTTGTTATTTTCATATCACCAGGCCTTTAAAAAGAATGTGTGGTAATAAAATAGTTTGTGCAAGAGAAGAGCAAAATCGTCTCACATTTGTTGATGATAATGTTATGTTATATATTTGGATTTCTGAGGTTCCCTATTATTTATTTGTCTAACCATTTATCCTCTCCATACTATGACCATTCCCTGATGTTTGCCTGCCTGGAGTGAAATCTTTTCAAACAAAGAGGCGTGAATGTAAATTTTAGAAAATATATTCAGCATTATGGTGTGCTGCTGAAAGGTTGTGGTACAGAAATGTATAAAAATCCTGGTTGAGGTGACTCCACCCCTTTCGTCTCACAAATTGCCTTCCACGGGAATGGGGTTTTGGGACCCTAATGGTTTTGCTAAACACCATTGACTCCTAGCAAATGCTCTTCATACCATCAAGGAATAACAACCTGAATATTCCATTGCAGGGTTCCATCTAGGAATTTCAATTAAGGGTGTACAAGGTTTAATTGACCACTGTTCCTTGGGAGAGATTCAAGGGAAGGGAGAGGGGTGTTACCCTGTCCTGTGGCAATGTTTTAAATTACTGAGGATGAGGGCTGTATACAAATTAGCACTATATTTTCACACTTTTTGAAGCAAATTTAACAGTCATTACAGCCAATAGCTAAAGAGTGGTGCCTGTTTTGACCCTTCCCCATTCCCATGAGGGCTGCTGATGTCTACCAGGAGAACAGAGGCCGTAACCAGCCCTCATTGCGTAATATCAGTAAATAGAACTGGTATCATATCAATTAAACCGCATAGCTGCTTTGTAAAGCAGTGCTCAGCTATAACAAACAGCGCCCTCTATATCTTTTTTTGGCAATTTTTGGCCTTGAAAAGATTTCAATTTTTACAAGATCGACCGCCAATGGTTAGTGAAGTATTTGTGAGTTTACAAGCTAGCAAAATCTGCCTTCACATCAATTTCATGGTTTTTGCAGGATAAGTTCAGTTTGTACAAGCTATATGGGAAATTTGCCGCCATTTTGTCTTATTTATCAGTAATGTGTAACTCTGATGACTGGGAACAATCGTTTTTGGAAAAAAATGCATACTGAAAACAAAAAAAAATTTGGTTTCATGTAGACTCCATAACTTTGCAACGAAATTCAATTTTTTCATGCTTCGCGAGCTCTCGGTCTAGAAGTTGCAAAGTTACATTCTCGAAGTATCTACGATAAATCTCGGTCAGACGTACAGGCACCACCAAAATCAGTGTTCATTAGCTAAACATGTTTTCAAACGTGATTTTTTTTTTTATTTTAGTGTGTAAGCATTAAAAAGGTAGCAGTTCCTCTCATGAGATTTATGGAAGTCTAGATGCGTTTTAGTAACATAATTTGGTCTGAAAAGGTCACCTTAAACTGGCAATATTTGATCTCTGATGAGAGTGTAAAAAAATGTGGCTGAGGGGGACCTTTCGTTTCCGGAAAATGCTCTCCGCCATCAAATGGTATAATAACTCAAAATAGAAACACGTTAACGTCAGATCAGTGTAGTTTGAAAAAAAACTGGTGCATTCATTGCCCTGTTGCACGTCATTGCGAAACTCGTTGTTTTTTATTATTACTTTTATGCACCGGCTTACTATATCAAAAAAAAAAAAAAAAAAAATACTGATTTATAAGTCTGACAGTAACAACGAACTAGGCAAAAACATTTAAAGCTTCTCTTGTTGCCCCAGGTCGATCGCTAGACTGTAGGAGTAAACCCAGAGTATTATTAGATGATTAATTCAAACCAGGCAGTTTTAATAGAACTTGGAGAACGAACATTTTTCTGACAAATGAACTTGAGACGGTTTACATCTTTAGAATGCCGCCATTTGCTCCTATGTGTGTTGGGTCTATTGTTATAACTACAATCTTGGACTAACCTCGTTGGGACACCCTCGCTCCCCTTCACAAGGCTGGTCACAATTAGCCTATCCACGGCATACAGTCAGTCTTTCAGCGCAACATTGGAAGGGGGAGCGGGGGAGGGGGATTCATGTAAGCCTTTAAACTGAAATTCAAGAATATTATGGCAAAGTGTCCCAACAGTGTTTTTCCAAGATTGTCTGAGAATTTCGCGAAGTAAGAACTACTCGCGTCACTCAGTAGAAAGTGTCACTTTGTCTTGATGGGTTGATTTGCAAAAGGGAATAATTTAAAAGCGTCCGATTGCGGGGGAGGGGGGGGGGGGTTCATGTAAGCCTTTAAACTTAAATTCAAGAATGTTATGGCAAAGTGTCCCAACAGTTTTGTCCAAGATTGTAGGTGCTTTTCAATACGATATTTTCTAATCTTTTCCAAGTAATATCTAAACAAAAGGTACTAGCTTGTATATCCCTTCAGTTGGAGGTTTGTTTCCAAGAATAGCAAAACATTTAATAAAACTGTCTGTTTCAGCGAATGGAAACGTTTAAACTGTAACGCTTCAATTGTGACCCGTTCGTCATTGGATGGAAGCATTGTGCATGTCTATACATTTCCTTCGGCTATAAAAAGAATTGTCGTCCTTTAAAAACAACAACATTTTTTAAATTGATTTGTAGAGAGGTTGTCTTCTTCCAATGATATGAAACATCGTGTCTCGAATAGCACAGGATATTAAATTGTATCATTTTCCGTGACGGCTGGCAACGAAATTTTAACGATTTGAGTAGGAGTAATGCGTGAAATTTTGATAATGCGTCAAATAGTGTTGGTTGATTTAGGCATTGCGATACGAATTTGGTGGAGAAACGCAAAATTACCGCCGGAAACGAATATTGTCTTGAAGAAACTATAAACGTTGTTTGCCTTTTTGTAGCAACCCCCTGTTCCAAAAAGGTAAACTTAAACGCAGTCTACAATATACCCGGAGTCTGTTGCAAATTCTTAATTTTCAAAAGTCTTTACCAAATTCAGTTAAAAAATGCAGCGTAGCACGCAATATTAACTGAACGCGTTGTGATTATACATGATGGATGGCCAGGGTATCACCTGATGAATTTGTTAGTAAGACTGAGTTTTACGGCCCAGTTTCCAACCTACTGGTTCAAGTCGGGTTGGCCAAGGCCCCTTTTTCCAGTTGTGCCTAAGTGGCTTGTTTTCCTTACTTCAATGCTTATGCGGAGCATCACGCACATAGGTTCCGAATAAATTGTTACTGTAGGCCCCAAGATCGTATATGGAGAAAGAGGGGTTTTACACAGCTGTGGGAGGAGCTGGAAATAGTTTGTGGTAATTTGAAATATCTGGGACTTAAACCCCGCCTTCGATAAAAAATCCTTTTTGTTCATTATGTAACAATTAAAGGAGAAAATGATTAACCATCGCTTAAAGCAGTATTTGATTCCTCCCGAATTTTCCTTGAATGAATTTAAACACCTTCAAATATACTTGCAAGATGGAGTCATGCTGTGTTAATTTACAAGGCTGCCCTCAAAATTTTTGTCTTCATGTACCTTTAAACAATAAGCCACAGAGAAGGACCATAAAAAGCTATAATCGCTTCAGTAATACATACTGATTATGAAGCTATATTATAAGTGCAAATTATCTTACCGTGACGATGTTATTATTAATATGCTCAAATATTGGGTTCTGCATACGAGTTGTGTGTTTTGCACAGTACTGCACTGTAAAAATGTTTGTTAAATTACAGAACAAAAAAATAAAGGGACACATAAAGATTACAGAAGAAGGACGACTAAGTTTAACAGGTTGCCAGGACTTTTTCTGCTATCTCTATTTTTTTTTTTTTTTTTTTGTTGTTGTTGTTGTTGAAATTTTCAGACATTTTTCACATTGTCCGTAGGCAAAAACAGCAAATAAAGATGCTGAAAGAATGGTATTTCTATTAATATGCTTTTCCACCAAGGGAAAACAAAACTAAGTAAAGCGCAACCATTCAGAATCTAACCAGGGTCATGGTTTGCTTATTGAATGCAATAGGGGAGCTATGTGGGGCGCTATGCATGTAAAAGACCTATTCAAAAAGATCTTTCAGCCTTTGAGGCAGTTTTTTCAAAGCCTCTTCTCAAAAATACCTCTTACTTGCTTTTCTGTCATCTTGGAATAAAAATGCCAAGTAAAGGGCACTTCTGTAACAGCTACTTTATGCAGATACAGTTTATATTTCCTTTCTTGTTGTTAACTCGAGTAAGACTCAAAAGAGTCCACAGTATTAAGTACAGATAAAACAACTGAGCTCATCCCTTGGCACACCTTCATGCTGATCGTGATCAATTTTAAAATTTATGTTGTTCCCAGTCTTTCTTGTTGCTATTTTAGCTTTGTTTTTTTGAGAAATTCCCTTTTATTATACTGCAGTGACTTCGAACACAGTTGTTTTGAGATCACATTTAAAGGTCACATTTCTGTTATGTGAATAAAATACTCATTTTTGTCAAAAGGATAGTTAAAAGGAGCGGTTGGAAAAATTTTACTTTCCGAAGTCAAATTTTAAATTATTCAACAGTTCAATAAATCAAATCGTACCTCAAGAAGGTATAAATTTTAGACATTTCCAAATCAATCTTACTCATCCAATTCCCATGTTCATAGCTTGTTCCATTTTGAGATATTTACTGTTTGCATTCATTCACTTAAAAAAAAAAAAAAAACAGTTCATTGCACAAAAATGTCTGGCTCCATTGTTACAACTTACACTAACTGTTTTGGTGCCCTTTGAGAGAAAATGTTTCCATTACCTTGAAAGCGTCCTGTTACTGTCATTAATAGCAGTACCCCTTAAGAGTGCTATCAAAAATTAGTGCAAGCTGCAGAACTTCAGAAAAACAAGGAAGTACAAAGACTCTTTTTTGAATAGTACAATAATGACGTCAAAAATTACCGCGCAACATACCGGTACCATTTTAAATTCAGTCAATAAAATTCAGCATTTAATAACTTATCTCAGGAATGTACTATAAACTTGTCAGTTAAACTGTCTGAAATGAAAGTTCCACTTAATTTTACCTTATGGCTTTTGGATTTTGTAACTAATCAATCACTTCATCTAACTCCATTTCATACATGATATCTTCAAACACCGGTGCACCTCCGGGTACAGTTTTAGCCCCTTACTTGTTTACACTCAACACCTCTGATGTTAGATCATCAAGTGATTGTGGTCCCTTAGTTAAGTTTGTAGGTGATACTGCCCTGATTGGTGTGATTGAAGGGAATGCCGATAGAGCTTATTTAGAACAAGTTAAGTGTTTTGTTGATTACTGTGACACGAATTTTCTTGAACTGAATGTAAAGAAGACAAAAGAGATGATTATAGATTTTCGTAAATGTTACTGGCAAGAATAGGTATCGTAACCTTCCCAGACTGATGGGAAGGCTTGCCCAATGCAGGGCTAGACACACTGTAATGCACTGGCGCCACCCTTCCACCAGTTTCTGAATGTCCGGTGCATATACTCTCATAAAATTTACAACTTGGTCGAATGCTACTTCGACTTGTTTTTCGGTACATTTTAGCAACCCATGCGAACCCTGAAAGAATTTTTGACTCATGGATAGTCCCCTTGAAAATGGTTGTAAGTTTGACTTTCACCCATGACCATTACAATTATTTTTACTTTCTTACTTAATTAACGTTAGAGAAACGAACTTCATGTGGTGATAATTTGTTATCGAGATCAATCTTGGTAACACTGGTTAAAATTTAATGCGATTATATGTTTACCAAAACTTTTAAAACAACTATGCACAGGAGTCATTAATGTCACCAGGTATTTGTGCTCACAGACTCCCTGTGGAACATTTTTGCACTGCAAGGCCACGAGCAAAAGCCCCAGACTGTATGCTCTCCGTGAAGCTTACTCCAATCTGGTGCAATTGCAAAAATCAATTGACTAAGCAGTATACCATGTGGCTGCGCTGTCACAGTCAGCCACATTTTCGCTGACTGTTAAGGACACGTCGGTATTCGCCAGAAATACTACACCTAAAGTCGCTATTTTCGGCTTTCTCAAGGAATACCCTTTATAAAAATTGCTGACATGACTCCCGCAATTACAATCTTTTTAGTGGAAATTGACCTAAGATTTTTAGGTAGTTGTACCTCAGTATTGGAGATTTTTCTTGCCTTGGTGACACTACATAGCTGATGAGTGTTGGTGTGTCGTTTATTCCCATCTAACTTACTAGTAACTAACTAACCAACAAACTAACGAAGTAACCAACCGACCGACCGACCGGCGTTAACTTACGGTTAGTTCGATTATAACAGCTACATCATCACTTACTTTAAGTAAAGCGATTACTTGCCAAAGAAGTCTCAGTTCCCCATCTATCCAAAAAATGAGTAAAACCAACAACCGACCAACCGACCGAACGACCGACCGACATTACCTTACAGTGATACAAGACGGCTCGCATACTGGAACACCCGGTTAGATTCGACGAGGCAAGCGGGAAATATTTTGTTCAATGTTTCCTCTCAGTAACTTTGCGAGAAACAACGTGTGGGGTCTGGAATGTTCCTCTCGTGACACAATGTGCTAATTATACTATATCTAGCAGATTTCAGGAATTGGGAATTGTTTGATTGATCTCTTGCCACAAGAAAACGAATCCTACGCGTACGATACGTATTGCACACGTAGGCAACAGTAACTATTGTAAAATCTAAGGAGATAAGGAGTAAATAATAATTAAGTATTTAATTTTAATCTCGCTCTTCTGTAATTTTTTCTGTCCTTGGTTTGACTGCAACCAAGCCATACGTAACAACAGTCAGTGTGATTACAACGGCAATATAATGACTCACGGTAAGCAAAGCGATTACATGCCAAATAAGTTCCTAATCTATCCAAAAATCTTTTATATCAAATATTTCCCTTTCCCTTTATGCGGGTGCAGTTTTTAACTCGAACAAGCAAGGGAGCAACAATTGCAAAAAAAAAAATAAATAAATAAAAAATAAAAAACAATGGCGGGACAAACTTAAACCAATTGGTTAAAAACTGGGCCGTAAAACTCGTCCAAACTTCTTTTAACCTAACCTTACCCTGGATGCCAAGAGACGTCAATACCAAAATACTTCAAATCCAGCAACCCTCAGGTGGTCAGAAGCATGTTGTGTGATTGATCAAAGGAATATCCTAAGCGAGGCTCCACGGTGAAAATAAATTGGCGAGGAAAAAAAATGTAAACCCACGGAAATACAACTGCAGGCTTAAAAGGGCTATGCCGTGCAAAGGCATTGTGAATAAGATAGGTTGGAAGGCAAAAGTTGAACATAATTAACCCTAGTCTGGTGTATGGTCTAAAAGGAGAGGGCTCTTTTCCAAATTAGAGAAAAATTGAAATTATAGAAAGTACAATGCCACTGGTAAAATTTATTAAAAGATTTAATCTTTGTTGTAAAACTGTAAAGTAGTGACCAGGTGATGAATGATTTACTACCGACAAAGAATTGTTTGAAAAATCTTAAAGTTGTTATAATTCTTCACACAGGGATACGAACCTTTTTTTCATAAAGGATTATGATTAGTCAACAAATGACTGACAATGGTTTAAAATTCGTTTTTATTTCAACTTCTCCATGAAGTTCAGTTCTAGCGAATAATTTTCTATAGCTGCGAAAATTACGTCATTATGCTTCGAGCCACTTGATGTCCACTGCAAGTGAGTTAACATCTGGAGACAAAATCCCTAAAGCAGGCGAAAGCAATTTTGTCGTTCCCTCAAAGGGGCGAAATCTCTAATTTTGTAACAGTGAAACTACTACACAAGACGACCCCGTTGAACTGGTCATTGTCTGACAACTAGGCCTACCATTACGATTGCAAAAGTATGCCTATCCCATTTCGGGAATGGCTCATGGGAATCATGTAACAATTCTTTTCTCATCGAGATGGAAAATTTATGAGAAGCGCATTGATTTACAATGGTCACGCAATTTTTAAGCCCCGATATACATAAAAACTACTTGGAGAAATATGAAGAAATAAGTTAGATTTACTGTTCGGTTTCAAAACAAGTTGCTCTTGTTCTGTGATCTTTGGTTTTATATTTGTTATTCCTTAACCTGGCACCGTGACCGTTTCAATTGAATTCACCGTTGTTCAACGGTATGGGGTTTTAGAACAATTTTAATGCAAAACTAATTCGACCCACTTAACCCTCAGTTGCTACAGAATCCAAACCATGAGAAAGTTACACCCCAGCATAGGTGAATGGGTGCCCATCTAGATGCCGATCCGTTCAGAATGCAAGTTGTGTCAAGTTTTAACGGTTCGCAACCTCTCCGGCTATTTTTGCAAAATTCGCATCTCATCTATAGCCTAATGTACATTAAGCATGGGAAAAAATGTGGAAATTTGCACGGTAGGGTTAGATATGTGTTAAGGAATCAGAAATTCCCTAAGCCCAGCACTTTTCCCCGCTTTCCGGGCTTTCGAACTGACTATTTAACTAATTCGAAAACGCGGAAACCGCGGAAATTCTTTTGCCTGTAATCGGTATTTGGACATTTTCTCGGTTTCCGCGTTTCCACGTTTTCTACCTAGCCATCCCCTTTTTATCCGTTAGTGTTATGCCTTTGCACTAGAGTCTCACCCTACCGACGTTATACGTGTGTGCAACCACGACATGCTGAGAGTAATCTCCAAGTCCTTGTTTCGGGCCAATTATGCCCTTCTTCTTCATACCGCGTTTGAGAATTTCTGTCATTTTCGGTGAACGCGACCCTACTCTGTAGCAGATATTTTAGGTTCATACAGGTATTATTTACTTCTGCCTTTCATATTAAAGGTACTCTACTCAATTAATATAGTTTAAAAGCAGAAGAGGCTGCAGAAAGTCACGTTTGGGGGGGGGGGGTGGTTAAGGTCAAAGAAAAATGTTGGGGGCAAATATTTTTGAGCTCAATGCGAGGGCCAGTCCAACTTAGCCCAAGCTCCTGCTACTTTAGAATAAAGCGGAAGTTCGTTGAACTGCACATGAACCCAAACTAAGTGGCTTAAGAAACTTTTCTACATGAATAACATTTTTTTTTAACAACGAAAACCTCCTGCAAACGTTGTAAAGCCTCGAGACAACTGGATTCAAAATGGTCCAAATCTGCTCCAAGACGATCCACCCGCACAGAAGATAATTATAGGTGGCGCTCTTTCAGAAAGTATGATACACTTCTTGTTTCAGTTGAATAGGAATGAAGCTGGCAGACCAATAATTAACCTATCTCAATAATAACTACCCCGAAGTGAGTGGAATATTACGTAAAATAATATACCCCTTGTAACCTTTCGGTAAGGGACCTACAAGGCTACAGGTAATTAATTGCGGTTAGTGACGGCGCTAAGTGGTGTGTTAAAGGTATTTACCAAATTTTGTCTTTGGCCCGACTTGCCTCCCCCTCCCACATGACGCTAGAAGCGAATAGTAAGTTTAAGCCATCTCAGCCTGAAAACTAATAATCCAGAATCTATCAGAAAACTTCCTGGTCAGGTATCTTGAGATCAATAAAATTAAAGGCGTTGCCCCTTCAAAGACTATTTGCTCAATAAAGCAACAAGGCTGGTTTAAGCGGGGTTAACTGCCGCAATTACAGAAACATAGGCTGAAACGGCCTATCCAATTCTAGCTGCATGAGTTACTAGGTCAGACAGCAGTTTGATTAACCAAAAAATAAATAAATAAATAAGTAGTAAACTTTTCCAGACACTGAAAGGCTGATTATCTCACAAAAATAGTTCCAATTGCCCCAATCCTACTTACTTGAATTGCAGGCTTGCATTCGCCTTAACTAGAACCAGGAGTGGCGCCAGTATTTGCCCGACAGGGGGCCAAGCTCCCCGACAGGGGGCCAGCAGTTCAAGGCCCCGACAAAGGCGATGGGTTAGTCCCGGTGGGACGTAGGCTAACGTGACAGAATTTGAGGCGCGCACAGCGCGCCGAAATTTTTGGCCTTTTTTTAAACAAACACTTAAAAATCTGAAGTTTATTTTTTGAAAAAAATTTGGCTTTTGTTATGACAATTAAAAATTGGGGGTATTTATTGAAGAATCTATCCTTGATATAAACAAATTCAAACACGTTTTTACACGCGACAGCTGAAATTCTGTTGGGGTTATGCATTCAATCGTTCTTGTCCTACGTACTAAGGTCTCAAGACGAGGCTTAAAGTTTGCCCGAAAAGTTTTTTATCCTTTTTTGAACCAAGATTTGAAAATTAAGAGCTTATTTTATTGCAGAAATTTCGGACTTTAACATAAGAAAATTTGGTTTTGGTAAGTTTATAATTAAAAAAAAAAATGGGTTCTTTGTTAAGTGATATGCCTTTCAAGAGCAAAATTAGGTAGAATGTCGAGGTGATTAACAGAGTCGTCTGGTTATTTGTTGTACTGAGTATCCATCAAAAGTGGAAAATTTTGCCACTTTTAACAATCTGAAACTTATACTATGACAAATTTTGGTGTTTTTATGGAAGACTTGACCTTCTTAAAAGAAAAATCAAGTAGGGAGTAATCTGTAGTTTTTTACAGCTTTGTTGGGGTTACCGAATATTATCAGGTAGATTAATGCTCTCGTACCATATTGGTAAATGTTCCCTTGGAAACAGTTTTGCTTCCCATATATTTGAAGTTCTGTCATATGCCGACTGGAGTGTTTCAGTTTGGGAAGGGGCAGAATTGTTTTGTTTTTCTTTTGTCCGAAAAATATAATATTTTCCGAAAAACTACAAGTGGAGCGCACAGATATTTTTGAAAAATTAAGAACCTCCAAAAAGCAGGAAAAGGCATTTCCGCGGCCGGGCTGGTGAGTAGAAACAAAGTACCGATATAGTCATTATTTTGAGCTTTCTTTCGCAATAAAATTATTCACTTTGTAATAACTGCCCCAAAACGAAGAATAATATGCAGGCATGCATTGTTATGTTCAGTAATTTTTTCGACCAAAACACTATCTAAGCGGAGGGCCACCCATCAGTTGGCGCGGAACGTAAAGAAAATTGTTAAAAATGAAATAACACCACAGACACCCGCAAATGGCATTTCCCAGACTTGAGCAGTCGTTATTTTGAGCTTTCCTTTGAAATAGAAATTTCACTTTAATAGAAAAAACAACGTTGTAAGTGATCAGAAAACTACCAGATAAAAGGTACAGTACTGCTACAATAAGATGTAATGGACTTGTATCTTTTCGGGGGAAACTGCAACAACATACTGTTTTTTTTTTACTCTTTGTTCTTTGTTATATTCAATTGCAATATCCACAAAAAGATAAAATTTTCTTCGTGACTGCCCGAACTCCAGACAAAATGATCTTACTTCCAACGTATTTGAAAAAATGTCACCTTAACAAGGTGGCTTCAAATGAATTTTCAGTCAGACTTAAGGGGAGACATATTCAAGCCACTGTTTATCATTATGTGTAGCCCAAAATGGCTTGGCCGATTTTCGTTACCGTTTCTAGAATTCGACTGTCGGGACAGGCCAGATGGCAGACCATTGGGCAATGCATGTCGAATGGATCTTTGCCAGAGGATCGGGAGGACTTTAGAAAAAGACCATTGGGTAATGCCTGCACATGAAAAACCACTTGTCCGTTTTTGTAAGGAAAATTTGGAATAGTAAGTTTCCTAGAAGAATATGGTCTTCTAGTAAGCAAAATCAAGAAGATCGTCGGGGGTGACTGAAGTTATCAGGCCCACATTTTTTTTTTTTTTATCGTGGACCTGTATATGAAAGATCCCCGATAAAATTGGATTTTCTCTCAACAACAGGGGGAGGGAAGTCCTCCCCAACGGGGGCAACGATATCGGATCGGATTTCGCTCCGATTTTTGTGAGGGTTAATTAATACCTCCTTCATCTTTGGTCGAAAAGAAACAAAAATTTGCCAATAATGGACGGAGGAGGTTTTAACTTAAACAGACAAAAATTGGACAGTAATCCGATCCGATATCGCTGTATACTGGGCTTAAAATCGATGCATCAAAAATAGGGTTACAAACGAAAAACAAACAGAAAAAAAAAGTTCACGACCATCCATCCAGTAACTTCAGTCCTTTACGTTCTTCATTTTTAGGCCTTCCGCAAAATTGCCGCCCTTTCCCGACGGGGGATGAGACAGGACAATTAAGGTACATGGAATTAGGTATAACAGAGCTACGAATAAGTGATCGAAATTCGATTCCCAATTTGCTTTAAAAAGCATTGCAAAACAAAAAAAATGTGTTCAAGATCACCCACATAGTAACTTCAGTGCTTTTAGGTTTTTTAATTAATTAATTAATTAATTAAAATTAATTTAAATTAATTAATCAATTAAGTAATTAATTGATTAATTTATAAATTAATTAATTCATTAATTAATTTTTATTTTTAGGCCTCCCCGACGAAATCGCCGACCTTCCCCGACGGGGGGGCATGCCCCCACCCCCCACTGGCGCCACCCCTGACTAGAACCTAGCTAGTGTAGTACGCTGTCTTATTTTATGATTGGCTCTTCAGAATCATGTGACAGTATTTTTTCTCCTGAAATGTGAAATTTACAAAGAGTCTCTGCTTGATTCACCTTCAACACTGCAATATTAAATTATTAAAACATTATGAAAGATACTTTGAAGGGAAATAAGAAAACAATTGAGAGATTTTACCTGTTGGTTCAAAATAAGTTTGGGACAAGTGTTCTTGTCTTTTGAGCCTTTCCCGCAAATGTCTAAAATTCATCCTCATCCAGACACAATCTCGGTAATATTTCGTTCAGGGTGAGTATCAGAGCTGACACTCTAAATTCTACTTTCCCCATCATGCATGGGCATTTTCACCTACAATTCCTATCATCCCCCTACCCCCAATTAATGCATTGTCACCAACAAAACAAAATTTACCCCCACAGTATTTCTATCCACCTATTATTTTGAAAGTGGGGGGAGGGCGACATTTGGCCTATTTTTTTCTCCTGTCCTGGTAAGTTGTCCAGAGCGGCGTAGCTACAAAGTTTTGCGGAGGAGGGATTATGTAAGCATCCAAATTTCACGATTTTTTAAGTGTGAACACCACTGTACGATGGACGTATTTTTCGGCACGCCAAGCGCGCTGAACCTTTTCTCTTTTTCGAATATTTGAAAATATGGAGCGTGTATTGCAAAATAGTTTGAATTATAAGTTTTCTGTAAGGAAATTTAAAAAAAAATGGGGGAACACTAAAGAATTTGTATATCCTGTTGGCAAATCTGAGATTGAGCGGCGACCAAAGATCGTTGTTGCTACATAATGTTATTCAACGCCTACGAAATGAGGCTCTCCGACGAAATTTTTTGAATCAAGAGCTTATATTGGAGAAAATCTGGAATTTTATGAAAGAAAATTTTTAAACATAGTACTGGAATGACCGTTGTGACTTGATGACCTGGTGTCACATGTTGCAAATTTGCAATTTCGTCACCTCCAGAGCTCGGAAAAATTTGAAGGTATGAGCTTGAGTTATTACTTTAATGGACTATACGGTCAATGTGAATTTAAATACCGGGTATACTCTATAAGTAAATTAAATCACAACGAAATTTGTGATGGTTTGCAAAGAATTTCTACAAATCGCCGCCCCTGATCTAACCGGAGATCCACCATTGATAGAGGGGGAAGCTCAAGAAAAGTTTTGGCTGTAAAAAACTTTCCAAATGGTCGAAACAGCCCTTTTTGAAAAAAAAAAACATGAAAAACCGGGGCGAACAATTACTGCTTTTATTTATTGCTTTTTATTGCTTTATAGGCTTTTGCAAATTCCATTTTCGTTACTTGTCCATCGGGATAGCTGTTAAGCCTCCTTGGCACATCAATTTCTTTGAAGACTACCAAAGAAACAAAGACAAAAACTTTGAAGTTTCACAAAACTACAACCTCTGCAGTCCAACGTCTTCATCCAAACACTGAATTCAAAAAAATGTGTAATAAAATAAAAAAATTAGCAAGAGTACTTAACACAAAACCAATGTTTCTTCTGAGACCTCTTCAATGTTTCTATATTTCTGTTAAACAATCAGTTCAGAAAGGGAAAAGGAGGTGCTGGCATAGACTTGAAGATGAAAATTATTCATTCTCAAACCATGATTCCTCCTTTAAGATTAGATTACAATAAATATTTGGATTCTTTAGCGAAGAATCTGAGCTTCCTAGTAAAACCAGGGTTGAGAATTGTTGCACACGACTAGTATATGTATTATCCCAGTAATTAAGCATTCATGATAAAATTTGGAACTTTCCCAGATGGAGGGGCCAGGCTTTTCTGGGAAGGAGAATGACCCCTTGTCCTCACCTTCCACTGCTACAGTATTATTAAATTACCTGCAGTATGCATGAACCAGAATTCCTTGTTAACACTGTGTTTTGGATGCACTCGTTGTTTGCTTTAACCCTAATGTAGCCTAATAACAAGTTTAAGCACAGTACTCCTAGAGTGCACTAATGATACATTTTCATCGCTTTATTCAAATGATACAAATACCGAACAATATGATAATGATAACCTATTACCGGTGCATTCACTTGGTATACCAGTAATCTAATAATGTGCTAGTGATACATTATTACTTGGCACTGCATACACCAGTTACAGTACTAGTACTACGTTTACAAGTGTGGTAATGATACATTATTAAGTGTCACTGAGATCTCCTGATATTAGTCCCTTTTATAGTGTGTTAATCCATTTGAAAGTCACTTCATTTAGCTGATGCCAGGGTGCTAGTGATACATTTTTGTCATTTCATTCACCTAATACCAGATTCTAATAGTGTTCTCATGAAACATCATTGCCACTGTATTACCTGATACTCTAAGTTTGGATACTTGTATATATAAATTGTGCGCTGAAAGTTAGTTGCCTGAAACTTGTAGTAACCCCTTCTCTTCTCAATAAACATCTACTTCAATCACATCCAACATTTAATTTTGATCTTGTCATGTAATTTTTGACAATTGTCTGAGATGTCCAACTTGAAGCCTATAATAGATTGATAATCATTCTATTAACTTGCATAAAAGTTGTCTCAGTTGAATGCCTACTCTGCACTGACAAGAGATGTTGAGAACGTTTGTGGTAGTGAAAGACTAGACAAATTTAACTAGGTAGTCACTGGTGGTAAGTACCCGAATGGCTGACCATGATCTGTAGCATAAAAGATATGAAAAACATTTTAAAAGTTACTTAAGTAAAATCTGATATTTGATAACAGTCTGAACACTGTTCTAACATTATGAGGCATGCAACAGGAATTCATGATTTTTTCTTTATGAGCAACTTTACCTGAATAAAATGGAACCTTTCGTGGAGAAAAATCACAAAGTATGTCTTCATACAAACCAAAACAAATTAATTTGCGCTGACCATCTTCATCAAATCATGAGATGGAAACACACGGCCTTGAGTCATTACTGCAAAACCACCAAAATCATTTTTTTTTTTTTCCGTTCGTTTTGAAATTACTTTTGTGTCACGGTCAGTCATGGGCATCCGCAGAAAAAAAGTCAGGGGGGGGGGGCAAAATTTCTAGGAGGGGGACAAAACGTCCAAGTCACCATGAATTGACACAAAGCATGCTAAAATTTCAGCCCAAAATGCCTCCCAGATGGCCGGAAATGGCATTTCTAAGGCCTATTTTTCGCATTGAAACTTGGAAAACACGTTTTGTTCGGGTTTTTGCTTCGATTTTTATACGTTTTTTTCAAATTTTTGATTTTCCGGGGGGTGCAAGTGACCCCCCTTGCCCACACCTGCGGACGCCCATGCGGTCAGTGCTTGCAGCCTACTTTCAAGCAATAGCATACATAACCCAGTGCCAAAGCTGAATAAACAACCATAGTGTTAGGCATAAAGCCATTGTTTGAGCATACAGGAGTTTCACATACCCCTTGTTCCTTTCACGCAACTTCAAAGGAAAACTTGAGGGTGTTTAACTTTAACAGCAGTCTATGGTTAGTAGCTAGAACCCTTCCTTCTACCATGTTTACAGGACTACTAAATAGAAATTAATTTGACATGTCCTTTGAGAGATGACATTGTACACACTTTCATACGACATCGTGCATAATTTTCTCAACATAAACAAAATAATAAAAGTGAAAAACAGTCAGCAGATTATGTATTTAGGCCTACTGACTTTGAAACCTGTAAAATTTATGATCGCACATCGAAAATCATGATGTTATATACCTCTAACACAAAAAGAAAAGTTTCAGGGGTGCTATATGCCTGCTTTGGACAATTGCTGGTATTCCTGCTAGCTATAAATTACTACTGGAATCAATCATGTGGTTACGTCTATGCTTACCCTGTAAGCTATGCCTGAAAATATTATATGAATAGCCCAGAGCCTAAGGGGCCCTAACTACTTTGCACTTGCAACGTAACACGTCACGTACGGCATGGTACACATTTTCCACGTACAAAAGCTAAAAGCTTGTTTTGTGTACCACGTGACCTTCTGATGTTTACTTTAATTCGCCCTCAGAATGCGGGATTCCTGTGAATGGAAACTGGACGACGGTTTGCAGATTGCATACTGTATAGAGACCTGTGGGTATTATGATTTTGAGAGAGCGCCATCTTTCTGCTATTACCAACTCCGCTCTGCAGGCCAATTTAGAAGTGAACAAGCACAAGTCTTCACAATAGGTAACGACATACTTCAGAAATTCACGCTGTTACAATTGAACTTTATTCTTCTGTTGACCAATTGAACATTAATGTCTCCACCATCATTGAGACCGACACTGATGATCACATTTTGCTCGGATTCTACACTACCTCACGTCCTATGGCTCAAATTATGTTTATGTTAGCGGATAGTGTGCGTGGGGTTGGGCCAGGGGGTATGTCCCTTTCGTTGGTGCATCCCCCCCCCCCCCCCCGTTCGAGGAAACAATTCACTTTCGTTGGGTAACTTAACCTGCACGATTAAAGGTGTAATTAGTAGTTAATTCTGTCCCCAACTCGACAATGTGGTCGATTTCGCCAAACATGAACGGCAGAGTCACCACGAGCTTTTCAAACCTTTGTTTAGTTTTGTGTTATTTTGGTTATAAAAACACAACATTTTTCCAAAGTCAAGGTCCACAGTTTCAAATATGTATTCAAGTAAAAAAAAAAAAAAAAAAAAACACTGGGCGCCACCGAAAGGTGCAACCCCTCTCCCCTTTCCGTCCTTTAGGCAACTCTGTTGGAGTTTCAAAAAATTTTGTCCTCGGTAGTCAAATCAGCGAGGGGATACCAGAATAACACCTTCGTGGTCAAATTGAACCTACGCCAGGCGAATGCTGATTTTGCTGCTGCCTGTTGTGAACTTATTTCTCAGGTTAAAGTTTCTGCGTACTTTACTCCAACGTAGCGCAGAAGTACATTATTTTCAACAGTTTGATTTGAAACCGACTAACAACGCGCAAGAAACAACCATAGGGTAGGATTTGTTGTTCTTCAGCCCCGTTAAATATGACACGCTCGATTGGTAACCTTAACACTTAAATTGCTTTTGATCATAGTGATATGCCAGTTTAATAAAAAAAAAAAAAGTTAAAAAAGAAAAAAACGAGTTCACAGTTGAATGTCACGTTTACGTAAACATATGTTCATTTTTATGTTAACTTGTCAACTTATCCAGGAACTGCTGCTACTAATACTATACATATATGCATTACACATATGTATACATCATATCTTTCAAGAAGATATTTGGCCCTAACGAAAGATAGTTACATTACACCGTTCTCAATTTAGAACATAAAACGCAACCCTTGATCAAAAATTATTGGCGAAGCGAAACCAAAGTTGTTTTGCTGTAGCGGACTGACGCATCTCCCTGGTTTCCCAAAGCCTGGAATATGAATTTTTAAAGTTAACCTTTAGACGATAATGTGTGTCTTTATCTAGGATTTATTTAGTTAATTCCCTACACCCGACAGATTTCTACTTTCTGTTCCGACGGTTTCATTACTTTTACAATTGATTGAAACTCATTTAAAGGGTAAGTTTGAAAACTACTCTCCTTGTTTTGTTTAATACTTGATATGTAGTAATACATCACGTGGATTTTATGTTTGTGCAGCTGTACTTTTAAACATGCATTGTCAGACAAGGAAAATGCTTTCACTTTTGAATTTAAAAGCCTAATAACGTAGACCAGTAGTTTCTCAACAAGGTCCCATCTTCACCCCCAGGAGTGAATCAGAAGTGCCTTGCAATGGGTACAACTTGCAAAACGGAATAAACGCCGGAAAATAAACAAACTAAGTTTTGTGAATAAGAGACAGTTTGTATGAATTGATTTTTGGCTCAGATTTAAAAATTCATATCTTCATCCACCAGGAATATATAGCATTACTGCATATAATCTGCCGTTAAGGGAGATATTCTGGATATCAACCATGCAGTTATATTAGTATGCGTTTACATATGGCAATGCAAGACCCGAAGTCAGACAACTTGAAGGCACAGATGATGGACAAGACCTGACAAGACCTGTTCGGGGAGGGGCGGGGGGGTGAAGGCGGGATTTTTTCAGAGGACAAATGTGCATTAACTGATTTAGTCAATGGCAAACTTCACAGTCTCTCAGGGTCGGAAATATTTTCAGGGGGGAGGGTGGCTCCGCTCCTGGCCACTCGGCTACGGGTCTGCTTGTGTACCGATATAATAAATTCTGTGCAGTTTTGATCTTTTATATAGTTCTGAAGAACGGAGAATGGAGATTTTTCCCAAATGCAGAGGTTAAAGGTTAAGAGAAAAAATGTAGACTGTGAAGAAATAGGTTGAATTCCCAAATCCTTGAAGCTTGTAGAAAATATTGATTTCCTTCTATACAAGTTTCCTTAATTTTTTTTTTTTTTTTTAATTTTTAATTGTTGTGTGTATAATTTTGACACATAAGACGCATACGTAATATTCTTAGTAGGAACACACACTGGACTGCTGACCCGTGGCTGAAGAGATCTGTTAATGACCGCAACAAAAAATTCAGTGCTCATCATCAGTGTTACATTTACACGCTTGGCAGGGCATGCTTGTGACGCAACTTGGATTGTGCCCAATGGGACAATCCTGCATGTTACTCGGTCAATACGATTTGTAAATTAGTTAAATTTCTTTACTTAAAAATTGATTTCTATCTGTCAAATATTATTTCATATGCATAATCACACTTGAAATCATTTATCCGTTAAAAATTATATAATTCATTCATCGTTTGATATAAAATCCATCGATTAATAGATCCATGAAAATGGTAAGTACATGTATAGAGGGAGTCAGTGTTCAGAACTTAAAAATGGTTCTGTTCAGGATTCAGGAAAAGTTAAAACTTTGTTCTACCATCATAATTAAACCATTTTAAGAAATATGCCACATTCTAAAAATAGTTTGCGTGGAAATGCAATTAAATAAGTTCGGCAATTTAGGGATTTATTTTTCTTTAGTGTCCAAAACTGATTCCTTTATGTATTGGTAGTGCAATTTAATTAATACTTCGGGGAATGAAAAAAAAAATCAGGAAAACGTCTTCGAATTCTGAACCGTTGTCTTGCTACCTACTCTGATTTGACAAGACCATTGCTATTCAAAGCATCTGATTGATTTTTTGCTATGTTTCCCAGACATTTGTCTGGAAAATAAAAAGGTGGTAAGTTCATTATTTAAATAGTACACGACCATAGGCTGGAGTGGCGAGGGGATTTCCAACTTTATCAGAAATCATTTAATCCAATGGAAAATTCCAATCCGTCGCACTAAAATAGATTTTCAAACATTTGCCAAGCCTTTCAAAATCATTTAGCCTTCCGGAAGCGATTTTCCTCAGCACTCTATCTAACTATGCCACGGACTAAAGCTAATGCAAGGTGATAAAGAAACGTAAAAACTGAGTTTTTCGTGATAAAGTCGGAGAATGAACGGAAGTTTGAAATCCTTACTTCGTATTTTTTGGGGGGCTTGATCTCATTTTATTGATGAGGGCGCTAATGGTTTTGATTTCATAAATGTGATACTCCATGAGAAACAACGAATTCAAAACTGACAAAGCTTATACAGCATTCACCATATATCCGGATCACACGAGTATTTAAAACAAACAGACACAGTGTGCATATGCCTTTCGAGCACATTTTCTTCTGAAAGAGGAACCGAGATGACGAAACTTTATAAAATCTCAACATACCGAATTCAACAAGGAAGAATAATTACACTTCCTCTTAATCGTTTAGGCTACTTTCATTTTAACACCCCGGAATGTATGAATTTGACTAAATTTAGCGCCTGGTTTTAATGACCAATGATACCGCAAACCGTTGGTGAAAATGAAATTTAATGGAGGAGGAGTAAGTTCATGCTGTTACCATGTAGGAAACAGAACCAATGCTTCAACTCATTGCCTTACGCGTATTAACCGTGCCACGGTAAAATTAGAAAACTTCGTAACGAAAATCGTAACAACTTACTGTCCACGACTGTTTCTGTGCCGATAAATTGGAGCGTCACGGTTATCATGATGAAGCTTTCCTTCTTACTTTTTGAAACATTGATTTTATCTGTCTGATT
The DNA here is from genome assembly GCA_037179385.1 of Holothuria scabra. Taxonomy (NCBI): domain Eukaryota; kingdom Metazoa; phylum Echinodermata; class Holothuroidea; order Aspidochirotida; family Holothuriidae; genus Holothuria; species Holothuria scabra. The sequence goes on from CM074179.1 coordinate 14,606,824, forward strand.
GCATCTTATCGCCTCAAGGAGAAAATGAAGCTCACTACATTTGCACCTGATACAGTGGCCTAGTATGGGCCACAGAAAAAGAACATATCAATAACTGTCGTAAATATTACAGTCAGGAGGCTAATGTGTTGTCAGGTTGTGGTGGCCAAATGGCAAACTGCGAGGAGGCTCTGCTGCTCAAAGGACACGGCTGAAAGAAAAATGATTGCAATATAATTTTAAAACTGGATGTTTGAGGTAAAAGGCATATTCTGTTGAACTTTCACATGGGTCTCCTAAGGCCAAATCAAATTCCAAACATGATCTTCAAACCGTTTGCAAAACTCTTTTCCTAGTAGTTCAAGATATCGCGCTTTCAATATTGGAAACTCTAAACTGTAAAACATTTGCCCACTTTTCAACAAACCCACAGAGTATTATGTAAGGTGGGCACATTTTCTCAAATTCCTATTTTTTTTCTTTTTGTTTATACTGGAATGTCCTTTCTGTCCTTCATATTTGATACTGCTAGAATTTTCCTGTAGATATGGCACACGGTATCCGTACACATAAGTTGGGTGTAGCCGACTCTGTTGCCTTAAACGCCCTACAGGGACATCAAAGATTCATAAAATAATTAGAAGCAATTTTACATTATTGTGTCCCGATGGTGTCACAAATTTCTCATAATGCCTTATATAAGTATGCATCACTCTAAACGTTAGCATCTTTTGAACAATATATGCTATTTATAGGCGAATTCACCTTCTGAAAGGAAAAAATTCTCTGCACATTTCGAAGGCAATGAATTTTGCCTCCGGAAAGTCAATTTAATGGTTCATCAGCAGAAAGACGTGATTGACCAGCTGCAGGTGAAAGCGGAAAATGAAGACAAACATATGGAAATAGTTCCTGAATTAAAATTCCAATATTGAGCCATACTGAATACTTTGTAGGTCTGTCATAAGCTAGATGACACCATTGCCTGGCCGACTCAGTGGTTAAACATCTACGTTCTCCTTACTTTTGCATTTACCAGGCTACAATGTCCAATGTGAATGAGCATTTTGACTAAAGGATGTTCCTTCACAAGTGACCACCTATGTGAATGTTTCCAGATTATGCCTACACTCTGATTAATAATGTGAACTGAAGAGGGATTTGGATATACTTTTTTCCCCAGAAAGAATAACCGTCCTCAAAGAATCAGAATTGCTTTAAACTACCACTATTAAAATGAGCCTAATTGATTGTTAAATGTTTGTACATCAAATTTTATCTTCCCCGAGGTAAGGAATACAAATTTGGCAAATTCAGTTCAATTTCACTTTTTAAAAAATATGGCTACGTAATCTTTAAAGAATGGTTAGAAAATGGACTTGGGGTCTGGATTTCGAGAGTTCAATTCTTGGCAGGATCATAACGGAGGCTTAAAAACAGAACCTGCCCTGCCGTTGTGCTTAGTATCAGCGTCAGCAATGGAGTAGCAAAAGCTAGACAGGAGACACAACTCGACTTACACCAACTGGTTTGAAACTGGGCTGTGAAATTCTCCATAACCTAAACTGACTTAAAGAGTGACCGTTGTTGAGAAATTGAGAAAAAAAAAAAAAAAACCAGCCGCGACGCATAAAGCTTATCTTCCGATGTATTCAGATTATAGTTAAGTTCTGCAGATCCCCTTTACCATTTAAAAATACCGTTTTTCCCCAAGCGAGTCTAATGGCTTCCCTTGATGACTTTTTTAGGCTAAGTGTCTGTTTTTGTTTCAGTCTATTGCACGAAAACATTCCAATAACTAAACGTCGTTATCGTTTCTACTTGTCACACAGGGGCGGCGTCAAGTGGCCGGCAAGGAGGGAAGACCGTCTCTGTTTGCTTTGCACAATACTAAAATAGAAGTAAAAGAAAGGAAAAAGAAGAAAAGGACCACTCAACAAATACTTCGTTCCTTTTATCAAAATACCGTGGCACCACCCCTATTATCACGTGATATATTGTATTTCTTTAGCGTTCAATAGAAGAATGATGTCACGGCATTTCCACTGTTGCTTAAAAAGTTAAATGTAGGTTGATTTGCTTTCACTTTACAGAAGATATAATATTTCCTGAAACAAAAAGTGTCTATGCCACTTTTACCTACAGTGCTTCTACTGATCTTATGCGGTATAACAACAATATCACAATATCCTTGCATGGTATGATTAAGTGAGTTATGCAGTGTACAGTAAAATTATGCCTGCCGAGGCAAAATTTTAGACGATTGGCATTTTTAAATTAGACTACTTCTTGCACTACATGCTTTCAGTACATCAAATTCAAGTGCAAGCTTCACAGCTGCAGAATATCTTACGAACGGCAGGTATTTCTCAGGAAGTCTGAGCCATCTTTTTCAAAAGGACACTAGAAATGGGAGTCTTGGACATTACATATTTTGCGTTTTAAGGCCTAACCTCTGCCACTGAAAATTTCTGTGTACTACCTCTAAAATTGTAGTTTGGGGTGGAGCTTGACTGCTTTTAAGACATTTGCGGAGAACACAAGTGTGTGCGTTTCGGTCACTTGTCACCTATAGCATTCAATTGTCGCCTTTTTTACGCATCTCTCTTTATGTGACAAACCTATCCCAGACAGAGAACAAATTTAGTAAAATGAAGGTGTTTGCGCGACAAATAGCATCTCACTTTAATTAATGCAGAACAATTCATGCCCTTCCCAGAAGTGTATAAGCTACGAGGGGGGAGGGAATGGCCCCGACTCTTGGAAATGAAACAGAAGTATGAAGTTTGGAACATGGGTTACCAGTTAAACAGGTTACACCAGTCAGCAGACAACGTAAGCTTTTACCATTTTTTTCATGTATGAAATCCTTTATACATGTAATTATCTGTTACAGAGTGCCAATTGTAGTTTTCGATGTAGTATTAGAGCTCAGGTACGTCACATAAATCACTTTTGAACTTGTCCGGACGCTGAAAATTTAAAAAAAGGAAACTTGCCCTATATGACACCAATAAATAAAGTTACACAGGTGATCTACAATACGGTTCCGCACCTTTCCTTTCACGAAATCCTAAATAATGTCTATTAGAAGGTGAGTGTCCATTTGGTCAAGGCGCGATCGTTTCTAACCAAAACATTTTCCAGAGCTCTTTCAAGGCTTTTGGCTGAGACCAACTGCAATCGTGTACCATCGTATGCACATGCTTTCATAGTTTTGTGTAAAATGGACGCAAGATAACAAAATGAAAGCAAAGTTGCCATTGTCCGTTTTTTATTGAGAATGGTCACGCCTCATTTTATATAAGCATGTGGATGATAAGATTGCAGGCATTTTAAAATCGGTGCGATTGTCAGTTTATACGCAAATCTTCAGGCAAAACCAAGTGTGGGCTATTGAAGGTGAGCTCCACGAAACATCTTGGGGTCCCACGTGAAACTCTGCGAGCTCTTCGTTCTCTCTTCGTGAATATTTAAGTTTCAGCAATGGTTTATTAGGTTCCAATGGGGGGGGGGGGGATCGGTGGGATACAGCATATAATTGGTTTATTGGTCACCAAATTCATGTTCCGCTTTAAGCAGCTAATGGGCAGACTTTTCGCAGGTACCATCCCTCATTTTTAGGTTGGTGGCTTAGATTAGGTTACATGGAGTTTTACGGCCCACTTTCCAACCAGTTGGTTCAAGTCGACATTTAGGTTTAATATACATTGTGCTACATTGACTTAAGTATTTTAAGTCATTAAATCATAAAATAGTGAAGAACAAAACTAATATGAAATTCCTGCTTTTAAATGTTAACAATGCATTGTTAATTAAAATTACTGTATGGGGCAATATTCCAACATAAATTTTGTTGAAGGTTTTATGGTTTTTCGCATTTTACTTCCTTACTCGTAAAAAGGAAATCCGGGCTCTAAATTCCTGATCACGCTCAAATGGGAAGTCATTTGCATATGTTATTATAATGTGGCTAAATATGGTTTGAATGTTATGATTTTGGTTTGCTGACAGCCTACTCATTAAGCTTTCAAAGGAGGCCTTAATGTAAAACAGGTACACAAATTAAACCAAAAGTATAAATATGGCCATATAAAAGTTTAAATGTAATTCTGGCATGACATTTTAATCAGTAAAATCTGGCTTGTTATGGCCATATAAAAACTTTATTTACATCTGTATAAACATTTCATCAAGTTAAATTTGGCTTGATATGTCCAACTAAAACTTTATTAACATATCTGGGCTTGTATTTCATAAAGTTTTATCTGGCTTGTTATGGTCATCAAATACCTTATTTACATATCTGGACTAGTATTACATCAAGTTATATCTGGCTTATTATGGCCGTATAAAACTTGATTTGCATATCTGGAAAGGCATGTCAGCAAGTTTGCTTGCTTGATATGGCCAGATATAACCTTGATATAATGTATCAAGAAAACCGTATCGGGTTTCATATCTGGCTTCATATGGCAATATAAGGCTTTGTAACAGCTAGATATTTCCAGATATAAGCCAGATATAAATTTTGAGTAGCGGTCATGCTTTTATGCAACATGAACATTAAAAGAGTTTGTAGACCTCAAAATGGTTATCACAAACTCTTTACCATGCAAACCATTCAAAATTCTGCATCCTTGTTAAAATGAATGAAATGAATTGTTGTCCTACTGATAATTGTTTTAGTGTACTGATAAACAGTTCCCTTTTCACTTTTCTTTAAATGAACATTTTACATGATAAAGTCTAATCGTTTACTTCGTAACTGCAGGATGGTTATCTGGCCCTACGCGGTTGTGACAGGAAAATGTCTCTTCCCATATACACTTCGGTGGACTTGGCAAACAAAGTACCGGCGGAATGGCATTCAATGAAGGTTTTTCCCATGATTCATTTAAACGATATTTGAAGGAGAAGACCAAGCAGATCTTCGTCTTGGTCATTTCTTCCAATGTACTGGCTGCTTCTAAGGAGTCATGTAATGTATATGTTGGTTCTCAGAGGTGTACTTATCTTGATTTGCAGGTAATGTGCATTTCACTTTAATGATTTTTCAAAATAATGTTTCATATGTACTATTTCTTGCCTTTGACTCCAGACGTTTTGCAAAAGGTTCTTTCAGTTTTACACGAAATCTTGAATCTAGACTTAATAAAAGCATGAAATATAGTGACCGGCCAATTCCACCTAGACAATTGGCACCAGGGTAGTTAGTTTCCGGACAACTACCACAGGACCAATTATAGCCAGACAGGATAATTTTTAACCCGGACAACTGCCAACCCGGGCAATTTCCTCCCGAACAAGTCCAGACGCACGAAATGCCGCCACAAATAGCTCTGAATCATGCCATTTCCCAGGAGAACTCACTCATCAAAGTCACACTATAAATATACGTGCATGATGGGTTCAGTACAGAAACCCCCAAATTTTAGAAGTAACCTACACCTAATAGATAATGCTCTAAAATGCCAACTTAAGATACAAAAGTAACATGCTTGTAAAACAACACACTCAAATATGAAAACAGTTCAAATCTTTCTTGCAAGAAATAACTTATAAACTACGTACAGCTAAGCCTACATTTTTAAATATCTAATTTTAAAATATCTTTTTCACTATGCAAAGGATTCACGAAAACGATGTCTTACATGGTGTTAAGTTAAACAATGAAACACGAGAACGACTTAAGCAGATGAGAGACAAGCGTGGAACACCAAGTTTGTAATACTACATAATCCATCCACTCCATCCCAGATGTAACAGGACATATCCCCCTGCCAGCGATGTTTGCCCACGGTGATACTGCCTGCTGAATTGACGAAGGTTCGCATACTCTGTGCTATATTGCATAGAGACCTAGTTGTTTTATGATTTCTGAGAGAGCGCCATCTTCTAGGAGGTACTACATTGTATGCTCCGCAGGCTATAGGTAACAGAATAATGGGCCTTTCGTTTTGCGGAATTCCCCGTTACGTATATAGCCTATGCTGCTCCGTTTAAGGCATAATCTGGAAACAAAATAAACTGCATCTCAATAGTATAGCGTTCAGAGGATACAGGTTTTTTAAGTAATGCAATTTTGCATGAGATTTGGTGCATCACGGGTAATCTGCGATGTAATCGTGGCCCATTAATTTCGCTTTGCATTCAATTTATTTATAGTGATGATTCTATTAATCAATTCTAATGGTTGTACTCTACGTGTGGTACATGGTTATGCTAGACTTACAGGAAAAGGTATTCAAACATTCCAACAGTATCGAATTTCAACGACAAACAGGACGTTCAATTATAAAGAAAAACAAAAGGAATGTGAGGCAATGTGCCCACATTACATAACTTCCAGATGCTTGTTGAAAAGCAGAGGTATTTTTTAACAAAAATACCCAGTCTTTACAATGAGATATCTTGAGTTATGAAAGTGGTATTGAGACATGGTTTGAAGGATATGGTGTAAATAGTTTTACTTTTCTTACAACACCAGGGTGAAAGGCCACCAGAATAGGCCTTTAACGACTGTTTTCTTTTTTTTCTTTTTCAAGATTTTTCTACGGGTATGATTATTTGCATTGGCATAGCTATCCATGTAAGCTAAGCACTATACGTTGTGCCTGGTTTAAGTGTGGTGAAGTTGGTGTTTCCTGTTTGTTAGGAATATGTGCATCACATTGTTTAGTGGTATGTTATTCATTCTGTGTTGAGCCAGTTATTAAATTTGATCACAGCTAGCACGGTGATTAGATCAACACGGAACTCCAATGTCATACCTCCTTACCTAGACTATGCTAGCGATTATGTTTGATCTGGAGGAGGGCGTTCGAAGCTTCCCTGTGGAATGATTTCCCTAACTGCTCAATCTGTATGATTAATACACTTTGAGGTACAGTAATTTTCGTATTTGTATTTTGCAAATGAGTCATAATAGTGAGCACTATAGTAAATTGTTACTGCAAACTGTACAGACCTACAGAACAACGACAGGAAATCAGTGGTAGGTGCAGTGACGTAATGGAAAGGCTACATTTGAAATCGTTGAACGTGTTAAGTGTGTAACCCGTCCTGAAATTGGATTTCGACTCCAGGCTTTGGGAAAGTAAGGTGAGTTCTTTTTAATCAACAGGAATGTAGCTACCCTAGTATGTTCTCAGATAAAGTAGGATTTGATCCAAAAGAAACCAAATTTGATCTGAATGCACTCTACAAACAGTTGAGTAAAAAGCGTTGGGTAAAGTCCAAACTGCTCAACATGGGCAAATTATTGCCCACCAAACATATCGAAACAGTTTACCCATTTTTGTTGGATAAATTATGGCAGGTGAAGATTGAAGTTTTAATGAAATGTACAGATCAATGTTTCATTCTGCTTTGCAAAAAGAGGTGGAAAGACTTACAAGAGAAAAAAAAATGAAATAAGTCTGTCGTTAGCAAAGACACACTTCTGTTTAATTAAGGTCCCAACAGTTATTCCTTTCGACAAAGTAATTTTAGACCTACATGTTCGCCCACTTTTATAGTATAAGCCCTAGCTTGTAAACGTTGAGCCATTTTACAGCTGGATAAAACGAAACGTCGCGTAGCTGATCACGAGATCGGGTTACTAATCACTTGAGCACTATCAGGCAAAATTTTTCGGTTTAAACGGTCTCCGACCATTTCAACCCAATTCGGCTTGTTCTTTACAGGAACTAATGGTCAGGGCAGCCATTTCATGCCGAGAGGTTCCGACCGTGATCACCTTATTGCCGAAAATCGACTAAAAGTGAGGTTGGGCAATCTCGCTCAAAACAGACGGAACGACAGACTCGAACTTTTATAGATTGTGTTTTTTTTTTCAACGGACTGTACCCTTAACTCGAACTTTAATTGATCTTTAATTTTTTTTTTGAACTTTAATTTTCCTTGCAAAGTCCGTTTTTAATGATGCCATAATCAGTTAGCGTTTTATTATATATGTATTTATCGGGTCACGACTATAAGTGTTTTTCGCATAGTTCCGTCGTGAAACTGTGTTTCAAGAAGTTACGTCGCGTTGTGGCACATATTCCATAAGCGATCCTGTTATATAGAGGTCGTGCGCATTATATGGTATGCAGCGCGTTTCAGTTTGGCCCAAAGACGGATTCGAAAGAACAGTGATGGTCTGATTTTAGTAGGACATAACCGGGTTCAATTTCCTTACTTTCCTTTATCATAGATGGTTGGACACTAAAATACCACTTGATTCCCTCAATTCCACTGAGTATGAGGGTTTGCAATTCATGTAGACAATAAATGAAGACGATTTAGGGTTGATCGATCCAACTAATGGCTGAATGGCTGCTCCCGTCACTAAACACAAGCGCTGATCGGATTCGTCTATACTGGGTGGGTATGATCACGAGAAGTACGTGTGTTACCAATACGCACACATTACAATAGGCTTCCTTAAAAATAATTGTTTCGAAGCCTGGCTAGAAAAATCATAAGACACGCAACGCTGTGACGTAGGTGCATGTCGTCTGTATGTGCGCCAGTTGAGTTGTATCGGCAGTTCGGTACGAGTTTGTTGTTTCATTTGAATAACGTTTTTCAACCAGTTGATATTTTTCCTCCGAATGAAGGGTATAACTACCCGAAACGTTTCTGAGCTTCCTCCTAAATTTTAGCAGTCTTTATTATTCCAGGCAGTTTAACTACATATAAATGAAATGTGTTGGGCAAGAATTTTTTAGTACCCAACATGTGGGTATGATGTAACTGACCAATCATATTTTTCATATAAGATTTGTCTAGTTTACAGATGATTATTTTAAGAAAAAGTGGTTAATTAAGACCTCGATTGTTGAATCAGATTGCATTTCATGAATAGTTAACGAAAGAATTTTCAGTGAAAATCTGGACGAAATTCCTGTACCAGATTTGATCGTACAAAAAATAAACTAACTACTACGTAAAGAGGGTGGGTGGGAGGGGTACCAACTGGTGCTACTGAGTCACCGCTGCATAGGTCTGCAGTGTAAGATTGTTGATACTAAAAAATTAAAACACGTCCTTACGAACGACACCTCATCATACACTATCTGAAGACAGAGGACGGAGTTGTTCCTCTAATTCCAGACTGAAGTCTCGTATCTTGAAAACGTCATTGTGCGGGTGTCAAAACCTTGCTTTGGAAATCATTTATTTTTCTGAAAAAGTTGCATGCAGACTCTGCACCAAGACTTTGTACACATTTTTAGTTGCCTTAAAATGTGTTTGCTAATCTCAGTCTGCCAGGACGGTTATTCACTAAAGATTACATATATATTTCTTTAAAACATAGTAGGGGACGGTTCGTTGTTTCAAATTCCTAAATGTTGTGCTTCTTCATAACCACACATGTTGGACTATGCACACGAACAATCGAGGTAATCATAGAGACAGAAAATGTTAGTACGTTTGATATGGAACTGAAAAAAGAAAATCAATGACTCAGGAAGCTCGCGAAAATTTCAGGGATTTGCTATGTAAAAGTGTGGAATTATCTTCATAGTAGAAAATCTATCTTAATCGGTGGAATACACCTTTCATAACCTCCACGTATAGTCCCCCTGCCCACCCACCCCCAAGTCGACCCCCATGGTGTTGGGTACAAATTAAAACATTTGTTGGGCAATTATTAGCCCGGTGAAATGGTTGGTCTGTTTCCCCTGCCCAAATAATGAGTAAAATGCTTAACCAACTAAGTTGAGCAGTTTTTTTTTTCAACCAGTAATAAGTTTAAGCCTACTGTTACATCAGATTAAATTTAATTAGATTGAGTTTTACGGCCCAGTTTTTAACCAATTGGGCCGCCAAGGCCTTCTTTCCATTTGTGGCTCATTGCCACATCAGGTACACTGCAAGCGTTACTTTGAATTGATAAGAGTCGGTGTCGGGTCGCTTGGATAAATCAAGAAGAAAAACTGGAAGTGTGGTTGCGAATCCGGCGGGTCCAAGTTTTTTCTGCTTTGGCGGCTACTCAACTATTTTAAAAGACTGTGATCCAGTATACAAGCTGCTGCTCAGTAAATGAAGTCATGTGACAAGTTCTCTTGCATTCCCGGTTATTGTAAGTCTGCGCAAATGAGATTTCCCGAAACTGTGACTGACAAGGAGTCATCCCCTAAATGTTACGTAATGTATAAGTATGCCTATAAATGGCTACAACAACACAGTAAGTTGACATTTTGATCTTTCCTTCTCTTAGAAATCAGAGATTTTTTAGTTTTTTTCAAACATATAATGCAAAAATACGCTCCTAAAAAGAGGCGGTCGATTCTTGTGTTAAGACCTCAAACTTTGCGAGTACCTGACTCATTGAGGGTTGTAAAACGATGTTTTTTGTATCGACAGTTAGAGATTATAGCATAGGCTTTTTGTTGATACCAAAGTAACGTAGTTTTATTTACTAATTGTTTTGTAAACAACTGCTAAACCCGAATGGGCATTTACCGTACAATATATATGTAGTATGTACTAGGCCTATGCATATGGTAAAAGTGCACACGTTAACGTTATAGCCTATAGTATTAGTACTACTACTATTCCAATACGGCTCACAACGTCGGTCATAACAATATAATGTGGCAACCTTTACAAACTCCCAGTGTTGTTCGTTTGTTTGATTTGCAGTCTCTGAAATCCGAAGCTTCTGTTTTCATGGCATATTCAGTAACATGGCAATTTTGGCCAGTGAAAGAAGGAAAATAGCCCTGAGAAGTGGGGGCTTGTAACTTAGTTGTAGAGTAAACCTGAGAGTGGTGCTGTGTGGGTGTATGAATCATGCCATGGATTAACCAAACCCCAAATTTAGAGGGCTCAGCTTCAGTCTGGACATATTCACGGGTTATTATTTTTTCTTACCTGATAGTTACTGAGCCGCAAACAGAAAAACTCAGTCCTTTCCAAAATTTCATGCTGTTTCTATTGCGGTAAAAAAGTTGATTTTCTAACCTCAGTAATCTATTGTTCAACTGAGGTATATCAAGTTTCCATACCTACTGCTGGATGTCTATTATTACCATTTCACCGAGCTCCTAGTCCACTTAGGTTGCAAAAAAATTTCACAGTTCTTTGGGCAGGATTGTAATCAAAACCCCCTCTATGTGATCTGCATATATATTTCTGATCATTAAAGAGGTCACATAAAGGAGAATCATATTGGGCAACATTTACGTATAGTTCCCTGCACATAAAGCTGACTGCATTGTTACATTGACTGTTAATCTGAACTACTAGGCACATCAAACTGGCCTAGTAGAAACGAGTTTGAAACATTCCGTCGTCTCACAAGAGGACAGTTTGGTGATGAATTATTATCCTAGCAGTCCAGCCATCGTCACGTAATTTTTAGGACCAGTATTCCTGTGAAAGGAAATTCACAAGGAAGTTAAAGAAAGATCCCATTTGCCAAACCTCAGCTGACCGTGACAGTACTCCTTCCCTCGCAAACTTATTTTGTATTTGTCTTTAATTACCTTCAGTATTTTTCATTTTTACCCAGAGAAAATGAGAAAAATTAAGAGCACTTGTTAAATATTTTACTGATGATCTTTCCTGCAAGGCCCTTTCTGTCTGAGCATGTACCCTTTTAAAAAGACCACACATCCATTTTCTTGCTCAATAAATTGTGCTGACTGAGTGTACATGACTATGCGTGTGGAATTTATTTATTCTTTTTTTTTTTTCAGAGAATGGACATTGGATTGAAGTTGATACAGTTTCCTAGAATAAAGATTTTCACTTTTGTCACTGTTTTAGTGCAAACAAGATACAGTACAGTTTTGCTCTGTATGCACATAGCTAGCTATGATGACTATGACTTTGTTTGTGTATAAATGGCCTATTACATTCAAAAAAGTATACCAGTGCAACACTACTGATTGGTTTAATTTGTAAGTGGCATTGAAACAAACAATTTGTGGCAAAAACAAATCTCTGATGAACTGTTTTTTCTTTAAGTAGAATGTATCAAAACTCTATAATTCCTAGATTTTGACTGTGCTATTCTGGCGGAAGTGTAGTGGCCAAGATCCCCAAAATGTCAAAGGTGCAAGCATCTCACCATTTTCTCCGAAAATGGGAACAGTACTGGCTGCTGTTGTAACGTTATACAAATAGGACCATTAACGTTTATTTCGCTAAAGTAGGATTGCTATACCCTGTTTATACTCTGGGCGCCACATTCGATTGGCGGTGGAATTTACCGAGTACCTGACTCACTGAGAATAATTTTAGTGCAAAATGCTACCAACAGAGAGAAAACAAAATTCTCTCTCTATTGAAGTAAAAACTGAGTAGTTTAAAACAACATTGAATAAATGCTGAACGATTTTGCTGAGCATTGCAAATCCATTTCAGACGTTTCATAAAATGGACTAAAATCCTCTTTTCTGCTCATAATTTCTCTCGGAATCAGGCACCAAAAGTATTTATTCTTATCCGTTGATTTTCACGGTTTCGACGATTTTTTTGGTTCCTAGTGTCTGAGATAATTGACTTTAAAAGCCATGGCTTAAAGCTAATTAGTTATCAAATATCTATGACGTCACGAAACGTCATGCATAAAATGGTTGGAGAAGGAAGCTCTTTTTAAGAAGTTGCGATTTGACTGGATCAAGGACGTTGATCTTAACCAGATACTGGGGGGAGGTACTTTCACAAACGACTTGCGGGTAACCAGGAACTCTGATATGGACGAGGGGCACCGTTAGAGTGTAAAGTTTGTATTCAGTAGTGACACCTTATGGTAATTACTGTTTGCGAGAATCGCGTGATATATCAAGCCTGCCATGTACATTCTATTTGTGAGGATACCGCTCACGGCGAACACTTGCGCGCGAAGCGCGGTAATTTTTTCTCTTGTGAGACTTTTCACCTCTTCTTGCAATACAGCATAGAACATTTTCAAGTTTTAAGTTTCAAGTTTATTTTTAACCTCAAATTGCTAGAAATTAACATTACTGCACAAGCAACATGTAAAGATAAATACTATCATTAAAGGTGAAAGGAGCCAGAGGGAAGCAGAGATGTTTTAACTAAGTCTGGCTCCTCAAGAAAGGAGAACTAAACATATAAGTAGCAAAAACATAAGAACAGAAGGCAAAAAGTAAGCAAAAAAGCTAAGAAAAAAATTTAAGCGGAACCAAAAACATTTAACATATAAAAAAATAGTTCATATCCAACCTTAAATATTAGGAGTGTCGAGGAGAAACTGTTAGTACTTCACTTTAAAAGAATTTAGGGAAGTGCAATGTCTAATGTGATCTGGAAGCTCCGGAGTGCCTAATCTGGGATTTGGCGAGAGACGTTCTAGAGTAGGGAATAATGAGCAGAAGCTTTTTCCTTGTATCCTAAACATGGCAATGCCTATTTTGGACATAAAAATTGCTGTAGCATTTAGGCAACTTGTAACTAACAAAATTATGCATGAAAACACAAAGCTGGTAATTGCAAAGGTCGAAAACAGAAAGAATACGGTGGGATTTGAAGGGAGGTCCTGTATGATGAGTGAAACAAACATTACAAATGTTGTGTACAGCACGGTTTTGCAGCAAATAAATGGATTGTAGGAAATCTTTTTTAGCATTTCGCCAAACAAGTAAATTAAAGTTAACATGTGGGAGAATGAGTGCATTGTAACGTAGCAGAAGGGTAATTTCCCAACTAACTTATTCCCAGCCCCCCCCCCCCCCCCAACACTGTTTGAGTTTTGCCTCCTTGCGCAGATTCAGACCATATAACATTGTTCCCAAAATTTTCCTGAGGAACATGCAAGTCGATTACATGTAATGGGCAAATCTCCATACCTGTTAAAGTGTCAGGTATTCAGCACCAAATGACTTTTGTGACCATCAAAGATCATTCACCGATTAAGAAGTTTGCTCTCTCCTAAAAATATACTTGGGGTGAATAACCTATGCATCGGAATTGTGGGCTAATTCCCCTTCCACTAGCCTGAACTTGTCATCTAAATACTTAACATAATAATATCTAATAAAGAGTAAAGAATTTTCCAAAAGAACGGAACTTTCACGGATTGAATGTTTGGTTTGAATGAATAACGCCCACCAAACTACTTGTAACATCTTTGCGGAAACTTCATTACTATTCAATCGACATATCTGAAATTCAAGTTAAGCAGTTTAAATCAAATCTAACTGCGAAGAAAGTCGCGCTCATCTAATTTAAAATGCTTCAGAAATTAAGACTGCGTGTCACGTCAATCTCCAACTTTTTATTGATTATAAAAATAGTACATATAATTTTTCCTCACGCCTCAAAAATTGATGGTAGGGGACATTTGCTGTGATACCCCTTGAAAAATATTAGGGAATGTCCCCCGTGTTCCCTCCTCCCCGTGGCTGTAATTAAGTCATTATTCTTTTTTAAATTATGCACAAAATCGTTACAAGTCAGGAAACCACACAAAATTCAAAACCTTAACTTATTTTCGTAACTATCGGACATGTAACTTGACTCATTATACTAACTGTAACCATTGTCATGTGGCAGTGAATACTGTCATCAAGTTATCAATATCAACTCAATGAACCTCGTTTAAATGAAAATTCCCCGTCTTTAAATTGGTTGCTTTCAAGGACGCTTCTACGAATCATGCACGTATAGGTTTTTGTTGTGAACAAAAAGTGTAATTGGATGATATCTTGTATGTTTGGTTCCTGGTAATGATAAGTAACAAAGCCACATATTGCAACACCGTGGGATTCCCCGGCCGATCGTTCAACACAAGGTTTGCATGCGCATTACATTACCCAAAATGTGCTTGGTACTGGTAGTGACAATCACAAATGTATGCATAAAACGAAGAACGTCCAAGATTTTTTCCCCAAAACAGGCTCGTAGCCCGGGGGGGGGGGGGGTGAAGCCCCCATGAAAAGACTAGACACCCCAAAGTTTGCCATTGACTTAATACATTTGTGATCACCCCCCTCCCGATAAAAAATAATTTCCGCGGGAATACTTTGTCCTCCTTTCGTGCCTTGTCAGGCCTGCCATAAACGTAGATTGGGGTTAACATATGTGTAAAAGTTTTATGCAAATGAGGCTAAGCCAAATCGGTAAAATCTACCACAGTTCGAGTTTTAGCCTCGGCAAAAAACAAAAATGAAATGATGCCCAATTTTTGCACCAGATTGGGTGTGTAATGGTACCTAAATATTTTATTTTCGTAACAGTCTTGAGTAAAACAAAGTCCAAGTAAAGAAATAGTTCCAGATAAAACTAAATCAATATATGCCATATTTATCACATTTTCCTCATTCCCAACTTTGTATCTTTTGCTCCTTTTTTTTTTTTTTTTTTTGCTACCTGGCACAGACTTAGAATTACAGACAATATAAACTGTGCTACCAATCAAGGGGAAGCAACAAAGGTTGAAAAACAAACAAGTCTTTGAAAAGCCGAAAGAACTTCGACAGCACAGTTCCCGTGAGGATTCTTATTAGAGTAGGACTATTTAGTTTACATGATATCTTTCTGTTCATTCATAGTATATTATCACTAACGTCAAATGCGTCTTTGCCACCCTTATGGGGGTGGGGGAGGGGTGCAGGCTAAAGTTAGAGTTTAAATTTTCATGGATAATTACCTTCAGTGAAAATGGCTACATAAAATATAATTGTGCATTTACCTGACACTTTTGTGACAATTGTGTTTTCGTGACCCTTGTTGTAACAATTTTGTACTGTAATTTTAATAAAAGGGCGATGAGACCAAGGCTCTAGCTCGAAAAGAGAGGCGCTATGAGCAACTTGTAACAAGTCACGTAAATATACAGCTGGTGGTCTTGGTGACATTAAACGTTTACCCATTTAAACCTCAAAAATGTAAAATTGAAAAATTTCAAGTTCTCATTGCTCTGCATCTAGGCATGATTAAACGTTCCTCTTACTTTTTTACATCCCCTTCTCTGCCTGATTATTTCTTAAACCTTCAAGGAGGAAACGAAACCCACCTTACGCACACTTGATTTGATCATATTTCACATCTGCTGAAATGATTGACAGTTACTGATGCATTAAAATCCACAAAAAAGCTATGTAGCAGTTGTGGTTAACTAACAGGCCAGTCAAGCATGTGTTAATTGTTTTTTTACGCAGTGTAAACACAATGAAAGCAGAGCTCATTTGAGGGCAAAGATCATATAACAAACTCACATGCCAGTTATACCCACACCGCCTTTGATCTACTGAGGTGTCCTTGTTCCTTTCCAAGGATCAACGTTACGTCACAGCATGGTTTCAGCTTAAAGAGAACAACGTTTGCTAAAGAGAAGGGCGATCTCTCCTCCTGACCTGAGAGACGTACACACTTGTGCCCTTCCTAATATATTTCTCTGACTACTGGCCTGTATCAGACTGATAGTTTTGTGAGCGGCGTATGGAGAGAATAATTTAAAAGTTTAAAGCGACACCGTTAAATCACTGTGAATTCACATAACAAAACATCAAAACATAAATAGATGCATCCAGATTACAGGTAAAATGTGGCATTTATTGATAATATTTATCTATTATTATTTACTTACATATCTCTTAACCATGTTTTTTTTTTCTTTTGGATATTCCGTTAATTTTCAACGAAATAAAACAGTTTGAAAAACCCGAGGATTAATGGGCAATCAGATTAATACAGTGGCAGAACTGCCAAATGGTCAGGGGGTGGTCGCCCCATCCCCCCCCCCCCACCCCGACGGACCAAAATCGTCTGTCGGCGCCCTTTTTAGGTTTTTAACATACTTTACTCTTGAACCGTTACTGGCAAAAGGCATAATTTAATAGCATTGTTTTAAGGCCCAGATAACAAAATGCTCAAACAGCCACCTGTAACTGTACTATGTGCACTTTATTCTGAAGAAAAGGATCTTTTGTAATAAATGATTAGGTTTTGCCGAATCTTCATGCATTTTATGCACAAATGAATGTTGTCGCTGTGCTAAGGTAATTGCGTCCACACCAAGCTTGATTATAAGCTTTACAAAAAAAAAAAAAAAAACAGGCTGATATTAAATTCACCCTCCCGGCCAATAAAAGATGTTGCAAAGGGCGCAACAATAACTGTAGCGCAAATGGCCCTCTTTTTGTAGGTTTAATGGCAGGTTTAATCTTTATCTTAACAAAGTAGCCCATTATTACATTAAAATCTTATATCGAGGCCTGACAATAACACAAAATATAATGACCGCCTTCATACTAGAATGTGAAAGTGAGGGAAAGAAACATGGACGTCCGCAGGTAGTGGGGCAAGGGGAGAACTTGCTCTCCCCTGGAAAATAAAACACCTCAAAAAAACAAAGAAAACATAAAGAAAAAGACGAAGAATAATTAACTTCAAAATTTCTTAACAATTCACTCATTGTTTTCCCTATTTAAATGCGTTGAATAGGCTTAAGAAGTGCCATTTCCAGCAATCTGAGAGGCATTTTGGGTCAAAATTTTCTCGCGTTCCGCGCCAACTCGTTGTGGCGTGGAACTTCTTCCACCTAAAAACTACTTTGCCCCCCCCCCCCCAAAAAAAGTTTCTTCTGTGGAGGCCCATGGATAGAAAATTTAAACATGTTTAAATAGAAAAACTTGCTGAGGAGAAGTGGCAAAGTAGTCTTCTACCAGGTGCAGAAAATCAAATGGAAATTCGGAAAAGCTATGGATTCGATCGTACTGAGGCTCCGGAATTTTACTCCTTCCAAGCCCCCCTGCAGACCATTTTCGACCCCTCTGACCGAAATCAATCGCTCCGCAACTAAGGTGATATACACTCTAAAGAAGTGTCTCATTGCTAAATATTTACTGTTTAATTGCTGAATATTTTAAAATTTAAATCTGCTTTCAAAGTATGGACAAATTAAGTGTTTAATTGCTAAACACGAATATTAGGGCCTGCAGTGTACAGTTCCAACACCATAAACTAGGGGTTGAGCACTTACAACCGTTTCTCTAAATACCATGTAATTTGGGATATCCTTCGGTTCAAAAGTAAGATCCTTTCCCGTCAAAATAGTTTACATTCCCAACCCTCCAGGCTGTTATTTTGTAAGTAAAACCAAGGCTATCACATCATACTTGTAATGACGGACTACACCCTATTATATTGGAACTTATGCGTTTACATTTGCAGCAAAGAATACAACTCATATCTCCACGTACAGGCGTCATCCTACCGTGACCTTTTGCTCTAGCAAATCATTGAACATACAGGTTATGTGCAGTGCCATGGCGATAAGCACAATATCCGACGTGAGGTCACAAGGTCACGGGGAATTTTGCCGGCACATGTCATGCATGGTAGTTGTCTGGAGTTTTGAAAGATAGGTGCTTTCAGTACTGGTTGCGGCACAGTAGGAATGGTTGGAGAGTCGTAGCCTTTATATAGGTAAACGCTAGAGGCAGGAAGCAATTTGAAATGGGCGGGGGGGGGGGGGATGCGGAAGAAGCAATTTTTAGTATGCACCTAACCCCATCCCTTAACCAAAAGGTAAGTTATTATGCCTATTTGTTTTTGTTGTTTTTTAACCAAGAAGAGCGAGTGAAAAACGAAGGAAAGAAGAAAGGGAGAAACAGAGAGAAAGGGAAAAGGAGAAGAGTACTAGGAAAGAGATTGTTTAGCTTCACACAGGCTTCCACCAGTGGCGTAGCTAGGATTTTTTCCAGGGGGGCAAAGGTATGAAATTTCCCAAAAACTTTTCCCGGTCAATGTGTATGTATTTCATATAAAACATGCAAATTTACAAGTATAACAACAATACCATGCCATTTTGTAATATTACCTGCATTTTAATCTTAAAGTATAACATAGAGCAATCGGAACAAAGTATATTATTTTGGTGAACAATATCTGGTTTATTTGTATGTACTAACGCAGTGGCGTACGCAGGATTTCTCTGAAGGGGGAGGGGCATGCAGTATGGTCTAAGGGGAGGGGTGTCCGGAAATTTTTGGACGTTTTCAAGGAGCCTAGATGCCAAATGGTGCAAGATTTTCGACGTTGACAGGGACAGTGTTAAAAGTTGAATCGTGGTGGTTCATGAGGATAAAACTGAAACTTTTGTGTTTTGACATGCATTTCCAAATGCCATTTTATGCTACCTTGCGAAGAAAAACTTGTCATTAAATTTGCACACTTTTAGGAGTCAAAGTAAGAAAGCATTGATCGGTATTTGTGTTTTTTCTTGGCCACAAAATGTTATTTTGTCATAAAGATCATCTAAGCGGAGCGCCACCATTGGTTGGCGCGGAGCGTAGAGAAAATTTGGAAAAATCAGACCCCTTAGATGGCCGGAAATAGCATTTTCCAGGCTAATACGAAGAATCTAGCCAGTCGCTTTCTTGTTTTGTCGTTTGAAATAGAATGCTCACTTCAATATATGTTCGCAAACTGCAAAGTGATCAGAGAGTTAAGAGCTAATTTTACCCCAAAAATGTAATTTTGCCCAAAAGACCGAGCGAAGCGCCACCATTGGTTGGCGCGGAGCGTAAAGAAAATTTCGAAAAATCAGACCCCTCAGATGGTCAAAATAGCGTACTTATGCTTGTAAAGAGAATCTAAACATGTAGTCTATTTTATCGATGCCACCAGTGGGAAACAGAGTCTACCTTTTTAAGTAAAAATTGGAATTTGACAGAAGTTGCCTAGGTCTATTTGCAGGAATTAAAAAAAAGTTGGCATCACTGAAAGACCTTGCAGGGACAATCCTTCCCCTTTGAAAATTTCTGAAAATTGGGTGTCCTTATAAGCAATCTGGTGCCACATATGCTATCTTTTGAAGTAAAATCTGTGTTAATAAAGTTAGACTGCGTATTTTTAAGAACAAAGAAAAAATGGCATCTGTGAGGGGGGGGGGGGAGGATGGCCCAATGGTCTCCCCTTCGCACGCCACTAAGGAGGCCTAATAGTGGCTCGATCACACAGGATATCCTGTTAGAAAAGCGGTATGTTAAGTGTAGTAGGCTACAAGGTACTCATTGTCCATTTATTGTTACACTCAAAGTGAGCAGAAAGCTATTTTCCCGAACTAGGTTGTAAGCCTCCAAGGATTAGGCTAAGTAACAAAATCTCAGTGTGCCAACGGATCCCGTTAATTCTAAATTCTAGATTAACTTTAAGTTTATCGTTGGCCATGGATTGTTTCAGCCCCATCCATCGTTATGTACACAGAGTAAAATCTTCCTGTGCACTGAAATGCACTGATCATAACCCCCGTGCGTATACAAGCACAACAGAACATTCAATCTGCTTCACGGAGAGGACTTTTCTGTGGAACGCAAATTGGGCCGGTTCATGCGACACTGACGAAATCTGAGTTAATTTGTTGCATGAAAATACGAATTATGTATGAGAAATGTCTCACAATTTCTTATTCTACCAAAAATTTTGAGAAATTTTTGTAATAATAAGAAGATTCAGCAAATTTCCCCATTTTCATCAAATTTCCCCAAAAAATTTTCCAAGGGGGGGCAACTTACCCCCCCTCCCCCCCCCCCCCCGTAGCTACGCCACTGGCTTCCGCGAATCTTCTTTGTTTACTTTTCCATCGGGCTAGCTGCTCTTTATGTCTCTTTGTCCACATGCATATCTATTTGTCCACCTTTTAGTGCCTCTTTAGAGACTTTCCTAGGATATTTGTCCAACAGGCTATAATCCATTGAGCATTGTTACTTGCCCGATCGAGTAACTTCATACTTGTCACAAATTGTGGGGATTTCTTCAAATAAGAGAGATCTGAGAAGTTTTGACCCCTTTTCTTAAAATCCGTGGAAGTTTCAAGCAAACCCCATATGAATGTCTGTCAGATTAAGGCAGAGAAAAAAATTCTTAACAGTTCTTTTCAATAATTCGTACCTTTTTTATTAGTTACATAACATACCGACAATACCGTATGAATAGCACTGATATCATATACTCTAGAAAATCAGTAGTTTTAGTCCCATACTTTTCGAAGCGAAAAGCACAAAGCTAATTTTTGCAGGACTTGAAATCTGGACAAGGGCCTTAAAAAATCGGGCATCAATTTTCAGCCTTTAAAATCTGGCATGTTTTCGTTTACACTGAAAACCCATACGAGTGCTCCAATCGTACCGCAAAATTGTCTGAGTGACCAAAACAACGCATATAGTCTCAAGAAAAGTTTCATGAAAAATCAAAACGATTACAAAAATCCCGATCCACTCCGGCAGCATTATATACAGCAATTACTCCTGAGTTTCACTTTATAGTCTTGGCCAACACTCTGCCTGAAATGGTAGGAGTTTCGGGCGAAACTTGTCGTGAGATATTTTCAATCGCTTCCAGATAAATATGGGAAGACGAAAGTGTACAGATGTATACATGTGCTACAAATTTTGCCCCCCAAATGGTAGTGACACATTTTAATTGTGATAATTTTCTGGTCCTTTTGAAGTCCCATTTGCTCATTTTCATTAGAAATGCATGTTATTACAAAGGCAAATTGAAAGTAATGACTGTAAAAAAAAAAGAAAAGTAAAGACCATTTTCGACAGTATGAGGGGTCGCAATTTTCAAATTTTCCTGTACGCACGACGCCAATTGATGGTGGCGCTCCGTTGAAATAGTCTTTCGAACAGCAGTTTATACTTCTAGCAGTCAAACCTCCAGCCCGCAGACTGAAATGCTCCTATAGGCCTAGGTTTCTTTAAAAAAACCCAATAACTATCGACTCCTAAATATTTAAAACCTTTGTGAACGGGGGGGGGGGGGCGAGGTAAGTTCTCATCCGGCAAATAAGATACGCCACTGCTGCACCAAGGAGCTGCACTTTATGGCAAGCGAATCACACGGACTTCTTTTTAAACATCAAAAATATGGGGTTTGTATTAATGAGAATTTGGAATTTGGGTAGAAGAAGACTTGGGAAAATCCCACTGGAAATGAATGGTGTCACTGAAGGCAAATTCCGAATTTTTCATAGGCAGGGGGTAATTGCAAACCCCCCCCCCCCCTCCCTTCCTGTAGCTACGCCACTGCCGCTATTTTCAACTTTCGTTTGAAATTAAATTGTCACGCTAATACAATGAGCAAATTGAAAAATGATCAGAATATCGAAAAATTGGAATTAGCACCACCACTGGGTCGTACACCTGCATCTGACTACCTAACCAATGGATGAATACGACGTTGTAGCTAAGAATACACATTGTACAACCTTTTTGATATTTCATGGAAATTTTACAGGGAATATCATAATAACCCTTACTTAAAATTTATATCGGGCTTATATCTGGAAATATGTGACTGTTAGAAAGTTTTATATGGCCATATGAATCCAGGTAAAACTGATGAGATGCCAATCCTGATATGTGAAGGAAATTTTATATGGTCATATGAAACCAGATGTAACTTGGTGAAATGACAGTCGAGATATGTAAATTAAATTTTACACGATGGCCATATCGAGGTGTACACAACTTGATGAAATTCCTTTCCAATTTTGCAAATAAACTAAGTTTTAGACCATCATTTCAAGCCAGATATAACTTGGTGAAATTCCAATCCAGATATGTGAATCAGGTTTTATTCAGCCATAACAAGCCAGATAAAACTTGATAAAATACCATGCCACATACCCATATTAATTTGTATTTTTCCATATTGATACTTTTGTGTACCTGTCCTACACAAAGGCCTTCATTGGAAGCAGAATAAGTATTAAAAGGCCAAAACCATAACATTCAAACCATACTCAGCCACATTATAGTAACATATGCAAATGACTTTCCAAAAAGGGCTTGGTCAGGAATTTAAAGCCATGATTTCCCTTTTATGATTAATGACGAAAAATGTGAAAAATCATAAAACCTTCAACAAAATTTCGGTTGAAATATTGCCCCATACGATAATTTAAATCAACAGTGCAGTGTAAACATTTGAAAGTAGGACCTTTAAAAAGAAGTTTTGTTCTTTACTATGAAATAATTCAACAACTTAAAATATTTAAGTCAATGTAATACGATGGACATTAAATTTTGTTAGAAATGATCAGATAGACCTTATTATACTGGCTAAGCGAGGCTCCTGATGATGCGCTTTACACATAGTTAGTGCATTAATAAATTTTGGTGCTGACATATATGGTCCAGATACGGCCTGGATAAAAATCCTTATATGGGACGTATATGCACCATATCTGTCCCATGTAAAATTTCGGTCACATCAAACTTTATATATGTCATATATTTCTTTATGTTATATCAAATTATATGTGCCCAATTTTTGTAAAAAACAGAGACAAATTCCACATCTGGACCAGATATGAGTCAGATATAGATTTCCATACATGGATTTGCCACATTTGGACCATATCTCTTCCATATTAAAATTCAGCCATAACAAATTTTATAAGGGCCATATAGTCCTTTATGTTACATCAAGTTATGTCTGCCCAATTTTTTGTTAAAGCCAGATACAAATTCCATATTTGTACCAGATATGGGCAAGATGTAAATTTCCATGTATGTCCCATACATGGACTTTGATTGAGGGAACACTTTTTATGTTTCGCTCTATATATTTACGTTACATTTCATATAATTAACTTTTAAAATCATCCGATTAGTTCGAATAACGATTGAGTTTCCCCGAGGGTGGAAACAAGAGAGGCATACTCGGATAAGCTAGTCGAACCTAACGGTGGACGCGATACATACACTGTGGAAATCAAATCGCCTGTCACGACGCCTGTGCGCACTTGCTTGGAACGACTTAGGTAATGCCCTTGGATAAATTAATGTATAGCAGAGTGTAAAAATAAACTTTCAGGGCGACGATCGTGGGATACGGGAATGGGGGAGGGGGGTGCGGGGGGAAACGGGAAGAGCATTCTTCCGTCTTCACATTTTTCACCGGGTGAATGTCACCCCCAATCCCCTTGCAGCAACTACAAAAGACTGCAGCGTTTCCTAAAAATAGTGACTACGTAGTGCGTGAGATTCTAATGTAATATAGCTATCCATCTTTGCCTTTCTATTAACGAAAGCATGTATATTTGGTTAAAATGTGATGCAACATAGTGCAGTACATGACAGTGATCACAGTACAGCTCAATGCAGTACAGTGGAATGTAATACGTACACGATTATAATAATGTTCTGTGTCGGAGGGAGGTAATTGAAGCTCTTCCTTTTCATGTTAGGAAAAAACAAGCGGAAACCAGTAAGATTCTATGTCTTGTGTGAGGCTTAATCCTGAAAGACTAACATGTATATAATTGAAAACAGGAAACGCCCATCACGTTAATCTACAATGTAATCGTGTGAATAGCAGTGTCGGCTACGACCACACTAGCGTATTCGCCATTATGTTACTTGATACTTCACCCTTAAAACACCAGGGTAAGATTTATCCAAGATCGGTGTGTATCCAACGCAATCCTGGTTTGATTGTAATGAAAATCCTGGTAAAACTAACGAAAATTATGATTAAAGCAACTACGATTTGATTTAGTTTTACTAGGAAACTTAATCATTGCTTTGTGTTGGCGTTAATATAATACATATCCTGGTTAAATTTAACTCCGGTGCTTTAGAAGGAGTTGCGGCAACATTGTTATGAGATTTCACGTGACAGATACTTTTCATTGCCTTAAGTTTTATGATTGCACCCTCTGTGGTACAAAAAGATAGGAAGGCTTAAAAAACTTAACGTACCATTTTAGAAACTGATCTCACAATGCTACTAGATAAAGAGTAGTTGCGAATCTAGGTCAAGGCTAGTGGGTTCTAGATGAGCTCCTCCTTCCCCCTCCCCGCAAATGGCTAAAGCTACGTGAAATATAGTAGAGGTAAAATCACCGTGATCCAAAAATGCCACCCCAGGCTATTATTCCTTGTTTAGTAAAAAAAAAAAAGAAAAACGTGCAGAAAGGAAAACTACCACAAACAGCGGCGGAGTCAGGCATTCCAAATATGAAGGAGAAGGGAGGCTAGAGAAAGCATCTTGCATTGCCGCTTGTCTCATCACAACGTATTCTTAGTTATTGAACTTTTTATTCAATTTTCCACAACTGGTAGAAATACTGCTTTCCAATTTTACAAGTGATCTTTAGTTAGTTCATTAATTAGAGCACCGTGGCCTGTATTTTAATTTTCCAACTCAAGTTCTTTCACCGCTTGACTATTAAAAAACGGGCACTGTGATTGGTGTTCTGTAAGGTGTAGGGTGATGAATTGGGGCATCTTACTTGATTCATCAGATATGTCAGCTCGAATGCTCTCTTAATAACAAAATCTAAGGACTCTCATTGAATAGTAAGGAGGTTAAAGTACGGTAAGTTCATAAGTTTATAACTGTGAGTAACCATCTGTATCGACAACCCAAGACTCAAATATATCTCACTCGACATGCAGCAAACTTTTTTATCGATCGTTACTTCTTTTTTTCATTGCCTTTTACGGTAATGATAAATGCCTGCAAAATTTGCTAATTTCACTTAATGTTGGCAAAGAATATTTCTTAAGCGTTGTTTTCTTTAGTATTTCTAATGTAGCTCAATTCCAGTGTAAAGATATTGATGGACACAGGCATGCACTTGTACAGTGGTGTAGGAAGGTTTTCTCTCAACAAGGGGAATGTAGTATGTTGAGTGCTCGCTGGTCTGCGAGAAGGCATTTAAAGGGAGAGGTGTCCCCTTCCCTTTTTTGGATTTTGGGGGGGGGGGGTGGGAAGGGTTTTTCAAGGAGCCTAATGGCAAAATTGTGCAAGATTTTCGACTTCGATGGGAGAAGTATTGATTGTTGAAATAATTTGCATTACAAATCATTGAACTGCAAAGTTCACCTTCCCACGATCCATCCAATGCTGACCTACTTTTTTGTAGTTTCTACAGCAGAACCCTGGTGGCATTCATTTAATTCAGCCAAGCAGTTTTCACAATCTGGGGGAGATCAGTGGCATATCCCCCCAAAACTTTTCTAGACAAACTGTTTCTGTTGTCCACTCAAAATTACTGATTGATTATCGTAGACCCTTTACACTTTGAATATTGAAAATTGAGCCAGTAGTTAATGGAATCAGTTATTGTTAAATAAAAGTTGCAAAGCCTTAGACCAAGATTGTATTCATGTGTCTGGCTAACGTGTTCCTTAAGAGAAGAATAGTCAACCACCGGAACAGCTAACATCATTTGTCTCTTAGCTTTGAAATTCTTCAGTTTGGTGACTGTTGAATTGAAGAGCATTGTACATCAACGTGATTGTGGCGCCAAACAGAAAGCGATCAAGAAAGTTTCTTGAATAGGTTGACCACAGAAGAGCAACTGTTTGCTTAGTGCATTGGGAAGACAGTGCTTGGGAAATTTGGTAAAAGTATTGGTGAAAGACTCGGAGAAATTGTCAGCTTGTCAATTTTGATCTGCCCTATTGATGTTAAGTTAGCCCTGAAAGACTATGGCACAAAGCAATGTATATATGTTGTAAAGAACCTCTCACTGTTTGATATGTACAAGTGTAAAACGGGCCTGAAGCCAGCTATGAATTTCATATTGCGGGGCTGAGTGCTGTGAGGGGGGAATTGTTGTGACTGGGGCACCAAATGCTCTATTTATACCCGGTGTAATTGTTTCAACTTTCAGCTTTTATATGGATGACCAAAATATTAATTTTATTTTTGGTGCAGTATGAGCAAAAATGCCACTGCGGTATCTACGGGCTCGTCTGAAAGCGATCACCCGACTCTGTTTTTGCTTTATCAATTTTAACCGCACATGCCGGGTAATTCAGCTGGGGCTGAGGATTGGTGGAATGAAAATTAATGTTCTGATTCATAATTTGCACGAAAAAAACGCAAAGTTGGAGTTTACTTTTTTTTTTTTTTTTTAACTTTTTTTTTGTTATCAGGCCTGTCTTACTTGGCCTATTTATAGAGGCGTAGCCACACAGGAGGAATGAAACCGGCCATGACCCAACCCTAGAAGAATAATTGAAAAAAAAAAAAAAACACTTAAAAACCGCTTTTCTTTCTCACCGCAGACCTTCCCCTCCTGTCGCTCTTCAACCCTATCCACTCTGCTGCCTTTCTATAGTTTTAAGTGCTTCATCCAACGCATCGTTGCAACAATTTCCTACAATTAAAGGCATATTTTCATCATCCCAAACAGTTCCAATTCTCCCAACCTACTTACTTCTAGCCCCTCCCATATTTATCTAAAACCCATCTTTATCCAGACACAACCCTACTTAATTGCTTCATGGCTTGTCTCAGTGGGCATACAAGTCCATATTGTGTAATCAAGACACTCTCAGTGCCCATGCTGTGTAATTTACTATGATGCATTGTTTGAATGTGATGCTAATCAAAGAGCTGTACCAATTGAAATTTTTGATGTACGCAAAATAAAACTGTAGTTTTGGGTGACGACTGACTGCCTTTAAGTCTAAAGACAGAGTCCCTACATTTTTGACTACGGCCTGTTTTCTCTTATCTTCCTTAAAGTGTACCTCAAATCAGAATATTTAAAAATATATTAAACAGCATGAAAAATTACTTCTCACAGTCCAACTTTCATCTTCACAGGTATGGAACCTCGAAAAGGGCAAATGTTGTCAATAACGGTAACTTTTGAAGTGGTAACGGCCACATTTCGTTTCACGCCGTTACTTAGTTTCACGCCGTTACTTAGAAACTGAACAGCGCCACGCACAAAGTCGCCAACTGAAACGCTGTCACCAACTCGTTTTGTGTCGCCACGACTAACAAAGTGGCAGCTTCTTCGTTTTGCCCGCAAGGTAGAACGCGAAAAGGGAAAATCTTGTCGATAGCGTATACCATAAAAAGTGACAAATGTTGATTGATTTTGCGTCGTCACGTTTGAAGAAGTTGACGCCACTTCAAAGGTCACCATTGTTGACAATATTTGACTTTTTCGCGTTCCATACATTTTTGAGCCAAAATATAAAATGTTGAAGTAAATTCAATCAAATTAAAATTGTAAATTGCGCGATAATTTGTGATGTCATTGTTGTACTACTCAATTTCAATCTTTGTATTTCTCTATTTTTCTGAAGGTTACTACACCTTGTACCAAGGTGTTAGAACACTCGTACTCTTATGGGATGATGTCATTAATTCAGCCTCTCTGTGCAACATGCTATGCAAGCAAACAGGAATCGTTCAAGGTCATAAAAACATGTTTAGTTTTTAAAGGGAAACAGAGCAGATAATATGAGTTGAACAACAAGAAAGTCACAAATTATTGCGCAATGGACTTAATTCATTAATCAAGTAAATTTCAACATTTGATATCTCCGCTCAAGAATGTGCTATGAAGATGGGAGTTGGATCGTTAGATTAGTCAGTTACTTAGATGGGATTTAACGACACACCAACAATTATGCGTTATACAGTGTCAGGCAACTCGATAGAAAGTTCAACGTTCAAATGAAGTTTCAATTTTAAAGTTAAAGTTAAGTTTCCATTTAATCGATTCTAATGACAGGCGGGAAATACCGTTGGTATATTCTGTAACCCCAGCCCACAGGCGGACAATCATGGAGGGGCTTGCTCGGTTCCGTGGCGCCGACAACCCGACAATCGTAGGATGATTAATATCGGACTTTTGTTTGCATTTTATATGCGATACTCGTTAATAAACTACTCGCCAAATACGACCTTCTCACCCGGGGGGGGGGGGGTGGTTGTTAACCAACACCTCCCAGCTCACCCTCCCTGGATGCAGTTTAAGGTCATACCCAGGAACGATACTGGACTGTTAGAATCCATTTTTCATGCTGCCTATTCTATATTTTTCAATGTTTCGACTTCACTTTCAGCTTTACGCCGCATACACCATCGTACTTCCTCACGTGCTAGTTGTAATACGGTATAGCATTACCTCTACAAATGACAAACACAACTTTTTTACTGCGAGTCGAGAGCTTTCAGAAACATCTAGTAAATCAAATAGGATTATATTTCTATTGCAAGGAAATTATAACAAAGCTTCTTTTCGAAACCTTATTGTGATTCTAATCTATTCGTTTGTACAAAAGTTAAGTTGAATTATATGCCCGAAACAAAAATGCTTAACTCTCGTTGGAAATCCTATATTGATTGAAAAAGTCAATGAAATATCAGTACAGTGAACTTAACATACAAAAACTTTGAATCAATTTTTCTATTACTCAAAAGGAGAAGAAGATTCTACTTCCATTAAATTGTGTTTGGCAGATCATATCCTGGAAATACTGGAGTTGCTGTGAATATGTGAATAAACTTTGGATAAACCCTGAGAAAAAAAAATAAAATAATAAATATATAAATAAATAAATAAATATAAAAAATAAAATAAAAAATAATGGCACGTATAGACTCAATTTAACCGGAAATGGTTTTCTGGCCACATTGGAGTAACACTGCACACGTTTGTTTCATCCATATTATGAAGAACGACTGGTGTTAAATTAATGAAGAGGTTTGGGAAAATGTAAATTGTTAAATTATTAGTCATTACAAAACAACTTGAGAGGTTGATCCCACAGAACATACAGTTGAACAGTCTTAATATCTAGTCAGTAATCTAATTGAATAGGTGCACAGTCATTGTGATTTTTTGTTTAATTTTCCCCTTCCAGTTAAAATGTTCAGTTCATTAAACTCAAACTTGACAAAAGCACATCAATAAAGCTGTAAAGTTTCAACAGAATCTGAATTTATTGATACAATTATTGCTTAATGCATCGTTTTGAAGAAAATCATCAAAATATGCCAAGTACATGCAACCTTGAGAATATAAAAAATAAAATAAAATAAACTGGACGTAAAGGACAAATCTCCCAAATCGTTGCCAGACCTTACCGTCAGTTCTGTGGAACCGTCCTGGCATGTTTCAAAAGAAATCTACCTGATGCAAGGCCGAAGGCCCATAGGGACATTTAAGTTTTGGGAAATGAGATTTTCTTGCGTGATATAGTTAAATCTGTTCAAAAGACTACGTAAGAGGAGTGCCAGCATCATTTAGCGCGGGGCGTATAGAAAAATTTGAAAAATTGCTAAAACCACTTGTTAAGAACTTATCTCTGCTTTAATCTGACCGACCTTCATGCAGGCTTTTACTTTTACAGGTTTCAAGAAAGGGATCAGAACTCCTAAGCTCTTTCTTATCTGAAGCAAGCTTCGACAAATTCCATGCTCAACCATTCGCGACAAGTAAGAAGCTATTCGGGCAAATACACGTTCGGCTCAACGTCGTATCCTTTTTAGCCCACCAGGCAAGCATCCTACGAAGGTCTCCAAAAGTTTTTTTGCAATAAAAGTGGACAAACAGATGAATTCTGAAAAGAAGACTTGAAGGTCGTGTGACATGAAAATGACAAAATTTGGTATTTGATGTAAAAAACATCAAAAACCAAGAAAAGAACCGCAATTCCCGTCAAAATCTGTCTACACTCCGCAACATTAATTGTGCATAAGCAACAAGTTGCTTTAGAAACATTTAAACTTTAAAGAGGTATAGCTCGAGAACCGAAAAAGGTATTGAAAAAAATCCAACTGATTTTCCCATAGGAAAATTCACTCTGTAACAACCAAATGAGGTGAGGTCATTTTGCTGACATTTCACACTACCTTTAAAGAACAGTTAACCCGATCGACAGGAACTTACTTAAAGGATTAATGGAAGCCTGTCTGGAGTTATATAATCTCTTTCCCTCTCAATCTGCTTCCCCCTCCCCTTCTCTCCTTTTCAAGTCTCTTGTTCTTCTTTCCCTAATGTTTCCCTAAGCAACCCGGTTTATTGCGATGATTCTCCCGGGGGAACTAGTTAAGAGGCACCTTTCTCCCCTACGCTATGGCAGATACGTTACTGGCGCTACTGGCGCAAGTTGGTTAGAGGACTGTAATAAGTATCGGATACAGGGAAGCACAGATCCTTCAGTATAAGTTTGTAAGTTAGAATTTAACATGATAGGAAGGAATGCCTCACTTAACTGGTATGAATATGGACGCAACGATTATAATAGTAAGACGCTCCCGGGGACGCTTTAGACAGGTGCGTAATTGTTATTATTCACGCGCTAGCTGGGCTTATTCTTCATTTTGAGGCGACGGCAAACTCCATGTGAGTCAAACTGACATCAAATGCGTCTCAATTAAAAAAATGGGCGTGTGAGCCATGTTGAAAGCGTGGCGTTAGTATATTTTCGGCCGACGCACGAACCTTTTCTGTGTGCTGGTCGGTGGAGAATCCTAGCCCGTTGCAAGGTAATTGTCACGTACGTTTCTTTGGCGATGCTATAGAACCGCAAAGTTTTAAGAGCACTAATATGTAAGACAGGTAAACCCTATGCCTAAACTAATGTTAGTCACTCACAATTTCCTATCTCAAGCCTATGAATGGCGTAGGTCTAGCCATGCCTAAGCCCCAGACCAAGCCTACATACCATTAGCCAGCTTCAGATTTCAGGTCTAGCCCTAGATTAGACTGTAACTTCCATACTCTTAGGCCTATCAGTTACAGCAACTCTGGAGTGAAAACAATTGTCTGCATAGATGAGAACATTTCCAAATATAAGGGCTGTCAAAGTGAGGCACGAGCAGGAACTTAAAAATCTCACTGCAGCAAACAAGCTAGTGAAATAAGAATTTGAATTGTGAAGACGAGACTGCTACAACGAAGTACTAGACTAGGACTGAGGCTCAGTTTAGCTTATTTATATTAACTGATGAAATATAGGCTGGTTACAAAACATCAACCTTTGATCATCTGTAACGTGAACTATGTCCTTGGTTGCCACGACAACCACACATGGTGTTGGGTACAAATTTAAACATTTGTTGGGCAATTATAAGTCGGGTGAAATAGTTGGGTAATTTCCTTCGCCCAACAAATGAGTAAAACGCTTAACCAACCAAGTTGGTGATTTTTTCAACCAATTAGACTAGTAATAAGTGTAAGTCCACTGTTACATCAGATTATATTTGATAAGATGGGGTTTTACGGACCAGTTTTTAACCAATTGGGCAAAGCTGAGCCTACCACGGCCTTCTTTCCAGTTGTGGCTCACTGTAACATCAGACACACTGCAAGCGTTACTTTCGCTTCGTTTCGTTTATTTGTCTTTCTACATCATCAAAATGTATGATGGATTTACAAAAAAATAATACATACATAAAACTAAAGTAAAGATGGAAGTAAAAATAAAAAAGCCCCGAGGGGCTTGTTGAGAGTTCTACTCCCCAATACAATAAAAACATGTTACCTAGAGTAGCTGTGTTGCAAACACAACTAAGCATAAAGAAAAACAATAAGAGAAAAAAGGACGGAAAATTCAATAAAGTAAAAGTCGAAGAACCGGACGTGACGTAGCAAATGCGGTGGGTTCAAGATTTTTTTCTGCTTTGGTCCTCGGCTACTCAGCTATTTTTAAAAACTGTGGTCAAGGGGGTTGACCTTAAACCAGATATTGGGGGGGGGGGGCACTTTCACAAACGACTGGCGGGTAACCAGGAACTTTGATATGGACGAGGGGCACCGTTATGAGAGTAATGTTTGTATTCGGTAGTAACATGTTTGCAGAAACTTCATTACTATTCAATCGGCATACCTGTAATTCCAGATAAGCGGTTTGAATCAAATCTAACTGCGAAGAAAATCGCGCACAGCTAATTTAAGAACAACATGTTCCAGAAATTAAGACTACGTGCCACATCAATCTCCAACTTCCTATTGGCCATATCAAATGCTACATATATTTTTTTCTTCATGCCTCAAAAATTGGTGGTAGGGGACATTTGCCGTGATACCACTTAGAAAAATATTGGGGAAATGTCCCCCGTATTCGATCCCCCGCTATTGTTGCCCGTGCCTGCTATTAAGTTAACATAGGCTTAAACTTAAACTTAAAGTTGAGTTCGTTCAGTTGAACATTTTTCTTTTCAAACCTGTAAAGTTTTCTTCACATACCAATGCTTTCAGGAAGGCTTCAACGATTTATGCACGTAGACTTTTAATTTTGGGAAAGAAGCGAGGGGTCGAACTGACCCACGTCCATGTTGTGAACAAAAAGGTGAAATTGGATCATATCGTGCATGTATGGTTCCTTGTAACTATAAGTAACACACATACAGTATTGCAACACCGCGGGATTCCCCGATTGTTCAACACCAGGTTTGCATGCGCATTACATTACTCAAAAATGTGCTTGGTACTGGTAGTGACAATCACAAATGTATGCATAAAACGAAGAACGTCCAAGATTTCTTCCAAAAGACAGGCTCGTGGCCGGGGGGGGGGGGGGGCGGGGGAATGAAGCCCCCGGCATGAAATTTTTTTCGCTCCCTAGACACTCTGAAGTTTGCCATTGACTTAGGCATAATACATTTGAGACCCCCCCCCCGAATAAAAAAAAATTCT
Organism: Holothuria scabra; assembly: GCA_037179385.1. Classification (NCBI taxonomy): domain Eukaryota; kingdom Metazoa; phylum Echinodermata; class Holothuroidea; order Aspidochirotida; family Holothuriidae; genus Holothuria; species Holothuria scabra. The sequence goes on from CM074179.1 coordinate 14,640,185, forward strand.
CCCCGGAAATACTTTTTCCCCCTTTCGTGCCTTGTCCGGCAACGGGCCTGACAAAAACGTAGATTGGGCATAACCTATGTATAAAAGTTTTATGCAAATGAGGCTAAGCCGAATCGGCAAAATCTACCACAGTTCGAGTTTTAGCCTCGGTAATAAGCATGAAATGATGCCCAATTTTTGCACCAAATTGGGAGTGTAATGTTACCTAAATATTCCGTTTTTGTAACTGTCTTGAGTAACACGGAGTGCACGTATAGTAATAGTTCCAGATGAAAGATTGCATAGAACAACATCAATTCTAGCCATATTTATCACATTTCCTCATTCCCAACTTTGAACCAGCGATATGTTTTGCTCTCAGTGCTACTTTGCACAGACTTAGAATAAAAGGCAATATAAACTGTGCTACCAATCAAGGGGAGAGGTTAACAAGCAAACAGGTCTTTGAAAAGTCGAAATTAGTTCTACAGCACAGTTCCCGTCAGGATTCTTATTACAGTAGGGATATCTAGTATACGTGGTATCTTTCTGGTCATTCATATTATAGTGTTACTAATGTGAAATGCGTCTATGCCACACTTATGGGGATGTGCAGGCTTAAGCTAGAGTTTTAATTTTCCGTGGATCATTATCTTTAGTGAAAATCGTTACATAAAATGTATTGTGCTTTTATCTCATACTTTTATGACATTGTGTTTTTGTGACCTTGTAATTTTAATGGAAGGGTCCTGAGACCAAGCATCTAGCTCAAATGGAGGGGCGCTATGGTCAACTTGTTACATGTCACGTAAATATACAGCTGGTGGTCTTGGTGACATAAAACGCCATTTAAACCTCAAAAATGAAAAATTGTAACTTTTGCATTAAAACCATTAAAACCAACAAAAAAGCTATGTAGGAGAGACTGGGTTTAGTTGAGTTGGCAGGTGGGTTGAGCCACCCCCATTATCTCCGAGAAGAATAACTTGAAGAATATAACGTTGAACCCTCCATTAAAGAAGGCAACACTAGTACCCTTTGTACGACATGCACGGTAGGATAACACTTGAGGTAGGATAATGAGCGGCAAAATATTGAATTTTCATGTTGAAAGTGATTTTTCAGAAAACAGTGTTTTGTCGTCTGTGCCTATACTACACAGCGATAATTATTCTCAACTTTTGATATTATGTAAAATAGGGGCTAATCATTACACATCAGTAAACTTTCATCACTGTGAGATTTCACGTTCTATCGGCATGTGGGACGCTTAACCAGACAGCCCACTGTGGGGCAAATTGAGATACATTATTTTACAAATATCATCTCACACCCCATTAAAAACCTATAAAATTCGGCATAAATGAAATTCGAAGGAAAATGTTCAAAATCCAATTTCGAAAAATGCCGCAACGGGTCACCTGACTTTTATGACGCAATTGGCGGCACAAACCCCGCCCTATTTAAGAACGCACATCTACATGTGGAACTAATCTAACGCTCGGTAAAGTAATCTTATCTTAGCAAAATCATGGAAACGATTGCTTCACAATACTGTCCAACATACAGAGCGAAAGGCGCGGATCAAGGTGGACCATTCGGAGCAAATCATTGGCCAATATGTTCGCGTGCATATGCGCGCGTGTAAAACAGTTCTGTTTTCGTGCAAGAAAGACGCCGTTCGGGCGGCTGTATACAGAACAGCTATGAACATGTATGGACAGTCCACAACAAGCGCGTCCCCACTAGGAGCGCGTCTTTACTGTATGAGCTGTTCTGTGAAGGTGCTATTGCGAATACTAAGCAGTCACCGTGCACTGCACAATTCACAATGTAGTCATTGGCCACCCTCACTGCTATCGTAGCACCGGTGTTTGCAATGATGTACTCGCTAACACGCGTTACCATGCACATGATTCGATGATTGTGACCTCCCTGGTACAATGCCTCCAATGACGTCACCATGTTGAGACGCGCTCACATACGTTTTTTCGCTTTCGAATTTCGATTGGGCTGAGTCTGGCCTGTAATTGGGAATTCACAACGTCGTATTTCGGTATTTATGGACATAATTTGGTAGGGAAAACGTTCACCTTATGTCAATGTGTACCCAAAGAACATTTACCGAGAAACTTACTTTGGCCGTGTTTCATGCCCTCTTTAACCCATTGGCGGCTCATCATATCCCATAAGTAGTTCATCCTATACCATACAATGCAATGTGTAATAACAGTGGTTGTCTCAAAGGGTGCAAAACATTTGCCATGTAAAGACAGTGACGAAGCAAAAGTCTACTTTTTTTATTTTTGAGGGGAGGGGGGTGGGTTGTTGTTTATTAACCAAATATGAAATGGTACTATATGACGTTAGATGACAACTGATGTCCTCCATCCAAAAACGGAAACACCATAAAGAGGCGAAGATTATTAGTTTGCATAACACACAACCTTAAGTTTTTCTAAACATCCACTGTTTACGAATCCGTGATTCTTGTTACAATATATGTATGAATCTTGTGTTCTGCATTAAATAAAGTTGAATGTTTCGACATGTCAGCCTAGTCCAGAGTCCCTGTTCAGGTTTACCTCCTCCACTAACCGTGTTGGCATAAAGTATGTTAATTAGTGGCTCAACTTACCTGCAGTGGATCAACTTACTTACTTTACTGGCTCAAATTACCCCTGAGGTAAGGTAATTTGAGCCGTTTTGTTTTAACAGTTTTGAAGGCTGTAACTAATTAATAGTAATCAATTAACTTCATGTACTATGATCACAAGTTAGACAAATGTTTATAGTGTACGTATCCCACATCGGCTTGAAAAGTTTTTTTTCTCAGTTTGCTCAATGGCCGAAATGTAAAAAGTGGCTCAACTAACCCCAGCCTCCTTTAACATTCGTAAGTCAAGCATGTGTTAATTGCTTTTCACGCAGTGTAAACACAATGAACCAGAGCTCAATTTAGGACACAGATCATGTAACAAACTCAGATACCAGTTACACCCCACACCGTCTTTGATCTACTGAGGTGTCTATGTTGCTTTTCACGTTACAACGTCACGGCATGGTTACAGGTTAAAGAGAACAACATTTGTTAAAGGGGGGGGGGGACCTCTCCTCCTGACGTACACACTGGTGCCCTTCCTAATATATATCTCTGACTACTGGCCTGTATGAGACTGATATATTTGTGTGCGGCGTGAGGAGAGAATACCTTAAATGTTTAAAGCGACACTGTTATATCACTGTGAATTCACAGAACAGAACTTCAAAGCATATATAGATGCATTCTGATTACAGGTAAAATGTGGCATTTATTTGACAGAATTTATCTTCTATTATTTATATACATATCTCTTTATCATTTTTTTTCTTTTGGTTATTGTGTTAATTTACAATGAAATTAAGCAGTTAGCAAAACCCGAGGATTAATGGGAAGTCAGGTTAATACAGTGGCAGAACTGACATATGGTCAGGGGGCTGTCGCCCCCCCCCCCCCCCGACGGATCAAAATCGTCTGTTGGCGCCCTTTTTAGGTTTTTAACTTGCTTAACTCTTGCACCGTAATTGGCAAAAGACACCAATTAAAAGCGTTGTTTTAAGGCCCAGATAACAAAATGCAAAATTCACCAGTAACTGTACTATCTGTACTTTGTTCTGATGAAAAGTTCTTTTGTAATACAGGGTTAGGTTTTGCCAGAACGTATCTTCATGCTTTTTATCTTATATGAACTAATGAATGTTGTAAAAGTTTAAGTTATATGCGTCCACACCAAGCGTGATTATAAGCTTAAAAAATACACGACTGACCAGGGAGGTGTTATTACACCTCCTTGGACTGACATTCAATTCACCCTCCCGGCCAATAAAAGATGTTGTAAAGGGCGCAACAATAATTGTAGCGCAAATAGCTCTCTTGTTGTCGGGGATAATTGTCAACATAGACAATAAAAACAGTTTATAAATGTACCAAAATAGCTTCCACAACATTTTTCAAAATCATTTGAAGAGAACATGCAGGTTAAAATAATATAAAACTGTTATCCTAGTGGTAAGTAATTAAGGGTTTTTAATGATCAGTTTCCGTTTTGCTTTTCTTCAACTGACAATTCTCATGATAAATGGCTATTTCATACACTGCACGATAGTCCCACGAAAATGCTTATTTCCGTACTTTAGTGGTCTCAAAAGCCAGAAAATTGCATCTAATAAACCTACCAGTAGGTATAGGCTACTTTTATTTATTATGATTTGGGTATCTAGAGAGTCAAGCAGACCTTTTGTCTTGGCTATTGCTTTCAATCTACCTATTAAAAGGCTATTTCAGAGTGGCCACATGATGGTAATTACGTCAGTTAATGTTTCTTCGTGTACTTATCTTGGTTTCCAGATGCCAAAAGTGTAAACCAAACGGTGATTGATTTTCATAACTTTTTCCCACTGTACGATTACTTGCTATTTAGCTTTAGCACGTTTAATCTTTATCTTCCCAATGTAGCGCATTATTACATTAAAATCTTAAATCGAGGCCTGACAATAACACAAAATATAATGACCGCCTTCATACTAGTAGTGAAAGAGAGGGAAGGAAACATGGGCGTCCGCACTTTGGGGCAAGGGAAGAACTTGTCCTCCCCTGAAAAAACGAAGAATAATTAACATCAACATTTCTTAACAATTCACTCAGTGTTTTCCCTATTTATATGCGGTAAATAGGCTTCAGAAATGCCATTTCCAGCCATCTGAGAGGCATTTTGGGCCAACATTTTCCTGCGCTCCGCGCCAACTCGTGGTGACGCGGAACTTTTCCCCTGAAGGGATTTTGACCTACCCCCGCCTCCGAATTTTCTTCTGCGGAAGCTCATGGATAGAAAACTGAAGCATGTTTAAATAGAAAAAACTTGCTGAGGAGAAATGGCAAAGAAGTCTTCTACCAGGTGCGAAAAATCAAATGGAAAGTCTGAAAAAGCGCGGCTTCGGTCGTGATGAGGCTTAGGGTATATACTCCCTCGAAGCGCCCCTGCAGACCATTTTCGCCCCCTCTGACCGACATCGCTAGCTCCGCCACTGGGTTAATATACACTCTAAAGAAGTGTCTCATTGCTAAATATTTACTGTTTAATTGATAAATATTTTTAAAATGTAAACCTGCTTTCAAAGTATCATGGACAAGTTACGTGTTTAATTGCTAAACACGAATATCAGAGCGTACAGTTCCAGCACCTTAAACTATAGGGGTTGGGCATTTACAACCGTTTCTCTAAGTATAATGTAATGTGGGATATCCTTCGGCTCTAAAATAAGATAACGTTCTCGAGATCATGTCGTACGTAGACCCAATGATCGATAAGACACTTCAGCCTAGAGTGACAATATTAGGCCTGTCGAGACATGATCCTTCCTGTAATATCGATCCTTTTCCCGTCAAAATCATTTCCATCTCCAACCCGCCCGGGCTGTCTTTTTGTAAGTAAAACCAACGATATCACATCATACTTGTAACGTAGGACTACACCCCATTATACGGGAACTTATGCGTGTACATTTGCAGCAAAGAATACAACTCATATCCCCACGTTCAGGCGTCATCCTACCGTGACCTTTTGCTCTTGCAAATCATTCAACATGCAGTTTATCAGTGCGAGATCTGACCTCTGATATCAGCCGTTAGTGCAGTGTTTTTTAACATCGTGACCTCAACCGGAAGTGTTCATTTTCGTAACTTTTCCTTGACGATTCGTGTAGTTGCCGGCGATCACACTCGGAGTATTTCGGTCTACTGAATATTTATATATTCACACTTTGTACTACTTTTATTATTGACTGAAAGAGAACATATTAAAGGTCGGATTTCCGGGGTTTTACGGCAAATATCGAATTCAGACGACTTTGAAACCAAGTTTATTCGCACACCTTTGGCTTAGAGGATTGTGCAAAAGTGAGTGCCGAGTAGCTCTGGTTTTTTACGGTAATTTCCTATATTAAGCGACGAATTTCGTTTAAAGTCATTTGGAGGGGTGTAATATTAATATGTTAACATCATACTTAAGGCTGATAAATTTATTTCAACTTTTGACACCACTTTTTGGCTTTCGACGTTGAACTTTATATTTGTCTTAGTGCCGGGAACCTAACACAGTATATGTACTGTGTGTAAGTTGGTGCTATTCTTTTGTACAGGTTAGGCTTGTAAAAGTCACCACACAGTAGTCATTGTATTTTAATCATAAACGTCGTTAACTTGTAAAAGTCACCACACAGTAGTCATTGTATTTTAATCATAAACGTCGTTAACGATTGATTAGGAAATGACAAAAATTCTGAATTTGTACAATTTATAAATTGTAACAACAACTAGATACTGCCGATTAAAAATTTGTTTCACATCCCCCCTATCGTTTACATGGACTATTTGAAAGTCAGCAGAGTCAAGGATAGAGCATATGGCCTAAAGCCAAGGCCTAGATGCTAGGGCATAGTCTAGGCCTAGCCTAGCAAAACCTAGAGCAAAGTTACACTTTGTACCAGTAAGCTTGTGCATTATTATTAATCTAGCCTAGTCATTAGTACAAGTGTAATCTGTACATGCTCTTTCACAGTTTCAGTAATCTTGGGTGGCCAGACTGAGACTGGGAGCAAACTGAGTCCTTGGATATTAATAATAATATTTTTAAGGGGGTGTACATTACAGTCATAGCGCTATAATCCCCTTATGCTCCATACAGCAAGGTTACCGTGCATTAACACCCATAAATCACAAACCAACCCTCATAGGTGTGATTAACTTAAGTACACAGTCCCATCAGTGACCTATTTTCTAACCACAAGTGATTTCACTTGTCTGGAGGTCCAAACTGATAAAATTTTGATTGAGTGCTGCATGGTGACCTTGGTGACCTTAGTGCAGGGACAGAGTGGTAACAGTGGAAATGTCTGTGGTCAACTTGTTATCCTCTACCACTCTGCCAAATGTGCAGTTGCCAAAGAAACTGTTATTATAAAAAGCAGTTCCCTGACCCCCATGAGTGTACTTCAGAAAATGCAGACTATATATATACAAGTCAGGAGTTCTTTCCAAATCTATTAATACTACTTTCAGTTTGAGAAGGGAATGTCAGTTACCTGGTGCATTACAAGTAAAATAGATGAACTGAAGAAAACACACTTTTCTTTTGACCTGTTTTGATTTGGAGAACACACAGATATTTGATAGAGGTGATTGTTTCAGTGGAAAGTATTGCGACCAGTGTTTTCAATACCAAAATTACATTTTTGGAAATAATATATGTTTCTTGTGTGCACAAAATGTTGGTCTTTAGGTTATTCTCAAGAAATATGCTAATTTGTTTGCCATAAAGTTCAAAAACTCAAATGAAGTAAATTGTTAATGACATGAAAATGACCAAGCCTAACAGCGCTGCAGCATGGGAATTCGTTTAGATGTTCGAGTACATCTATGTACAAAATATATTGAAAAATAAATAGTTTGCGAAGTGCAAAATTTCAGGTGTTTTAAAAAGAGTAAAGCTCGGATTATTGTTTCTCATGACTACTTCATGCCACCGCTGACAAACTTGGTTCATATCCCTGCGAATCCTTTAGAGGTAATCATCCAATCGAAGGATAGATGGTCCCAGGTAGGTATAATTTAAGAAACGAAAAAGTTTGAACACTGTGACCTGTTCAATAAGCGATTTAGATAATTTGTTGCCATGCATGGAATTGTCGGGCATAGCATGGGATATACAAACCGAGCTCGGCCCATACAGTAGCGTTCGGCTTTCTCTTGTTTTCGTCAATACGTGCACAACACTGTCTAGCCAACGATCCTACTTTTTGAAAATTAAAACATAGGCGTAGGAGGCGGGTGGGGGGGGGGGGGCAACAGCTCCCAGTGAAAAAAAAGGGAAGGAAAGCATGCTTCCACTCCCACTTTCTGCCGGGTCAAAAAAACCTTTTCTTTTTCCTTTTTACAAAATCCCCCAAAAGGGAAAATTTCCAGCGCGCAAAATGCGATTATAAATTCATTAGTTCTCGCTCATAAATCAGTTCCGTAAACTTTCCCGCCCTCTGAAAATGACGAAGTCGGATATCTACAGTATGTATCACCACATTATCAAGAGACATCGGCAGCTATATTGACATTTTGTAAACTGCCTTTCATAGAATTCCAAATATTCTTCAATAAAAGCTCTTGATTTTGAAATATTAGTTTGTCTAAAAAGACCAACAAAGTTTGGGAAACCTTTGAAATGTCATCGGAGAGTGTCAGTTCGTATGCCTTAGATAGCATATGTAGCAACAACGATTCAGTCGTCATGTTATTTACAGTTTTCGGGAAGTAGTTTATAGTTTGACTTCGCCGAACTGCTCTTGGCCAGAGAGAGGCTTTGGAAAGGGAATCATTCTCAGATTTGCCATCGATATATGAAGGAAGCGCACATTCTTCAGCAGTCCCTCAAGTCTTTAAATTTCCTTACAGAAAACCCCAAATCCAAATCTTTCTGCAATACAAACTCCAAATCTATGTGTGTTTAAAAGGGGCAAACATTTTGGCGCGCTTCCCGGAATACGTCCTTATACAGTGGTGATCACACTTGTGAAAAAAAAAAAAAAATCGGAAAAATTAGCTACTTCTTACAAGCCCCAGAGATGCCATTTCCGGCTCGCTATTTTTCAAAATTTTCTGTACACTCTGCGACAACTGAAGATAGTCTTTCGAGCAAGACTTCATATTCCAGGCAGGGAACCATTGGCCTACTCTTACTACCGTATTCAAATACTCTCATACAAACATATCCTCAGATACCTGTCAACCCTTCAGCTGTTCAGTGGAGTAGTCTAGATTGATTATTTATTGAAGTGCCAAAATGTTTTCAACGTTCAATGTTGCAGAGCAGTGGCGTAGCTACATGGGAGTCAGGCGTCAGGGGCGATTGTTCCCTGGCTCGAAGAAGTGCATTCTGAAATTTGCCATTTGAGAAACCAGTTAAATACAGTGCGGCTTTTCTAACTTTTCCTTCATAAAATTCCGAATTGTTCCTAATAAAAGCACCATATTTGCAATTATTAGTTTTAAAAAAGGGCAAAACTTTCCGCACGTTTTGAGCGCCCTAAATTGCAACCCTTAATACTGTAAGTGGTCGCACATAAAGCAGTTAGTGATAAACTTTTCCGAGCCGCTACAGTGCCGTTTCCCTACTAAATTTTCTTCAGTATAGGCTTTTAATTTATAAATATTTTGTCTAAAGAGGAACAAAAAATTAGGGAGCATTTTGAATGTCACCAAGAAGCCTCAATTTGCACTCCTTAGATATCACTATGTAACAACAAAGATCTTCAGTCTCAGATATATGCTAATAGGAAACTCAGATTCTTCAGTATTCCCCAAAAAATTCCTATTTCCCTGACAGGAAACCCTAAATCTAAACTATTGTCTATAAAAACCGAACTCCATATTTACAAATGTTTGAAAGGACCAAATTTTCGGCGTGCTCCGCGCGACACAAGTTACGTTCCTAATGCTGTATTGTTCATTGTTATTGATAAGAAAAAAATGAAATTTTTTTAAAGTTAAAAGAAATGTTTTTACTCGTAGAAAAAGCGGAAAATTTAGCACAAAAAATGTCTTTTGGTCAATGGGGTATGGTGAGGTGTTTATAGTCCAAAATCGTTTCGCCACCCCCTCTCCCACTTTCATTTTGCTTCCTACGCCACTGGATCATTAAAATACAAATTTTTAAACCAAAAACGCAATTTAGACACAATCCACTGCACAAAACCACACGTTATCCATCCGTATATTCTGGATGAAAAAAGAAAGAAAGATTTCGCCAATTTTTTATGTGCAGTAGCCTAATGTGAACGTTTACTCCAGTAGAATTCCGAATAATGCGAATTCCACGCTTCCTTTAACAATTTGTCCGCGATTTTACACACTATCGAAAACGTAGAAAAATTCGAACGCTAAATTGTAATGAAAATTCGCACAATTGTTCGCATTTTTTACCTTGCAAAAGCATGTAAAACCGTGGGCAAATGCGACCTAAAACTAAAGCAGTCGTGTTCGTGCTCTGAAGCGCTTTACTATTCAGTGCGTAGTTCGCCGCATGACGGCACATGGATATCTTGCTTTTGAACACAAATAATACTACACCGGTGCAGCTTAATCTGGCTTTTGAACCAACAGCACGGAGGCTCACTTTTCGTAAAATCGGAAAATAATACGGGAACTATTGTGTGGCCAAAAGCGTTGTATACAAGGCAGGACCTTTGTCTTGTCCAACACTTTTTGACTGTTTCATTTAAAAAAAAAAATCAAGTTTTATCTGAAAATGTTTGGTGTGGTGTTCATGTTTATTTCTCTGTCCATTTTTAGATTATCGACGAATGCTTATAGGGTAAGGGATAAAATGTAAAAACTTATGCAATACCAAACTAATCGTAACCGGGGATTTTGGAAGACCAATGATTGCCAATATAACTTCAATAGCAGTCTGAAAATTCGCTAACAGATTACGTGGCCTTGTCGAATGACATCCCCCCCCCCGGCTACCCACCCAAATTCCAAAGCATAGTCACAACTCGGAATGTTTTAGGAGCACAGGTTGTTAAAATGTAAACTACATGGCGATCGGACAACATAAATCTATCCCAGGCACCTTTGCTTTGAAACGAAAGCAATTGAGCCACGCAGCCCCGTGGAACACCGTGGCCTTTGGTATGGGCAAACTTTCCAGACTACGTAGTTTTAAGAGGATATCTTTCTTGTTTTCTTCTTCTTTTATGTACCAAACATATATTCCTGGGTCCCGTCGATATTCTTAATGAACTCGAGCTATTAACCTATCTAATTTTCCCCGTCCATAAAACCTGCCTCCATGCCTCCATGCCTCCATGCCTCTATGCCTCTATGCCTGCCAGGAAACGAGTCTATGAGACGGGCCTATCCCCTTTGAATTTTTTTAAAACGGTGCCCTTACAAACAACCCCGGCGGTGCCAGGCTTAGATGGAGCTTATTGAAGAAAAATTTGGAATTCGACAAATTAAGAAAATGGCACCACGGAGGAGTGGGGGGGGGGGGGTAAGTGAGGCTATCCCTCCCATTTGAAAATTTTTGAGAAATTGGGTATAGTCTTACATGCAATCTGGTACCACATACGCTACCGTAAGAAGTAAAATTTGTGTTGGTAAAGTGCCTTTAGGAAATGGGGTTCAGCGCTTGCTAAGATATCATGTTAGATTCCAACGGGAGAAAGCCTCCGGTGGGATTATGGGGATTACCCAGAAGTTCTGCAGTTTAAGCAAACCTTTGTTAAAAATATATTTCAGGATAGGTATATGGTTCTTTATTGGGGACATCTGGTAGCAAAGACTGACTGGAAGCAATGGCCCAATTTGTCCGCTGACTCCACTACCCATGATTTATTTAAACTTAGTACATCTCAATCTGCAGGTTGCTGAATTCCCAACAAGTGCATTTCCATCCAAAGAGAAGCCGTGATCTGAACTCCTCAGAAGCGCACTTATAACACCTTTTCCATAAAGATGCATCTCACCTCTAGCACAAGCTTTAGCATGAGCAAGACGTGCTACCGCATCGTCCGCTTGTGCTACCGGATATTTCAACTAAGCTACCCGATATTCGATGTGTGCTACTGGATATGTTCACTCGAGGCTGCCACATAGGCATCTCTCTCTTGCTCTATGCGACGCAGTACGTGTTCACAGAATATGTCGGCAAATCAAAGAGTTATCATTTGAATTGACAGCTCCCAGGAGGGTGCGAAGACTTTATATCATCGAATTTACAGACGTTGTTTTAGAATGTTTAATCGAAAGTCGAAGACATAAGAGCTTTATTCTGCAGTTACATTTGAGAACGGTCAACTGCTTGGCTTTTATCCGTTCAGCGATGAAGAAATGGAGATATAGGCTACTTTGTATTTCGTAGCAACTCTCTTTAGAAATTGAGAAGTCAGTATGATCATGGAAGTACTACCTCGGACCTTCCATGATAGTGAGAAGTCTAGTCAGTTTGCTTCCGAAACAATAACTGTGACGATCGCAATAAAAATTGCGGTAGTTACAGTAGAACCCATAACTAGAGTAGATAATTTAGCTGTCACATAGTGCCAAAATATGTGAATACATTTAAAAATGAAACAGTTGCGTCGCCAAAGGGGGGGGGGGGGGCAGGGGCACGTAAAGCGTGAGGGACACCTGGTGGGTTCCAGGGGTAAGTCTTAAGATCCCTGGAGAGGACCAGGGGCAAAGTCCCGGTGGGGTCCAAGGGGAAACTCCCCGTGAGCATCTGGGTTTTTAAGGTTTTTGTGAGGTTAAAGTCGTCATTAAAGGGTAATTCTGTTGACTTAACACTGGTCTAAAATTACCTCCAGGGTAACTTTAAGTAAGATATTTGGTAAAACATCTAGTGAAACTACTTCTAAGATTGGATCCGGCTAACACTTTGAAAAAGGGGGAGATGAACTATAGAGAAAGAACTTGATGGGCAGTTCAATGTGAGTGTCCTGGTGGGGACCAGAGGGCGAAGTACTGGAAGCTCCTGAGTTAGTTTTGCGATGTAAGTTAACGGTAATATTACTGTCTTTACACTGGTCTAAAAATTACTTCCAACCTAGGGCAACTTCAATTAAGGTTTTGTTGGTAGCAAATCTAGTAATTTAACGACTGGCTAGTTCTTACCGATCTGAAAACAGTAACTATTTTTTAATATACACTTAGGCCGATGAACATGTAAAATAAATCATCAAAATAGTCCCATCTGAAGTCAAACGGTAATCATGTATCGTGGTTGCCTTCTTCTTGTCGCAAATTCGCAAATACAACTGAGTTACATGTTGATTTGTCAAATTTTTCATCCAGAGATATGCTAGAAAGCTCAGAGCTTTCGTGGACTTGACACCGTGGACCCCCACCCCAGGAGCAGGAGCTTTGGGCTAGGTTTCGCGCTGTGCCCGAAAATGCACCACCAACATTATCCTTTCCCTAATAGTTCTCTCTCCCCCAGCTATGACATTCTGGCGCCGCCAATTGAGTTACAGTACAAGGGTATAGTGGGAGCGGAATATCCCCTGAAATCACATATCTTGGTTTTTCGCCCCAACTTGAAGTACATTTTCTTTGAACAAAGCAAACTGGATAATCTTTGTTTTTCAAAGTCACAAGGTGCAGCATAGTTGACGGCATTTTTAACATGCACTGAAAGTTCACTGATTCAAGTATGGACCTACATGCCCTTCAGAATAATTTTAGAAATAGTAACGCTTTGAATTTGCAAATCTCAAGACAGTTTTGGGAGGGAGTAGGAATAAGTAAGGGAAATTGGAATTTTCTAAAATGAAAACTGGGAACGTTCTTCCATTTTATAAAGATGTGCCAAATATTTTCAGTATTTCTCGAGCAAAACGTCACGCGTACAGCAAGCTAAATTCCCAATAATTCGATAAACCTGGTTTATCGACTGATAAACCTGGTTTATCAACCGATAAAGTTTATCGAATCAGTTATCGACTGATAAACGAAGTTTATCAGTTGAAAAACCAGGTTTATCGACACCAAATGCGCAATAATTCGAAACTTCAAGTTTATCGAATTGATAAACCAGGTTTATCGACCGAAAAACCAAGTTTATCGAATTGTTGGGCATTTGGCGTCGATAAACCTGGTTTATCAACCGATAAGTCAAGATTTTTGATAAACCTGGTTTATCAATTCGATAGACCAAGTTTTTCACCAAAGAAGTGGCAAACCTGGTTTATCAAATCGAAAAACAGGTTTATCAGCCGATAAACCAAGTTTATCAGTAGATAAACCAGGTTTATCAACGCCAATTGCTCAATAATCCGAAAATCCAAGTTTACCGAATTGATAAACCTGGATTATCAAATTTATAAACCAAGTTTATCGATTCTTGAAGTGAGAAATTCGATAATCCTGGTGTATCGACCAATAAACTTGGTTTATCAGCTAAAACTTGGCTTATCGGTCGATAAACCTTTTTTTATCAACCGATAACTCAAGTTTATCGAATTATTGGGCATTTGGCTTGCCATAGACGCATCCAAATTCTTTCGTTGCGGATACTGTTTTGGAAAACCCTCTCTTAATTATTTTCAACGTACGAGGGGTTCTTCCAAACTCTGCCGCGAGTTCACTTGACAAACTTCAAAGGTTCTTTTAAAATTATCTGGTGACATTACTCACGAAAATATTTTGCACTTAACTCCTTATTTTATTTTGTCTGCCATGAGGAAACGCTGGTAGGACCCTTTTTTCCTTAGAGTACAGAAAAAGGGTCAAAAGGTGCTAAATCTTTTCTTCACAGAGGACAAGGATTTACTTTTTATCTAAATATCTTCCCTTCTCTCACATTCTGCGAAACAGGGCAACTAATAGACAGGGCCGTAGTACCAACAAACAATGCACGACGCTAATTACTTACGGCAAAGTTTGCACCCAGTGCAGAACAGGGTGCGTCAGGGGCGCAAATCCCGGGAGGCAAGGGGGACCTTCGCCCCCTCAAGGGAATAAGTGGGGGACCAAATCGTAATTTGGCCCTCCCAAAATTTCAGTAGACCTAAATACGGTCACTTTTTTTCGGTGCGTGGTTATTTTTTCTGAACAAAAATATGGACGATATAATGGTCAATAGCTCCATGCCTAATAGCTCTGAAACATGGCTGTTAACTTTCCTATTGATAAAACTAATTTTACTTTTGACATTCCTTTGCTGACAGCAGATACGCTACAATTATACAACGGACTACGTATTTTCAAGTCTGAGGATCGAAGCCATATGAAATTCCATGCTTCCGAAATGCTAGAACACAAGAGCTTCCGGGGGCTTCGTACCCTGGACCCCCACAGGGGCTTTGCCCCTGGATCCCACTAGGGGCCCTTTGGGGCTTCGCGCTCGCGTTGCACGCCACGCGTGCACAGTTTAATACTCAAAAGCATTTTCGCCCCCCCCCCCCACTCTCAAACAGAGATTTGCGCCCCTGAGCTGGGTGACAGATTAAGGGCCCTTGCAGTGATTTGAAAAGTGGCTTGAGATCAATGAAAGTTTTAATAGCTTCAAAATTTCAATCAATTTTCTGGCACAACAATTTTTCCCTAAATTTTTGAGGTGAAAGTAGCTGGTCCAACAATAAAAAGTGGATAAAGGTAGTCAAGTCAATTGAGACTAATCGCAAGTTGTGCTTTGGGGATATGAATTGATTTGAAATGGGTTCTCCACTAAGAGACTGTTAACCCTAATATGAAAACCCTACTTTAGAAAAATGAAAAGAAAAGGATCAAAAATACCATGCATGCATTGCGCACAAACCGAGATTCAGAGTGAGTCCGTAAGTGGGGAGTCCTTAGCACGGTGAGGAAGGTAGGGGAGGGGCCACACTATGCAGATGGATTGAGAGTGCGAAAACGCGAAGGAGGAAGGGGCTTAAACTTTTATTACTTGTTATGGATATTTCCGATTTGAATTCGTTCAACATTCTTAAATTTCCACACAATATAGAAGAAATTTCATGCTGTCAAACACTGGCGCCTGCATGGGTGTTTTCCTTCAAGTTGCCTCCTGAAGAAAAAGCATGTGCCCAGATAAGTGCAAGGAAGTGACTCCTAGAAAACCGTTTGCCTTGGCATTTTGCTGCAGTGGCCAATGATATAGCTTACCCAATATGTTTAACTATTTAAAATTTATACTTGACTCACTTTCATTGACCCCATAATACTGTTACCCGGCCACTTATATAAGCGCTCATTGGAGTATCGCTTAGCAAAGTCTTCAAGGGAAAATGTGCATTAGTCAGCCCTGTTTCGTGATTAGCTGCTAAGAGCCATTGGACACTATTTTTCTCATAAACTTAAGCAGTTTAGGAGAATAACTCATTAGTTCGCCTTGAATATGCCCTCAGGTTTAAGCCACCGAATGTATGATGGGGGCCCCTTCTGTCATTTCTCCATTATTCCGTCTTCAGGCGTGTAGCAAAGACAAGGTTGTGGATGGGGACAAAAATGCTTGCAAAAGTTGAAAAATTTTCCCAGGGCCAAATGTGTGAAATTGCACTACTTCAAACTTCGCCCTTGACAACTTGCATGTGAGTTGTGACAGTCTGTCTTATTCAGTGGCATAGCCAGGATTGAATTTCTAGGGGACCTATGTAATAAGTGGGGGCCTGGTACCTCCGAGTGTCAGGCGTGGCAAGACTATCTAAGCGGAGCACCGCCATTGTTTGGCGAGGAGCGTACAAGAAAATTTGGGGTTTGCAAACCCCCTAGATGGCCGGAAACGGCACTTCCCAAGCGTTTTAAGCTGAATGTACCCAGCCTTGAAAAACGAATCTCATGTCTGCCACTTCTCAAAAAATGAGAATGAAAAATGGTAATACATACATTTTTAAGGACCCCAAAACTGGGCTTTTCTGATCTGTGGCCTGGGGGATGAGACTAACGGGAACCGGTATTTCCCTTTCCCTTGGGAAAAATTGTAAACTTAAGAGGGACCTGCCGTAGATCACTAGTGCGGCAATATTTGAATGGATGTCAGATTTAATAGGAAAACCAAAAGTAGTTGTGTCCTCCTCTGAGAAATTTTCTTTGCGTTAGATTTCCTAGATGCAAAATGGTGCCATGTTTGGTAAAACTTTGAACTGATTATAGGCCTGCGTTTTAGGATTTTCCTAACGGCGTGGGTTCCAGGGGCCCCTGGTGGGGTTCAGGAGCAAAGCCCTGGTGGGGGTACAGGGGCAAAGGCCTCGGAATCTCCTGGGTATTTACGAAATTGTAGGCATTAAAATGGTGCATTTTATCTTCAAATTCTTCTTGGAATTACATAAGATGGGCACTTAACAGAACACAAATATCACAATTTGACTTTCTTCAATTATATCTTTACTCCGTATGATTTAAGTAGGCCGGAGTAATGCAGAGGGTGCGAGGATGGATTACTTAAAATTGAGGTTCTTCAGGGACTCCCTCCTTGATGTCCCAGATCTTCTTTTTAGAAAGCTAGGGGGATTTTTATGTGATGTGAATTCAGGCCTTATTTATGATGGGGCGCGCGAAGCGCGCCGAAAATTTTAACGTTTAAGATATCTCAATAATGAAACTGAATGAAAACTAGAGAAAGGATAGGCCACTTTTAACCTTAGCTGAATAACAGTGCTCTCCTAAAGACATTCTTACTGAAGCACAAACATACTCTGGTTTCCCATATAGCTGTATAGTGTTTTTTAGGTGACTTTCACAGAACCGTTACCTGTAAAGGGGCGCCCGGAGCGCGCCGAAAAATCGAAATTTTACTTCATCTCAACAGTGAAATTGAAATAAAATTAGGCAAAGAGTGGTCCCTTTTCACTACAGCTGAATAAGGGTGACCCCTGAGGATATTTGTACTAAGCAAAAACGTGCCGTTGGTCTCCTGTAG
This sequence comes from Holothuria scabra, assembly GCA_037179385.1. Lineage (NCBI taxonomy): Eukaryota > Metazoa > Echinodermata > Holothuroidea > Aspidochirotida > Holothuriidae > Holothuria > Holothuria scabra. The sequence goes on from CM074179.1 coordinate 14,657,611, forward strand.
AATCCTTTTCGTGAGACTTTTATAGAGTCCTTATCTGTGATGGGACTCGCAGAACATGCCAACAAAGGACTACTTTTGAGACATCTCAAAAGAGAAATTAATGGAAATTAGAGAAAGGGTGGGCCCCTTTTCACTTCAGCTGAAAAAGTGTGGAGCTCCAGATAAGGGTCAAATAAGATCATCGTCATTTCAGAAAGCTTGGGGCACTTGGTCAGAGAAGAGGACCAGAAGAAGACCGCCTCCCTGCCTCCCCATTTCACTAGTTTCGGTAGAGCTTCAGCTACGGCCCGGGCACTGGTGATAAGTTTCAGTGACAATGGAAGAGATGTTCTGCAAGAAGTAACCCCGAATCCTGATATATTTAAAACGGGTGCACGCGAAGGGTGTCGAAAAAAGGAGCGTTGAGACCTTTATTGAAAGGGTATTGCTTTTACTTAGTGCAGTAATGCAGTATATGAACTGTTTAAACATTAAACAACTTACTTAAGTATCACTCGCGTAGCTCTGTCAGTTTCAGTTTGTATTTTTGTAGCTAAAGCAACAAAAGACGTAAAAAACAAGATCTGGAAAATGTGGGGACAAGTGCCCCCCCCCCCCCGTAATCCCGCCTATTTTACATACATTCATGCATGTTTTCTTAATTGTTACACATTTTATTTATTTACTGTTTTTGAAAGCAATACTTCAAAGTTTATTTCCGTTCAAAAATTTTATTTTTTTCCCAGTTACTTTATCAGGACGCAAAAAATCTGGGGGTAGGGGGGCCTGAAGAAAATCTGGGGGGCCTAGCCCCCCCCCGTGGCTACGCCACTGGTCTTATTAGTCCTCCGTCTCAGCCTAGTAGTCCCCCAATTTGTTGAGATTTTTAGGATTTAGGGTTAGACCTAACTGATGGTAAGGGTATATAGTTTGGGTATAAGGTTTCATTTCGGGTGACATAATAACCTGAAAACCAAGGGCCGGGGGTATCGATGATATGTGAAGGTTGTGAGAAGGTAAAAATTATCTCCATGGAATGATGTGTATTAGGGGCTATGCAGATTTTAAATGCAAGACACTGTCACGGTACACAATGCACTTTTTGCTTCTGCTTTTGGTGCAACAAAACGAATAGATTACACCTCCGATCTTCTGAAGTCTTTTTCTTCCAATGCCGCGCCTCATATTCCGAAAATGAGCATTAACAGTAGGACAGTGTTAGGAAGAGGGCTTGCTCTGACCTAACCTTTTCTCTAACACTAAATCAGTGAGGACTTTTTGGAATGTATAGACGTACTTATGAGACGTCCGAGAATCGAGAGCTGTTCTCATTATTAATAAGATCCCCCACACAACACCATGTAGCAGTCCAGCAGAAAAAAAGATTCACTTGGGTCTACATACGTACATTTTGAGGTATAGGCTACACGACGTTTTGCTTGCACAAACAGGAAACCAGAACGTGGCTATCACACATGACCAGGGTTTATGTTACAGTCAACCAACAGACAAGGTCTACGGGGCGAATTTTGAAATTGGGGGAGGGCGAATCACCAAAGCGACCCAATATTCAGTTAACAAATGTAATAGCAGTTAAGGCGGCCCAAAATGCTCTATGGCAGAAGTGCGGCGGGAAGAAGGGGGGGATCCCCGTCTCCGCAACCCCTGATGGATTATAAAACTACTGCCACTTTGAATTTTGAAAAGAGGTAGGAAGTAATAAACCATGGAGGTACGACCTCAAGAAAAAGTACCTGCATGGACGTACATAACGATAGTAAGATGGAAAATCAAGCATTGTAACCGAACTACAGTTCCTCCTTTTTCAACATTGTCAAAAGTGCTTGACTGCTTGTAATTAATTTTAGTCTGATTTGTTTTTCACTACGGCAAGAAAGTGTAAAATCTGTCGATACCTTCCTTGTAGCCAGAAGAGAACTTCATGGGAAAGTTTCAGAGTGAAAGCAATATTTTGCCCGTTTTCCCATTTACTAAGTACAGTATTCCAATGGGCTCAACACGTACATCGAAGTTGACCCCTATTGCTCCGAGGAAGCACTCTTATGATTTTGTTGAATTCAGGCACAATAATTATGCCTCCTAAAACAGACTGCTAGCTGAGCTATATAAGTGTGACCTTGCGGCAGGTAGTATATACACTGGTAACAGTACAACACTGGAGAGTGAGTGTGTTGTGCTGGGTTAGTCTTGTTGAGGAATATTTGTGGTTAACTTTGCTCCTGTAGGTCAAACTTCCAAGTTTGGACACCGTTTAACTGTGGCAGGTCGTGTTGATATATTTATAAACAGTTGTACCATGCGGGAGGTTTTTTCTGTGTAATTGACCTGAAAATGTCAGAAAGTTTGACAGCCAGGACTTTTGAGGAGTGACCCTCCGATTGCCATATATGACTCGGGTTGTAACGTGCTGTATGAGAATAAGGGGAATTATAGCGCTATGGTGAGTACTTAGTGTAGGTTGCTACACTAGGCCTAGCCTATACATTAACCAGTGTTTACTCAATCACCACTTGAAACTTTACCCATATTCATGTATTTTATGATGACGTCACTTTTAATAAAAGGTTAATGTAGCCTGTAAGTTGTAACAGTGTAAGGGGTTGTACAGTACAGTACAATATTGTAGCTAACCCACAATTATGGATTGTGACATAAGTTTTGAGGAGAATCACTATAAACGTCTTCTTTGTGATTATTGATTAGAGTGTACTTTGCTGCATTGAGTGTGTCTCTATAAGCGACAGGTAGGTCTGACCTAGCCCTTGGACAGGGCTGTGTGTTATGTTACATGGCCTAAGCTCATTACACTCCACATCATGTGATGTGATGTGGAGTGTAATGAGCTTAGGCCATGTAACGTAACACAAAGCCCTGTTCAAGGGCTAGTCTGACCTGGCAGCACTAATCCCTATCCAGTAACAGTAATACAGTTAATTCAACTACAATAAAAACCAGAATAGTTTCCAATAACAAGGGACGAAATAGTGTTAGTGAATTGATTAGCAAAAAACTCACTTAACAAATCTTCAATGAGTCCTTAGTATTAGCAAGTACAGTACTGCAATTTTTGCTAAACAAAATTAGAACATGACTGTAGCATCAGTTTTGAGGAGAGTCAAGCTGTTTTCTACGTAATTTGTAATAAGGTGTGTATAGTAAAGTACTCAGATGTGGGTCCAAAGTCATATCCCATGACATCCTACCCAACAATTCAAAGTATGCTACACACTGAATACTATTATCCTTTCAGCACAGCAACTGTTGATGTGACAGTGAATTGTTAGCAAACTCAATTTGAGATCTTGTGAAATACTTTACAAGGTGCCTAATTCAGTATTTACACTAGCTCTATACAGAATGAAAACTCATTTTCCATTTATACAGTATTGTTGCATGTATTCACCTTTTATTGTGCATATCATTTGCATGATCTGTATTCATTCACCTGCACAGTAACTTTTGTCAATATGCCCAAAGAAAGTTCATGCAAAGTGTTGCATCCCCATAGACCTACAGGGTCTTGCTCTGTTTGAGGGAAACGTGGTCTTATGATAACCCTTTAAATGGGCATTTATGATGAGGAGTGTCAGAGGGTAATCCTCTGCCTGCAGTGTTGAGCCTTCTTTAGAAATGAGGAGGCAAATGTGTTAAGCTAAAACTATTCAATATTGATTTGCTACCTTTTTCTGTTACCACTTTGCTGGGTAAAGGTTTTTTCTTCAAAGAAAAAGAGAAGAAAACATGGGAACAATAAATATTATTGTTGAAAGTTATAAAGAGGTAATTTGAATATGTGCTTTCTGCTGCAGTCCTTCAAGCTTGATTTTGCTACAGTGTGGGTGTACTGTAAATGTCCAAACTTCTTTCACTTGCTACCTTGCCAGTGTGATTTTTTCCCCAGAGAAATATAAGTCAAAGTACTGTACTAATGCAAATGGTACAGTATGGTTACTTTGAAGAATATGTTGATAAGTACATCAACATGGGTGCTTTCCTTTTAAAAAAATTCAGTACTTTTGACTTAATTTCATTGTACCTCACAAGAAACCAACAAATTTTGTTTTAATACCTTGCCATTTTTCCCTCAGTATTCAAAGTGATATATGCCAAATTAAAATATTGATTTTAAAGGAAGTACTGTGACGTACATAATACTAAGTAAATACAGTGTACTTTCTGCTGCAGCTTTGTGCTTAAATTAACTGTACTACATATGTGAATATTCCAGTCATGTTCTCTTGTAACCTTGCCCCTTTTTAAGATTTCCTATGTTCATATATACATAGATGACACAGTAAGAAGACTTCGTTTAAAGTGTAAATATGTGGAAGTTTTCACTTTCACATAAATTGTTAGAAAAATTTGTTTTTCTCATCCAGCCATTTTATACTATATGTACAGTTATAGGTGCTAAAAGTTTCAACTTTGTGTGTACACCAAACATTTCGTTCAATTTTCATCTTGAATACCTCGGCCGTTCATACTTAACATGGTTGGTTTTTTTTTATCAAGTATATTGTAAATACTTTATTGCAAAATTTGTATTTTCACCTAGCGCCCAGCCATTGAGGTGCTTCTTTTCAGAGTTTCATGGTCTGGGAGTAACTGTTTTATAGATACTATACTGAATGACATTCTATGATATTGCTTAAGAAGCATATTTTTACTTAGTTATAGTGTTTTCTTTTGTGTGACATGTTATTTAAGGTCTTTCATGAGAGGCCATTGGTAATCACAACCAGTACCAGGGATTACACCAGAAACACAAAAAGGGGGGGGGGGGTTTATAACTGCTAAAACTCAGGTCCAAATTGATGCTGTCCTAGGCTAAAGCTACAGAGTGGATTCAGAGGGGACAAAAGCTTGCTTCAAGACCCCAGCTGTAAGGTGCAATTTGAAGGTTTTAATGGCCATTTACTGTATTTGTGTGAGTTCAAACATGCTGCAAAAGTGTCTTCTTTTTAAGTAAGAAACCAAGATATTGACAATTTTCTAATTTTTATGGAAATGAAAAGCGGGTGATTTTACCCACCTTCTTCTGGAAAGGGGGGACAAATCCCCCTATCCCCCCTTTCCCCCCTTGATGGAAACCCTGAGTACAATCTACTTTTATTTTTTTAGGAAGCTAGATTGCATATTGTCAGAGACACAAGATTCAAGAAAACACCCTGGGTTCATTCCCCTCAAACAGCACGGATGACAGGGGGTCTTGCTATGAGAAATGAATGGGTGCAATGTTACTTATAATATTACAACTTTTCAGTGCTTCAGTACACGTAGTTCCGTTTTTAAGTTTACATATGCCTTGTACAATAAAAGTGAAACGTGTTATTATTTGCTTTTATTTCACAGTATTTCATGTAAAGTCCAGAAAGACAAAAGGAATCATCAATAAATGTTGAACAGTAGAAACACTGTTTATTTTGTTTACCTCTTTCTAGTAAACTTTTGTCTAGTGAGATTGTATAATGAAGGAATAACATGGAAACAGTGGACAAACCCTGAATTGCGCTTTATGCTCTTCAAAGGAAGTGTGGAAAACTTGCAATATAGTAAATGATATATTCATGTTATTCTTTGATTATGCAATTAAAGTACATCATTCCCCATAGTTCTGTAAACAAACAATGTAGGGTGATTCTGGCATCCCTTAAAGTGTACCTCAAGACAAAAATTCAAAAATGTATATATCACACAGCATGAAAATGAATTTTTACAGTTCAACTCCCATTTTCATATGACATTCCTGTGCTGAGATATAGAATGTTGAAGTTAATTCACTCAAATTAAAATGGCACATTATGCAATAATTTGTGATTTCATAGTTGTACTACTCAAATTACAATCTTTAATTTTTTTTTTTTTTTGTTTTCCTAAATGCAACCTGTACTCTATGAATTGTGATAGTACTCTTACTCTTTTGCGGTGAAGTTTCAGGTCATACGAACACTTTTCTTGACTGGTACAATTCATTTCTCATACTGCTTAGTATATATTTTTGAATTTTTTGACTCGAGGTACACTTTAAAAATGTTTCCCCCTCTCAATAATGTAATGAGCACAAACCATGCCACCCCCAGATGGGTGGGCACTTTTTAGTTGTGGAATAGGAGCAACTCTTATTGTCCATTCACCTCTCCAGCTACCTTCAATAAAAAAGAAAACTTCCCAGCCTTGAATTAGATAGTGGTCAAAGAGAAGTGTCACTAGAGAAATTTCCCCTTTCCATTAGCCCTTCCATTCAGTGTTTAACTCAATACCCCATGCCACCACTCAGGTTAAATGGTTGCTGTCCTTTGTTCCAACACCACTATATTTCAACACCATGGACACCTAAAATTCTGAATCTTCAATTTTGAGGTGTTCGAATGGGTAAAACAACAGGTGTGTTGGAAATTGTGGATTTGTTGGAATTTTGGTTCATATACCAATGAAATATTCCCTACTTCTTTTCCCCAAAACACTTTAAGACAAAACTGAAGACCACCAAACTTTCAAATGTCAATATAACAGCATAAATTTCAATTATTACAGTTGAAGCAGCCAGCAGTATGTTTCTCATATTTGTTTTCAACCATGAAAAAATTATTGCTTTTATGGGAACTTAGAGGAAGGACCTTTTGATCAATTTAACATTCAAGACAGGCCAACTAGCTAGTTCCAACCAGTGGAGGAAGACTCGTACTATAGCAGTTGCAGTGCTACACTGGTTTTGGATAGAGATAGTCAAGAATTGACCCAGACAGGTGCACAATAAGGCAGGTTGATTAAACTTCAGTAAAATTGAGGCGCCGACATGCATGTTTTTGTTTTTTGTGGCCCGGAGCACCAAAAGGATTCACAGTCACCATATCCCCCCCCCCCCTCCTGAAAAGTTTGCACCCACCACAAATTAATAATCTTCATCATCCATGATCAAGATCGCCTCGTCAGACGAGTCAATTGTAAGCCTGGCACATTTGAGGTTTGTGTGGTAATCCTTAAAGGATTGAGTACATAGAGGTGCGACAAGTATGCCCTTAGTGGTGTACTACAGAGGGGGGAGGTGTGGGTGTAGTGCTACAGTGGAAGGGTGGGGTGGTGGGTTACTGAGCGCCTGGCCAAGTGTGGGACCATTTTTTAGCTTCACTGGTATGTGAGTCTCATGAAGGGGCTGCAGCCTTATAAGTGAGGGGGGTTAAACCACATCCAAGTCCCCACAAATGTTCCACAAAGGAAAACCGTATGTTCTCCAGTTAAAGGCAGTCATTCGTCACCACAAACTAGTTTCAGTATGCATACACCAAAACATCGGCGCAAATCCCGGGGGACAAGGGGGGGCCTTCGCCCCCTCAAGTGAAAAAATGGGGGGGCCAAATCGTAATTTGGCCCCCCCCCCCTAAAATTTGAGTAGACCTAAAAATATGGTCACCTTTCTTCGTTTTTTTTCATTCGAAAACAGTTTTCTGAAGCTTTGGAAACGCCAGAACACAAGAGCTTCCGGGGGCTTCGCCCCCTGGACCCCCACAGGGGCTTAGCCCCTGGATCCCACCAGGAATCCTTTGGGGCTTCGCGCTCCTGGTGCCCGCCAAGCGTGCACAGTTTAGTACTCATGGGCACATCATAAGCTCTTTCGCCCCCTGCCCTCCCCCCCCCCAATTCTCAAACAGAGATTTGCGCCCCTGCACCAAAACTCTCAATTGGTACAGCTCCTTGACTGGCATCAAATTCAAACAATGCAGCTTAGCTATATTACTCAGCATGTGCGCTGAAAGTGTCTTGATCACACATTGCGGACTTGTATTCCCACTGCGGGACATGCCATGAAGCTATAAACTAGGATTGTGTATGATTAAAGATGAGTTTCAGATAAATGTGGGAGAGGCTAGAAGTAAGTAGGTTGGTAGAATTTGTGGAACTGCTTGGGTTATGAAAATATGCCTTTAAACTGGAAAAAGACAGCTCAAAATGTTCACAACAGAAAAAGTGTGTGGGGGGATCGCAAAAGCAGCCCTCATTCTCAGCAGTGATGACACCATACAACAATCCCATGGATAATGTATTTCAGTCCTGAAACTCAGTTTTGGGGTATAACTTTCAGACTGGTGGAAAGGGTAGCAAACTTGCATGCTGCAAGGTGGGGTGGTACCGTGGTCACGAGAGCAGAAGTCCCTGTATTTTTTTACACCCCTTCCCCCTCCAGTCCAGAAAACAGTTTTAGCCTTCCCTTTTGAGGCCCCAAAGAAGAATGTACGTATACCCCCCCCCCCCCCCGTGGCCACGGATCTCTCTTAAAAATCCATCCTAACCTTTCAAATTCCCCTCGACATTGGAACCTACTACTAGCATAGCGCCCTGTGCCAAACATTGTTCCCACCACTGCACTATACCGCATTAGCTTGTTGAACGCTCGATTCGTCGAAAATCGATGTCCTACCCAATGGCACGGGAACCGGTTCCGCAATGGTTTTGCTGGGTTGATGAAAACGGCTGGTGTATGAAGATTACTTTGTATTTCAAAATGGCCGCCGCACGTTCATGCGGCACCGAATTTCTGGTCGTAAAACGTTTTGTGAACGAGCGTATTAGAGTAGTTTTCAAGCAAAATTTCACGGAATCTCAAATAAAAGTACCTAGCGGTTATGTGTGTTTGGATGTTTTTCACTTATTTGATCTAGAAAGGTGGTTTTGGCCAATATTTCGTAAGGTTTCGTGGCCAACATAACTCAATGCTGGGTCGACCTGGATGATTCTTCTGTCGCTATCTGACATGATTTTCGTCGGATTGACTCCTAACTTTAGTGATAATCGTGATGGTTTGTCTTCTTTTGGACTGTGGATTCTATGTGAGTAAAATGCTCTTAACTGAAATTTGTCGTGTGTGAAAATATGTTCAGGTTTATTTCGTATCGAGCGCTGAAATTCAAACATAATGAGATGTGCATATGTCGAAAGATAATTGAGGTCACGGGGTCAGATCTCGGACTGTTATGTGCAGTGCCATGGCAATAAGCACAGTGTCCGACGTGAGGTTACGTAAGGTCACGGGGACTTACACTGACACATGCCATGCATGGTAGTTGTCTGGAATTTTAAAAGATATGTGATTTCAGTATTGGTTCCGGCACGGTAGAAACAGTTGGAAAGTCATAGCCTTCATGTACGTATATGCTAGAGGTAGGAAGCAATTTTAAATGGGGAGGAGGGGGGGGGGAGCCCTATCCCTTAACCATGCCTATTTGTTTTTGTTGTTTTTTCAGTAACCAAGAAGAGAGAGCGATTTAGAAAATGTGAAAACCAATTGTATGACTTAACCGATTTTTTAAATAAAAAAACTGAAAAGAAAGAAAGAAAGAAAAAAAAAACTGAGGAAAGAAGAAAGGGAGAAACAGAGAGAAAGGGAAAAGGAGAAGAGGGCGAGGAAAGAGATTGTTTAGCTTCAGACAGACAGGTTTCCACGAATCTTCTTTTGTGACTTTTCCATCGGGCTTGCTGCTTTTTATGTCTCTTTGTTCACATGCATATCTATTTGTCCACCTTTTAGTGCCTTTTAAAGACTTTCCTAGGATATTTGCCCGACAGGCTATAAGTCATTGAGTATTTTACCTGCCGATCGAGTAACTCAATACTTATATCGCAAATTGTGGGTATTTCTTTAAATAAGAGAGAACTGAGAAGTTCTGCCCCCTTTTCTTGACTCCGTGGAAGTTTCAAGCAAATCCCGTGTGCAAGGGCGGAAAAAAGGAAATTTGTTTGGGGGGGGGGGGCAAACTCAACTTGAGACCAAGACGTCTCAAAGAGTATCAGGGGATGTCGTGCAAAAATATTTTTTGGGGAAGTGGAAACTGACTGCCCGAAAGAATATCTAAGCGGAGGGCCACCATCGGTTGGGGCGAAGCGTACAGAAAATTTTGAAAAGTCGCGACCTCTCAGATAGCCGGAAATTGCATTTGCCAGGCTTGTAAGTAGAATTTAAGCAGTCGTTATTTTGAGCTTTCCTTTGCAATAAAATCTTCATTTTAATAAAAAGGAAATCAAATTTCAAAATGATCAGAAAATTTTCAGATAAAATGTACTGGCTCCTATACAGGACGATGTGACATTTTATCATTTTTTGGTCGCAAAATAAAATCTCCATTATAGAGAATAGACCAGAACCAAATTTTTGTTTAATATGTCAAAGACGAACATATTCTAAGAACTCTGGTGAAGTTTTCATTCCTTTCTCATGTTCGGTTCTCGAGATATTAGCAACTGAAGTTGACACATTTTCTACAAAAGGTAAAATTGAACCAAGCAGGTGCTATGTAATGTATTCATATTGATGGTCAATGTTTTGTTTTGTTTTTCATTTATTTTTGATCCTGCTGTTCGATCTGGAATTGATTAGTGATGCTATCTTGCCCTCAAGGCAAATTACGTTTTTAAACATCCATTGCTCGGGATGCACTTATGGTTACAATATAATCACAGTTAGATTTTATAAATGTGATGTTTAATTTTAGAGAAAAACAAGTAAACATTTCCATCAGTGTGAATACATGACATCACGTCTACTTGTTGCAAGTTCACTCTTTGTAAAAAAAATATGTCAACTTCAATTCTAATATCTCGAGAACCAAACATGGGAAATGAAAAAAAAAAATTCCCAGTAAGCTATGCCTAGAATATGTTCCTCTCCAAAATATCAAACATAAATTTGTTCTGAACTTTTTTGTTTCAAGGAGCTGCACACCGTTGGAAATAAATTGAAATCATAACTTTTCGAATCATATTAACTCATAAGACCAGTGGTCGAATTAGCCTGTAAACCTGAACCGGCCACATAGAAGTATTTGTGGCGCTACCAGCACCAGTAACAGTACTGATTCAGTACTGTGAGCTATTGTAGAAACAACACCTTAGAGAAGAATATCTGTGCCAGATTGTGTGGCTTTGTATAGGTTCACAGTCACCGTTGATGGACTGGAAAGTTGAAACATCACTGATTAAAGCAGATATTAGGTTCTGTTTTAAATCTGATCTCGTCGTTTTATTGATGAAGAAATAAAAATAACAGTTGACCTAGCGATAAAGGATTAATTAAATCTTCAAAGGTGAAATAATTAGAGTAGTTTTGTAAGGTACGGTTTTCTGGGCTAAATGATTTTCTGCATGTGGTAGACACTTTTCGAATTTATAACCATGCTGGCAAAGTGAACATAAGCGTATGTCTAATTACATATAATTAGTTTATAGTTATGTGAAAACGAAATTATGTGAGGGCTCAAGCAGTTTGTTGCTTGAACTACCTCTTCAAAAAAATTTGAATGTTTGACTGCTTGACTTTTACCCAAACGGGTTGCATTTTTATTGTGATGCAAACAATGATAAAGGATATTCTTCAGCTGACGTTGGTATCAAAGCCTGTTTATCAATCAATCAATAATTAGAAATTTTCATTATGATAGAATGCTGGTGCTAGTACTCACATTTATTGAGCGGTTCTTGTCAGCTACATGTAAACAACTCATCGTTAGACGTCAGAGTGTCCACCCTCACCAATTTACATATACTCATATACACATAATCGCCAGCACGGGACCACAGAGTAGATATATGCTGGTGCTAGTACACATTTATTGAGCGGTTTTTGCCAGCTACATGTAAACAACTCATCGGTAGACGTCATAGCTGCCCACCCTATATGTTTTTCAAATCAAGTAAAAGAAGTAGTCTATCTTAAGTAAAATTGTATACGTGCCTGTCATTGGAACACTCATCCCTGTGTGTTGTATTATGTACAGTGGCATTTGTACACAACGCCCTTGTATGTCCTGCAAAGGTTACTGATTAGACTGGATTTCTCCAGGCTGCATGTATTTGCAAGAGAGGGACTTTTCTACGGAGTTGTAAAATATTTTCTGATACAGGAGATAGGCTGAGTTTAACATTGATTATCGTTTACAGTGGGTTCTTTCCGTGAATGCAGGCATGCGCTTTTATTTTCTCTCAATGTCAAAGCTTGTGCCGCTCTCACCAACGCATACGTGATGTCATTTTATGTTAACGGAACAACTTGATTGCGCATCAACTAATCGTTGCCAGTTTCATGCATTTATGACTTTCGTTCACTGATCTTGTCTCCTTTCCATTTATGTTTTTTTTTTACTATATTGTTCGCTTTGATTACGCACGAAAGGTCCGGACACCTTCGGCAGCATCAGGTACTTCTGAAACAGATGTTTATTACACTAACACATTCAGCATTTGTTACCAGTTTTTTGCATAAGGATCAATGAATTTGCTTTTGTCTATCTATAAAAGTGAGGGAGTTGACAGGCTCGTAAGCCAATGTTTAACAATGGTGTTATTTTCTATTTCTGCCGTTGAAATATGTTTCCAGACCATCAGCGATCTAAGACCTCTTTGATGAAATTGACCAACGACTGGAAAAATATTCACCTAACCAAAACTGAAAACTATCGTGACAAAATTATGGTCGAATCTGTCTACTTATTGGTCGAATTTCACAAAAAGAATGGTAATATGTTTTAAATATGACTAGAATTAAGTCAAAAATTTTGACCAAATTTGGTTCGGTGCATGGGTGGACCAGTCTTTGGTCAATCTGGCCAAAGTGTATTTAGAGTGTTAGATGTGATATGTTGTTTGGTGCAAGAAATTTGATCATATCAAATTTTTATCATAAAATTAGGGAACTTTTAACGTTTTTCGTCGATGATTATAAAGTAAACTTTTCTAAACTCTTAGTTTCTTTGTGAATGAGGAAAGTGTAATCCATAGTTTTGTCCACGTATCTATTCCACCAAGGCTATGTTATATACATTTTTAATAAATGGTAAATTAAGGTTGAATTTTTGATTCTAAAACGATGATATATCTATATATCTAATAAATTGACAGTTAGCAGCCGTTATTCATCAGTATCAGACAGTTCTTACAGTCTCACGCTTATCTAATACAAGTTCCAACCAAAACCTTCCCTTGGTTCATCGCTTCCGAGAATGCCGTGGTTCGAGTACAGGTCCCCAATATGTAATAAGAGTATTGAGCATGAGTGATATAAAATATTTTGTTTATTTTGAATTTGATAAAATTCAAAGAGCTGTGTCGATTGAGAACCTTCGCGGACTCCGGATGTTGTGTCCTTTAATGGAGTAGGTGGTATTTCGGCTAAGTTAGGTAAATCGTTGAATGAATAAACATACAATTTCCAAAGCTGGAAAGCAAAGGACATCTGCAAATTATAAAATTACTTGAGAAAGTTTTTAGGATGAGTTCAGGTGAAGATATTGATGTCGGAAGGCAAAATGCTATACGTAGTGTACACGTTATACGCTTGCGTGCGATTATTACATACTGTGCTTGAATACGTCTGATTTCACAAAAAAGGGGTATCAGCTAAAATGTTCACTTCAATTTTTTTTTTTTACTTTGACTGAAGAGTACTAATGCCTCCTGCCATAATAAAAAGAGAACGGTCACTATAGGATGCGATTCCGCCTGATTAAAAGTTTAACTAAAGTATAGAGCAACCTTTGTAACTTCAGCATCATTCCCATGGAAACAAAACAGGAAGGAATACCACGTACACCAAAGGGAGTTGCCAACGACTTACGAACTATACTTTTGAAAGTAAACTGAAATCTACAAGGCCAAAAATCCTCACGCCCAAGTCTTCTAGTATTTATAGCCCTTTCTGATTCAAGTAAACTGATAAAACAAAATTAGAAGCATAACGTGCTTTAGATGTAAACCACCTGCTTATCCTTTTGAGCTCATCATTCAAGGTTCTGACAATAAAATCCCCGCCTTTCCTTGTAACTTATATTCTTTTGACTTAGCGCCATTCAGACATTTACTTAGATCATATTATTAGTTTCTGTTTTCCTTCAACATCGCACGACCTCGACGCACGTGTACAACTTTAAAGTTCTGAACTCACTATATCAAAACAATAAATGGTTCAGTTTAGATTGAGAGAAGAAAGAGTACATCTATACAGAGGGTTCATCTCCACCAACCCAACAAAATACAATTACTAACTTTAAATTCCCTGCCAAAAACCAAATGACTCCTGAATATCTGGTACTATTTGAATCTTTGATCACGTGACTACACCCATCACCTGCCGAACTTTGTCGTTTGGATGAAAACAAACACGGCACACAGAAACGTATGCTGAAGTATAGTACATTAACGCAGGTTGTGAACAACAGGATTTTGAAAATTTTGATAAGAGTGTTCATAGTCTAAAATATGATATGATAGCATTAGGCATCCGGTGTGCGAGAAAGTACGAGAAAATAGTGTCAAGAAAGGAATCATTCCAATAACTGACCCGGAAAATAGTGCAGACATTTAATTCTTGTAAATTCAGTTTGCGTACCCTAATTTTTCGTCCTGTTCTCGAGCTTTGACTAGGTGTTTGAATGCTTTTTGCACAAGTAGGGCGGGACAGACTTAAAGACTCCTTCTACCGACAAGTTTATGAATTGTCCAATACATTTAACATTAACAGTTCAATGCGGGTTCCGTATGCGTTACTCCATATTGGATAGTTCTGAACATTATTGGGGCCCATTTGGAAATTGATAGTCTTAACTAGGCAAATCACGTTACGGTACCCAAACAAACCAGCCCAGTAAACTCTCCCATATGGCAGTGGACTAGAGTCTTACCAAATGGTTGAACTTCACTAACTCATTAGTGTTTTTATTGAAGTGTTTGGGTTTTTTCTTTGAAAATGACTACCTGTATGGGGGTAAAGGTTGGATAATACCCAAGTTAGCCGTTCATGCGAATCCCAAATAAGATATATATGCCTTAGGAAATGTTAGCATATGCTCAAATATCCAAGGTTAAAGTCAAATGATGCACCACTACAGATCAGGTATTATGTCGGCCTATTTGAATTTGAAGTACAAAATGATGATCAAAATTTATGCTGTGTATTTCATTGAAATTTGATCATCTTGGCTGAATGTATGAATTAATTCAAATGTTTTATATATTCATGTTTTTTATATCAAAATGAATCGTTCACATAGCTTTTTCCAGCAGTATTTATATTTCAGTATGGTCCATAGTCCACATAATACCTGATCTGGCATTGTTGGTCACATATGTGGACCGCATATGTTTGCTATAGACTCATCCGGACAGCAAGTGTTGGTCTGATTTCAGGCCATGACTAGGGTATGTTACCTTTTAATCTTCCAGTTCACTTGCTTACCTGTATCGGATGGATGTTCACAAAATTTTATCATGATTCCTTCAATTTCACTGAAAAAGAGGGTTTAAAATTCATTTGTACAATAAATGAAGACAATTTAAGGCTGATTGAACCCACTAATGACTGCCTACAGTCACTAAAAACAAGCGCTAATCGGATTCGTCTATACCTACTTGTTCAACAGCCTTTCATCCGAAATTCGTTTTTTTTTTTTTCATCTTCTTGTTTTTTCTTTTATACATTAAATCGATTCTGTCTAGGTTAATTCCGTTAAGAGGAATCGAGGGTCGAGAGTCTAGTTGGAGATGTCTCGCATGAACTTATGTCGGATGAAGATCTGGTCAGTCGAGAAAAACTTTCCAATCGAACACACATGCCAAGCTAAGTTGGCCAATCATGGAATCACAAATTCACCAAATCATGACCGTTTAGGTTTGAGCTACATGGGGAAGAAGTTTTGGGGCTCTGCACCCACCCTCTTAATCCGCAAAGTGACGGAAATTACCCCTTTTTCACACCAGTACTGTAATAGTCTAAATTGCCTCCAATCCATTCCAACTTCACATCACTTACACATTGACATCTCCTGTTTCATATCCACGAAAATTCAGCAGCAACTGATTGTTCTAATGTGAGCAGTTTACACTCAAAGAGGTGTGCTCTCTTAGGCCAGTCTGTTGAAATTAGTATATGCAGTCTTTAATTAGATAGCCACATCCGAACCATGAAACTTATAAAGTTAACTTGAACTTTGATTTTTTTTAGTGTTTTTGTACATATGTATATGGGATAGTTAGTTATATGAGATTTAACGGCACACAAACACGCATGTGTTTTATAGTGTCAGTAAAATCGATAAAAAGTTCCAAGTTCAAATTTATGTTCAAGTATTGTTGAAGTTCACGTTTGGTTTCCCTTTGGTCGCCTCTTACTTCGGGCGGGAAATATATTCTACTACCCCAGCCCACAGGGGCACATATGTATATGGGATACAAATCAGTTTTCATAACTACACGTAGGCATCTATACAACCTCTCGTGCATAGTTTGAACGTAGTTCGTTGGTACTACCATAAAACATCACCTGCATATTTTGATTGCTATTTGAATTCCTACCACAATTTGGAATTTTGGTCGTTAGTCTTCAATGGCGACCCATCTGTTAAACATTACTATTAGAAGACAAGCGCGGATCCAGGGGAGGGGGGTTACGGCCTCAACCCCCCCCCCCCTCCCCTCTTTTTCGTCAAATCAACAATAACAAATACACTAAATGTTTACCTACGAGTATATGCAAGGGACTATTTCAGGCCCATCCTTCCCCTCACAACAAAAACCAAATACACGAACCTCGTGTGATATTAAGCCCGTGTGAATAGGCTATCTAATACTTTCTGCCGCCTTGCCTTCTCCATAACAGGGAGTTGCAACTCCCTAGTCACAACAAGATTTGAATAATGCGAATAACAGAAAGACAGCAAACTTTTGGACCAATTCATGTTGCTGTGGCCATCTGGTTGGCCCCAGTGGAGCAGGTATAGGTTATACTCAGAATCCAAAGCTTTATGTGTTACAAGCTCCATATCTACATATACTTGTTTAAAAGAGACAGAATTTAGGCACGATTCACGCGCCGCAATACGTCCCTGATAGAGTGATACTCACACAAAAGAAAATTCGGAAAACTTAGCTACTACTGTACTTACAAGCCCGAGGTGTCGCGATTTATGCTCTCATACACACCTATCTTCAGATACCTTTCGACCCTGTCAGTTGAGTAGCCTGTGTAGACCTATTCTAAAGTTTTTTAAGAGTCAAAATGTTATCAATGATCAATGTTGCAGAGCAGTGGCGTAGCTACAGGAAGGAGGGGCGATAGCCCATGGCTCGAAAAAGTGGAAAATTCGAAAATTTCCCATTTGAGACACCAGTCAAATACATACATATGCAAATGTATGCAAATATCCATAAAATGGGGAGACAAAAATGAAAAACTTCAGCGGCTATATTTAAGTTGAAGTGAGTTAACATTATGAAAGCGCCGAAGATATAAAAGGGCAGTATGTAAACAAAAAACACACTGGGCAGTAAAGTCGAGCCGGCAACGTGTGGAGGGTGTTTTTTGTGTGAACAGTCAGTAGTAGGAAGTAGTAGTATTAGTAGTAGTAGAAATCCAGGTTCTCTATGAACTCATTGCGACTTGGAGCTAAATGATTTCGCCAATGATTATTTGTAAATTCATTTTAACACAGTATTTTAAATTGCTTTTCGATCACTACACTGCGGCAGGTGCATTGCATCAAGTAGAATCTTCCTGTAGTAAAGTGAAAGTGTGCATTCATAGCGAAATACCTTTCATTTAAAAAGTGTGACTCAATCCGTTTTACTTTGATCATACCTCTAGGCCGGTCTGTCCAAAATGGGAGCTGAGAGAGAGAGAGAGAGAGCAGTTCTCTGGTTCGTACAACCCTAAAAGTTTCGGATTGCTGTTGTTCATACAACTTAAATACATTTTTCTAATTATAGGCATGAGTTATAAGGCAACTTCTGTGTTCTACGAAAATAATGACATGTATTTTCATTTGACGACTTGTATATATGATGCATATTTGCTTTCAGGTCTACTGCGTTACATTTGAATTCATATCAACGATTATGTAAAAAAGCGAATCGGCTACAGGGACAGGAAGGTATTTTTGTATTTTCATTTTTATTGTTAGAATGTGTAAGATCTGGCATGGCTTTTATTTCTGAAAACCTCGAAATTCGTAATTTAGGCTTAACATACTTGAAAATTATTTGTAAAAAATGCAGCTCTGAGAGCAACGTTTGTAATCAGTTCGGTTAAATAGATGTTATTTATGTAAGACGATTGATTAAGCGCAACACTTCATTTAAAATTGTTTGGTTCATGGTTTGACAATAAAGACAAGTATACACTAATTCATTACATCAGAATGAAAAAATGCATATTACACGATATGTTCAGGCGCCGATCCCGACATTTCACAAAGGCGGGAGGGGCTAAACTTAGAGAAAGAGGTTAATGGGGGCATATGGTGATTCTCTGTCTCAAGTATCTAATTCTGCATGAAAGACCGAGCGGAGCGCCACCATCTATTGACGGGTAGCGTACAGAAAGTTTTGAAAAATCACGACCACTCATTAATAACAACGCATTTTCCGTTTTTATATAAATATAGCTCATGTCTCTTAAGGGTTCAAGATCCATCACTTTATCTAAATTTGCATATTTAGTGGATTTTTATTATGGAAGAGCCAGATTAGAAACAATTCTCTGAAATGACATTTTTCATGGTTTGTGTTGGAAACGGAATAGCATACTGTTGGATGAAAAAGTATAGAGTTTTGAAATTAATTTTATCATTTAGAAAGATTCTTCTGAAACTGGCTTTATCTTCTCATAATTGCAGGACTAATCATTAATTATATTAATAAAAGAAAATTATATTAAAAAAAATAAATAAGGAATGCATGTTTGTAATGGAGTCTCTCATCGCAATTGCGAGTGAGCAACAACTGGGAAGAAGGCCGTGACAGGTTCAGTTCATACTAATTGGTAAAAATCTGGACTGAAACATTAACTGCACAGTACATTTTTAGACATTTCATCTTTGAAAATGAATTGTTAAACAAGTTTATCAAATAGATTAAGAAAAGTGGTTTGTTGTCCCTAATGTAAAATGCCAGCCCGAAGTCCGTACACTCTGAAAGAGTGAAAAGTGTAAATTCACTCCATTAGAGTGATAATTCACTCCAAGGGGAGTGAAACTCACCCCAAAAAGAGTGAAATTCACTAGAGGAAGAGGGAAAATCCACTCTTCCACGAGTGCCTGCAACGATCACTCTTTTTTAAGAGTGATCACTGTGGGCACTCCATCAAGAGCGAAACTTCGCTCGTTCTTAGGGATTTTTTTTTTAAGGTACAATCATATACATATCGTTAAAGGGATGTAAACACATAGATGTCTTACCTGAATATTTTTTATCGTTTTATCGTGTAAGGTTTTAAAATGCACTAATTAACTCCAAGAGAGACTGATCGGGATGCAAATTATATACCATGTCTTAAAAGAATTTGATTTTGAAATATACCTTTCTTACTTCGGTTATTTTGCGTTTACATATTTTTACATAGAAGTGACTGTTGCTTATCTCACTCAAGAACAGTGTGAACTTGCTCTCATTATGCTCAAGCTAAAAAATTAGTTTGTCGATTGAAATAATAGAGGGATAAATGCTGTAGTCTCATTTGTCGATTTTCTTTTATTTCAAAATTTGATGAAGACCTTATTTCAACAAAATGTTCCAATTAAGCTGCCGTTCATGGTATCTTCTTTTTTCTCATTTGAAGTAAGGGTAAGGCATTGGAATCAGACTAATCCAAAAGAGATGAATTTATTCACACTCCAAATATCAATGAAAGTATGAAAGCTAAGCAGATATTGTTGTTTTAATCACAATTACATAAATTATACCCTTTTTTAATTTAATATAAGCTTGTTTGTGTTGTGCTTAATAAAAATAAAAAACAAGTATATTGTATTTGTAAAAAGGTAGCACAGGGGTAATCTTGGAAGCAGTTTTATATGGGTACTGGCTATATTCCATATTTCGGTCAAAACGTTACCGAAAGGAACCTTTTTTTCTCCATTAATCCTGGCTAGTAATTTTATCCGAACTGTACTCCTCTCAAAGGCCACCGTCCAAGGGAACAAAGTACAAAGAGGTAAATCAGTGCACCATGGAATAACTAATAGCAGAGTTTAAAAAGTATTTTTACCAGTCAATTAGAATCTTAACAACAGTAATGGATAATCTTGTACCCTTACGATCAGGCAAATGTAGCTTACCTTACTCAATTTGGGATATTGTCATTAAAATATTGCTAAACTGTATCGCATAACAACTGAACCATATTTATGTCATTTCCTGTCATCTTGGACCTCTCTGTTTTTTTACTATGAATATTGTCTGGAACTGAGAAAATATTATAAAAAATTATCCCGAAACTGCACCAGAATGTCAAAATTGGGAGGGCAAAGAAAAAAGGACAATGTTGGGCAAAAAATTCGGACGCAGCCCAAAACCGAGCTCTAAGAAGGGATGTGGGTCCAGGGGGCAAAGCCCGCCTGAGCTCTGAGGTTTTAGCACATCTAGATGAAAAATTACGTCTCTGCAGAGGCAATATTATTTATTTTTCCGTTTAGCTTAACTCCTTACTGACCTAAGTAGGGTGGGGGAAGGGGGTGCAAAGCCAAAATTTGCCCCCGTAGCCCCGCCATTGCCTGAAAGAGATTTTAAAAATGCCTTTATCGATACCACCAAAATCCTACACAGTACCTGTTGTTACAAATGTCGCCTTAGATTGCGCGAAAACCTTGTGTGTTAAGCTATCATAATACTAATCCTGTACCTTAGTCAATTCGTAAGTCCAAAGCAAACATTTCCTTCATAATTTCTGCAATTTATTTTCCGGTAAGATCTCGTTAAGTGTTTACTGACGACTTGGCAGTTTAACAAACCTGACACTGGCTTTGAGTATGTCCCAAGAGGCAATTTAAGTCTCTTTTCTCTACTATTACCCACAATCTAAAGTTTTATCTTATTATTATTTTTTTTTTTGGAACCTCATGTGCAACTTTTTTTCTGGTGCTAACACTAACCTTCAACGTATATGTAGTATCTGGAGAGAAATGACGAGTCAAGGATGCATCCATAAATTCCCTCATTGTAACATGAAACATGCTGTATAAACAGGGAGCCGTTTTGAAGTATCTTCAAGCCTAGTCCCAACTTCTTACCTACGTACTTTGTGTTAATAAAAACAGTCATATCTTGAAAGGTCCAGGTAAAAAAATCTCCAGATTTATTGTAGCAACTTTCAAGGTAAACAGATTCGTATAAAGCCACACTTCGATAAGAAAGTAGTTGTTCGTTACTGCGAGTAAATGTCACATACAGGAGCATGCTGATCAAGCAGCATGGACGAAGGAAATCCATCAGTAATTACTTTCAAAACAAACTTAAAACGCGTGACCAAAGTTAGTCTTCGGTTACAGCTACTGTTCGTTAGTCGTCTATGACAACATATAATTTAACGACTTAACTTAAGAAGACTCATATCTAATATTATTTTTTACGGATACTTTGAGGGTTCACATGAGATATGTCGTGTCGTTCACTATCTGACGTTACCAAGTCGGTGAAATGCTTTATTTTTCGGGAATGGCACCCATCATGTCAATATATGCATGATTTAAGCAAAAGCTTTAAATTCCACTCTTTTGGAGGAATATGAGTCGTTCTCAAATTGACATTTAAGCGGTTTTTTTTATCAACCAAGCGATATAGTTAGTTACGTGGAGGAGATTTTCCAGTTCCAGTCGGTTGCTATTAAATTGTTTCAGTCGGGCTGGTCAAATTTTTTTTTTTTTTTTAATATTTGACTGACCTGCTGCTTCCACTCCATTATTTTTTTTGTCATTCCATTGCTTATGCACCAAGCACAATAACAACAGGTTTCATTGCAGAGGTCTCCGGAAAGATTTGCACTCCAGACCTCCCTAATACAAATCGGATGCTTTAACCTCTTGACCATGCAGTGGACATGGCGATCGATGAAAATTTCAAATTTGTTTCAATCATTTATTTTTAGGTAGTAACCTTTTCGTTGAGGACATGAGTCAATTCTCTCCACTGGCATTTGCAATTGTATAAATATTCATATTAAATGAGGGCTTTTTTCCCTGATTGGCCAACCGATGTTTTTTTTTTTTATGTTCTTGAAATCGCTTCTGTCGCTATCAGCTCCCTTACATTGAGTTAGGAGAGCCCAAATAAATTATACTGTTCGACAAATGGGTTACCATGACTAACTTTTAGGATGACTTTGATCATTTTCTTACAAACATAGCAGAGTACGGTACATGATGTTGTTTTGTGTTCAATTGCCACTTGCAAATAACGAAAGCCTCTTTAATGTCTCCACGTATTGGTTGTGTGACTGCTTACTTTTTTAATTGATGAACTTCTTATCACGTTTCACATATCTAAAGTTCAGCTTTACAAGAAGTACTGTCCAATTTCCCGTGATGGGATTGTACATTTTCTTTACGCTGCATATGTGTTTCGCTTCTTAACTGAAATACTGTCCATACAATACTTAAATTGAAGAGAAGATTTCAACTTTCCAGAAAAATTTGTTGAAGTTTAGAAAATTGTTCCATTCAATTTGTGTATGTGAGAAGCTAATTTCACTCTGGTTCATTGACCATTTTGATATGGTCTGGCGCTGAAATTCATCACGTTCTTTGTACTCTGAACGTTCGGTGTTGAACTTTTATCTCGTGGCATGTAGTCATACCTCAAGACGCACGGTACACATCGTAGGTGGCAAATCCGGCGGAACTACCATTTTCCATATCCATATCTTAGTCTAAAACATCAGAATCCACTCCCTTTTTAACTGGGACAAAATTATCCTTTCCTTGAAGTCCTTACTTATTACGTTACTGACTAAAATTGTTACAGATATTGTTACAGACTTCATGGTCCAGTAAGCACCTATTGTACCTTTTGTTTTGTTTTTTTTTTTTCGAAAAATCGACCAAGTTGTTAAGCTATCGGCCAAGTCATGATGTCCACCTTCAGTGGGCTGAATTCTCTAATGAACAATGGGAAGATGCCCTCAGTAATATCAATAATTAACGTTTAATGTGTAAGTTATGCTTAAACATTTTTTATATTAATATTTTGAACTATAAAGTCGATCTTCATGGGGTATGAGAGACGTCTTACTAGAATGTGTGGAGGGCGTCCACTAGCTTCCCGACCATCTCTATGGCAACGTCCGATGACATGCCGGAACTCTTGAGCAAAGGGACGATTTCCTCTTTAACAATAATATCGATGTTTTCTCAATTGGTCTGAGGCACACCAACATTGCGAAAGTTATTCCGCCTGGACATTTTCTCCAGCTTGTTAATTTCTTCGTCCCTTTTTAACAGGATGTCTTCTAACTGTGCAATTTTGGCACTAAAATTAGCGTGATCGCTTTGAATGGTCGCCATCTTTGATATTTGATGATCTTATATCATCAGTTCGTTTACTCTAAAATTCGATGGCTTGGCCAAGATCTAGGTGTAATTGCTTTATTGCATCTTGGACATAGGCGATTGACTGTTCAACTGTAGTCTTGAAAGAATCAAGGGCAGTCTGCCAGGATGGAATACCCACATTCTCCTGTGAATTGGTGACCAATGCAGATATTGTACCAGTCGATGATGTAGGCCTTTGCGCTGATGCGGCGTGACTAGTTTCTCTGCAACTTTCCGTCCTGTGGGTGAGTGGTTGTCTACCTCTGCCCCTTTGCGGCATCCACAATTAGTGACAGACTTGGTACTTGCTGATAACGCCGAAAACAGGGAGAAAATTGCGTTTGGACTCGCAAAAATTTGTATTTTAACAAGAGCGGTATTTAAACGTGACTCTGCTCCCCCATTTCAGGCTTCTTTTCCTGTAAAAGCGTAGGACTGTTTTGAGCGGAAAACCTTTCTTCATTGTCCACTATTTGACGAAGACGGACCTAGCCGAAAGAAAGAAATGGACACCGCCAGTGAAGCAGTTGTATGAGAAAGGTACTAAACTCCGTTTTTCAGGAGGGAAATGGAGAGACAGCGTCGGGAAGCCCTATACTTTTGAATCCAGTACAACATTGTTTAACCCACTTTGAAGACAATTTTTTTGGTGGATTAAACGCTCATTACTGTCACATATTTTTTGCCCTTTGTCATTTCAGGCTTATCTGGGTAGATTCTTGACCTTTTCAGCATTACGAATTGATTTTTTTTTTTTTTTTGTTGTTGCTATTGTTGTTTATTAATGGTCAAAAGTAACTTGAAATTTGCAAGTTACAACTGTTGGGGGCTTCGTGGTGATAATAAAAGGCGTATGGTTTTTCCTATCTATATACTAGGCACAAATTAGATTTAATTTTCATGCAAAAAACTCACAGTGTCCTAAAAGATGAGCGCCGCTGGCGCACAGAGTAGGGGAACGACATTATTTTCTCTCATGGAACAAATACTAGTAAAGGGGTGGCTGTTTTTTCAGATCAGGTCGTGCAACGAATGTTTCGAAAAAAAATTACAGATATCCATGGCCGATTCATTATTCTAGACAGTACTGTGAATAACGATATTTTAACTCTGGTTTGTCTATATGGACCTAGCACCGATGACGCCACGTTTTTTTCATACCGTCTTTAACCATGTCGAGAGTTTTCAGTGTGACTACATCATTTGCAGTGGAAATTTCAACCTTGTTTTAAATTCAACGTTAGACAAGCAGGGTGGTGCCCCAAATACCAATTTCAAAGCACGTGACGATTGCCTCTTTTATGTAGATAAATTTAGCCTCGATGATATTTGGAGAACTAAGAACCCGTTATCGAACGGTTTCACCTGAACTTCAAATGTCGATATTATACGTAGCAGACTTGGTTATTGGTTGTTATTTCCAACCTCCCCTTCAGTCCGATCATCATATCGTTGGTCTGTACTGTGACATCTCGGTAGAACCCAGAGGTCCTGGGTATTGGAAATTTAACAACTCGTTACTTTCAGACCCCGTTTATATAGATTTAGTTAGAATTCGTTAATTTCTTATTATTCATCAGATCCCAACAACAGGAACCGAGACCCAGCGAGCTTTTGGGAGGGACTAAAATATACTATTCGAAATAGCACAATCAGTTTCAGTAAATTGAGAGCGAACGATTCTCGTTTTTATGAAAAGAATCTCATTAAGAAAATTTTTCAGATAGAATCGGATTCTGTTAGTGATGAAAGCTTGCTTAATGAGTTTAAAGATGCGAGAAACAATCCGCACCTACTTAACAAGAACAAACTTGAGGGTATAATGATCCGATCTAAAGCAAGGTTGTTGAAGAGGGAGAACAAAATTCAAAATACTTCCTTTCTCTTGAAAAGAGAAATAAGCAGAATAACACAATTTAAAGTTAAATGATAAACGAGATCTGCCAACTACTAATAATGCAGATATTTTAAGTCATATTAGTAATTTTTAGACTGAGCTCTATTCTTCTCATTATAGTAATCCTGCAATTTGCATTTCTTTACTTCCTGAATTTCATGTCATGTTCGATTGTGAGGTATGCGAAGGGCCTTTGACTCGTAGTGAATGCTCCTCTGCCCTCTCCTTTATGCCAAATGGCAAATCACCCGGAAACGATGGATTTTTCACGGACTTCTATAAAAAATTTTGGTCCCTTATTGGTACGTTTGTTTTGAACTCTTTAAATCATGCATTTAATTATCAAATGCTCTCTTGTGAATAGAGAAGGGGGGTTATTACTTTAATCCCGAAACCCGACAAAGATCCCCACAACATCGCAAATTATAGACCTATCGCTCTTTTAAAGACCAATTACAAGGTTGCCGCAAAAGCCATCGCTTCTAGACTTGAAAAAGTACTCTCTGTATTGATTGGTAACACCCGGACTGGTTTCATGATTAAAAGATTTACAGGCGACAATGTTAGATTTATTTTAGACCTTATAAATTCCTCGAATCATAACAATACACCTGGTTTTGTATTCTTTCTGGATTTCGTAAAGCATTTGATACCCTAGAATGGAACTTTATTCATGCTACGCTTCATTATTTTAAGTTAGGTAATAATTTTAAATCCTGGGTGCGTACATTTTTCAATAATGAAAATTCATATATTTTTTATAATAATTTTTCTACAGTTTATTCCCCGGTTAATAGAGGCGTACGTCAGGGCTGCCCCTTAAGCCCTTAACTTTGAATCCTTTGTACTGAAATTTTAGCTAAGATCATACTCAATAATGTTCAGTTTCAAGACATCACCATTTAGAACCGTGAAACTAAACTACTAAAATACGCTGATGATACGGTACTTGTCTTAAACGGAGACCCTATGTCTGAAAAAGTCGTCTATCCAACTTCTTTACGACTTTCGTGGAGCCTCTGGGCTAAAAATTAACCTTTAACAATCCCATTTGTTTCCGTTAGGTCCCTTTGTTACCAACCACCCAACTTTTATCTTCAATCTAGGTCTTTCACTTCAGCTTAGTCCAGTTAAATTTCTCGGAGTAAAATTCACGCATAATGGTGATGATTTGTACCGTCTAAACTATGTCAGTAAACTATCTCGCCTCCAAAACATTTTAAACATTTGGTCAAATAGAAACCTGACCTCAGTAGGTAGAAATGCTTTTGTTAAATCTTTTGCTCTGTCTCAATTAGTTTATTCATTTCCAGTTCTTCTGGATCCACCAGAGTCTTTCATAAATAAGGTACAAACTGCAATTTTTGATTTTATATGGTCTACGAATCCCCACAACGTCAGACGAAAAACAATGTATGATGGATTATAGGAACGGTGGATTAAAAATAACTCATGTGAAAAGTTTTATTTCTTCTTTAAAAATCTCTTGGGTAAAAAGATATTTAGACAGTGAAGACTTCGATTACCACTTAAACTCCCTTGGAGAGTGTTATATTTTTCAGTGTAATTTGCCTCTGAGGATATTTCATCAGTTAATAATATTTCCATTCGACAAGTTTGCCAACCGTGGAGCCATGTACATTTTCAAAAACCTGTAACAATGAGGGTAATCAAATTGTATGAAACAACCATTTTATAAAGACCGGTGATAAAATTGTCTGCAATGATAAGCTTTGCAGAGCCGGTGTTCTGTACGTTAAAGACTTGTTTGATGTTAATGGTAATGTCATCTCTTTCGTTGATTTTTGTAACACGTTTCGTATCATGCAGTCCCCGTTTAAAAGTTATTTCGGGCTTTTGGCCTCAGTTCCAGCTGAGTGGAAAGAAAACCCCATTGAACAATGAAAACTATGTGTCACCATTTACTGCTACACTTAATCATGCCCGTATAACGAATTTTGCCTACCGCAAGCAAATTGAAAAAATAGTTTTACCGCCTGGATGTATTGTAAAGTGGAACGCCACATTAAACTTCTCTCAGGAAGAGTGGCAGTCAATTTTCCTGATGCCCCGGATCACCCTTCCTGACAGTAAGCTTATCTGATTTCAATTCTGATTTCTGCACCGAATCCTTGCCACCAACAAGCTGCTCTTCGCTATGGGTAAAACTGAGTCCCCTAACTGTGTATCTGAACTGAAATTGAAACTATCGACCACTTATTCTGGAGCTGCCCGTACACGTCCTCTTTCCGTTTAGACACTGAACAATATCTATTTGGTACACAGTTCATTTTAAGTAAGTCTGACTTTTTCTTTGGCTACAAACTTTTTTCTTTGTATTGTAAACACTTCATCTATTGCTGTAAACTAAGTGCAACGATTCCCGATGTCAATAGTTTTTATCATAAGCTTCTTCTTATTCTGAAGTTCGAAAACCACATTTGCTCTAAACCCAAATGTTCCCCGAAAAAAACCCAGAGATTTAACGATGTTGCTAATGCCCTTTCTTCCAGACTTAATGTCTTTTAGGTCTCTATTTTTGTTTTTGTTTGCTTTTTTTTTCTTGCTTTCCTCGTTCGTGTAATAAATTGTTTTATTGACTGATGTCCTTTCAGTAACGCGTATTGCTGTTCACACTATGGTTTGTTAGTGTCTCGTCAACCCGAAATCAATGATGAGCTATATAGTTAATTGCTCTGTAATGAAAGTACTGCCATCATGTTTAACTTTTCCTTCTTTTCAAACTACTTCCCAAGCAGCAGTCTGTTATTTGAATCTCTCCTGTTAATTTTGTACATATGTGCTTAAACGAATGCTAAACTCTAATTGTATATCAATGTGTTTAAGACATTGAACTGACAATTCTTTATGTAAATATTGTAAAAATTTAAGAAATGAACGATTGCTAAATAAACAGGAGGAAAAAATGAATTATTAAGTCAACGTAATGCTAAAATAATATGTCATATGGACATTAAGATTGTTGCATACAATGAAAAAAGACAAGAAATATTATCTTGTAGTAATCTCAAAAGTTAAAACTTTAAACCCATTTACCATTACATAACACGTTTGAATAAATTGGTAAAATTATTGAACACGGTTACCTTTTATTCATGTGCAAACTTTAAAAAGCAAGGAGGCATAAAAAGCTTTTGTTACGTTCCAAACGTTTAAATTGTTGAAAAAGAATATTCTCGTAGTTCTGTAGTTGCTCAGGAAGAGGAAAAAGGGAAACGAAACAATTGAAATGAAGAAAAAACGCATGATATCAACCGGAAACCAGGAAGGAGAGACGATTATAATTTAATGTTGGCATGCCATTAACATTCTTCTTCAAGGTGTCAGTAACTGTGATAATATTTTTCTTATTCTTTATCACCAGATACTTTTATATTTTAATTGTAGACCGACTCGACCATGGATCTGCTGACGTGTGCCTGTTTAATCTACATCTTCGTCATTATGACTTTGCAAGAAGGTGAGTCCTCTTCTAAATACTTGTAAATATTTTCAATATTTTTTAACTTTTGTTCTGGGTGTGCGTATGTTGAAGACGTAAACGAAGTTCAAATATATGAAAGATGTTTATGCAGGAAAGCATCAATTTTATGAAGGGTTGTGCTCTGTCTAACAGGATTGGCTTTTGGGGTACAAGCTGTGTTGCATCTGCGACATTAGTGTGGTCTCTGGTTCTGTAGTCATTTTTTCTTCTAATGACCTTATCAATTCAAATAGATAGTGCATGGAATTCATATAGAGGGCGTACTTGTTAAACGGAGCTTTTCCCCCAAAATCAGAGCTCTTTTCGTTTCGTCTCCTCTCCTGGTGAACTGCGTAGCAATCACAATGTTTGCTACTCAGTTCGTTCTCTGGGCTGTGGGTATGGTCTACTTGGACATTTTGACATGAATGGTCTGTTCCATTACGGTATGTTGTCTTCAGTCAACTTGCATGGTAACAGTATGCTCCCTTTTTTCTTGGAGTTTTGCATCCAAATGTACAAACGAGTAGGCAGGAGTACACCCAAGTGGGAAGGCACCTAAGGGGTTCATACTTTGCACAGGAGGAATAGCCAGTAAATGAGCCTAAAACGTGCCTAGGATGTTTACAGTGATCTAAAAGGCGTTTATGGGCCACATGTTTTGTGCTCCACACGGGCCGACAATGGCGCGCATCACTGAAAGCATCTCTGGTCTATGCCCCTTAATTATTGGTGCATGACAAAAGATCATAAAGGCTTCCAAGTTAACTGCAGTGCAGTTTCCAAGAAGTTTCCTTCATCTTTTTCAACAAGTTCCTGATGTAAAAGAACAAAAAAA
Organism: Holothuria scabra; assembly: GCA_037179385.1. Classification (NCBI taxonomy): domain Eukaryota; kingdom Metazoa; phylum Echinodermata; class Holothuroidea; order Aspidochirotida; family Holothuriidae; genus Holothuria; species Holothuria scabra. The sequence goes on from CM074179.1 coordinate 14,687,166, forward strand.
AATATATATATATAAAAAAAAGGTCTGCGATCCTCACTTTATCGCCTAAGATATCATTATATATACGCAAAACAAACTGTCAGCAGCTGCCTGACAATTTCGAAATTTGCAAAAAGGCGGTGGGGTAGCTACGGGGCGGGGCAGGGAGAGATTGCCTTCTGACAAGAAAAAGTGAAAAATTCGGAAATTTGCCCTTTGAGACACTAGTCAAATGAAGTGGTTTTCCCAACTGTTTGTCCATACAATTCCCTTGTAAAGTTCCCAATTCCTTACAATAAAAGTTCCATATAATATTCCGTGTGCCTCGTGCGCTCCAAATAGCAATCTCTAATGCAGTAAGTGGTAGCCTAGTAGATCAGTCTGGTGGTAAACTTGTCCAAGCCGTTACGCTGCCGCTTTTCTACATTTTCGTTAATACAAAGTAAAAAATAAAGGTACATTTCAAAAGCAACAATATTAAGAGACATATTAGGATTACAGGAAAGCTCTGGAAACTTATTGCCAAAACGTTTCTGTAGTCTTAATGTATCTCTTTATTATTTGTTCTGCAAATTTGCAGCGATTTTAAGCTATTTTTACAATGTATAGGCTTTTAATCTTTAAACAACTTGTCTAAAAAGGCAAAAAGTCAATTTACATTCGACATGCTATCTCAGAAATATGCTAATAGAAATGAATTCTTCCATAGTCCCCCAAATTTACAAGTTCTCTAACAGGACACTCAGAATCTAAATTATTTTCTTCAATACAAGTTCCTTATTTACAAATACTTGTTAAAAGAACCAAAATTTTCTGCGGGCTCCGCGCCTCGCAAATAACGCTCCTGATAGAGTACTATTTACACAGAAGAATCCCCTTGGAAAAAAGTCTAGCTACGCTACTGTAAAAAGGAAGGGCAGATTACTCAATAATATTCAAATTTCATATTCCCATACAAGAAACTCATTTTCTTTGGACATATTCCAGAATTCTTATTAATACAAGCTAGCCCATGTTTTAAAATATATTGTTTAATGTTGTTCCCTTACACAGAAATGCTTACCTATAAGAGGAGTCCAAAAACAGTAAAGGAAAGGTCGGAAACTGAGCCGTAAAACTCCATCTAACTAACTAACTAACTAACTAACTAACTAACTAACTAACTAACTAACTAACTAACTAACTAACTAACTAACTAACTAACTAACTAACTAACTAACTAACTAACTAACTAACTAACTAACTAACTAACTAACTAACTAACTAACTAACTAACTAACTAACTAACTAACTAACTAACTAACTAACTAACTAACTAACTAACTAACTAACTAACTAACTAACTAACTAACTAACTAACTAACTAACTAACTAACTAACTAACTAACTAACTAACTAACTAACTAACTAACTAACTAACTAACTAACTAACTAACTAACTAACTAACTAACTAACTAACTAACTAACTAACTAACTAACTAACTAACTAACTAACTAACTAACTAACTAACTAACTAACTAACTAACTAACTAACTAACGAACGAACGAACGAACGAACGAACGAACGAACGAACGAACGAACGAACGAACGAACGAACGAACGAACGAACGAACGAACGAACGAACGAACGAACGAACGAACGAACGAACGAACGAACGAACGAACGAACGAACGAACGAACGAACGAACGAACGAACGAACGAACGAACGAACGAACGAACGAACGAACGAACGAACGAACGAACGAACGAACGAACGAACGAACGAACGAACGAACGAACGAACGAACGAACGAACGAACGAACTAAGCCACCCTACCTCCTCGAAAGAGAAAAACGCAGGAAATCGGGAACAGAACCAGATTAACAAATGAACTTCGACATCCCATTATGCCTGCGGTCATTTACAGTAGCTTGACATTTCGTAATAAAGATTCTCACCTCAACTTCTTTCACTGTGTATGAAACCATTGGGTGTGGAATTACCTAGGCTTCAATTCTCAGCTAAACCAAGAACAAATTGACTGTCAGTTATCTTGTCTGGACATAAAATGCCTTGCAGTAGATGTTCGCCCAGCCAATGTTTCAGTAAACGAGGAGGACAACAGTACGTCCTTTCTCTTGAAAATATTTTTTTGTGTATCTTATTTTCACAGTGTAACTGTTTTTAAGATTGTCTTTTTTTCCAATCTCTTTTTGTATTTGCAGTTAACTCATTTGTGAAGTTTCATTTCCAGTTAACCGAGAGACGTTTATGGCGCAAAGTTTTTTTTTTTTTTGTGCCGAACAACATGTAGTGTTTCTCCGATTTTGTACTTTTTCCAATTTCAAAAGAAGTAGACAAAGTGGGATTGCAAATGTGATGCTTCAGCATATCTTTCAGCTCAAAAAAAATAAAATCTCTGAAATGCCTGTGAAATGATATTACCCCCCACTTCCATGCAGCATGTCGTACCGTATTTTTTGCAAGAAATTCCCGCATGGTAACGTGGATGATATTGCTCTACGATGATCATTTTTTTAACCCAAGAGCCGTTTGATTTCACAAAACATTGACTGTTCATAATAGTTGATTTGTTTTTTACTTACATTAAAGTTAAGACTGGTCAAATTTTTAATATTTTTGCGTTTTTTGTAAAAGAAGGGTTGAAGGTGACAAAAAAAACTTTTAATGTTAGAGGGGCACTTATTTTAAGCATTTTGGTAAAATTTGCATTGAAATCTGATGTGTGGTTCTCAAGATGTGAGTAAGTAAATTTTTTGCATTTTCAACAAAAAAGTAAACTTGAAGCAAGTACATATTACATCATATCCCTTTATAAGTGCACATTCTTTTGTTTTTCTTTAAACATAAGAGTTTTTTTTTTCCTCCTCAACGATCCCATATTATTAAAATATGATTGCATAAGTGACATTTAAATTTTTTAAATTTTGCATCCTCCACATAGAGGTCCTATTCCTATTAACTTCAAAGTCAACACAACAGTCTGATAAAACAGAGGAAAACAAAACTTTCCTAGTCAATGTAAGGAAGTGATATAATCTATGCTGCCCTCAAATTCACTTTGGAACACAAATCTTCTGACTTCTTTTACTGATATCTCAAGAAATACATATCCGATTTACATGGAGCTTTCACCTCACAAATTAATGTTGTAACTTCCCCTTTAAGGCGTATTTGAAGTTGTTTATAATCCTTTTGCGTGTAAATCTAGCGTTGGTAAGTCATTCTTCTTCTCTATTTTACTCAGTCGTCCACAGTGAAGAGTGTTCATCTCCTCAGTACGTCACCATGGGTTCTCAAGGGATAATCCAATGTGCGTTCAGTAAGGATGTTGAAAGCGTTCTTTGGTACAACACACCGAACTACTTAGAATTCGACACAATAATTTCTTTGCAAGATAGCATCAAAAGCGGATCAGGACTTGACAGTGGAGAGTTTGACATTGAACTCAATGGTTCACTCATCATAAACAACGTTTCCCTAAAACACGAAGGGACATATAAAGTTATTAAGCTGGACTCGCTTACCAGTAGACCAGTGACATATGTGATCAGTGTGCTAGTCCTTGGTATGTGTTTTGAATACAAAGAAAATTAATTAATGTTACATAACTAATTTAGAGCATTGCTGAATACCTCACTCTGCTGTTCGAATGTCAATCTTACAAGCTTTCGCGATGTTCCTTGTTTTGAATATGATTCTCACAAAAGTCAGCCAACCCGACCCCTCATACGAATATTTACGCTTTGTTTGGACTGGCTTTCTTAAAAAGTGATTAGTCTGAAATTTTGTTGCACATATATAAAGTACGGCTAATAATAATATTATTTGTTGAATACTTTTTAAACGAAAAGAAAACTAATTCCCTACTTCCCATTACATGAGTTCCATATATAAGAGGGAAGTCTTAATTAAACATGTCTCTTCAGTAGTTTAATGTTTTTATACAAGATAACAATTAAATTGAGCCAAAAATTCAAAATTCCTAGTATACATATAATTAAAAAAATATGCATTGTTGTATTACTTCTTACTTTTGGTCCACTTTCATCACAGTCAGTCACATGTGAGTATCAACGTGTAAATAATGCGCCCTATTATTTCATTATTTTTTATTTCACAGCGGAAACCTTCAATCGTTATCCTACTATAAAAGCATGTGGCATTGATACAGACGTATGCTTTCAAACATTTCAACCAAACGTGGAGATAACATGTTTAATTGAAGATGCCCGTCAAGCGATTCCTTTGAACTGGGTGGTCAGGACAGTTGACGGAGACCAAAATATATCATCTACATTAGTTATTACCAACGAAACACATGGATATTTTACGTCACTTGTTACGGTGACCTACCCTTTTGTTTACTCCAAGATATTAACGTTGCTTGTATGTAAGGCCGATGGACAACCAGGTTTACTGCAGAATAATAAATCACTAGTTCTTTTACAAAACAGAGATAAAACTCTGGTAGATGTTAAACAAAAACGAATGTTCGTGGAAAAAGATTCCAGGGTGCAATTAAATTGTAGTAACAACAAATTGCTATATATTGTCTGGCAAGTAAATCACTCTCTTACGGATGCTTTCGAGACCATAGTGTACATGATTGAGAAAAACTTGAAATACATGACTGAAATCGGTTTCAGGTTGCACCAAACATCGCTTATCATTGATGGAATCACAGTAGATGATGCAGGCACATATAGATGTATCAGTGGAGACGGTTATGAAGATGAGGTTATAGCGTATGATTTACAAGTGTTCGGTACGTACATTGAAAGAAGGAAGAATAGGACCAAATTTAACGATGCAACTCCCAACGATTTTTTCATTCAAATGAATAACTTGCCTTACTTAGGTTTACACCTATCAGGAATATTTTTTCATTGCGCAAATTTGTATGATATGAATTGATTATCTAATCAGGTCTTTGGTTCACGAATAGATTCGCGAGCATTGTAATTGAAGCTAACATTTGCAACTGTTCGAAAGTAAACAAATGTCCTAAAGTGGCGTAGTTACGATACATTTATGAAAAGGTCTGGGTAAAAGTGCGGTTCTGATTGATTGAGGGTTCATTGATTGGAATATTTCGACGTAAAAGGTTTGAAATCTTCCTAAAATTTTGGGAATCCTTAGCCAATCACCAAAATTATTGTGTTCGTTTCTATTGACAAAGGTTATTACCATTAAAGTAATCGAATCATACTTCAGCGCAATGTTCAACTCATTGTTTACGTCGACTGATACTAGGTGTGATCATAAACGCTCAACATTAAAAAATGGAAAGAAGAGGAAATATTGTTGCCTTCTTTTAAACCAAGGAATTCGTGTTTGAAATATTTTATTAGATGAAATGGTAGCAGGTTAGCCGTGTATAACAGGCAAACGTAGTTTGAAGAAAAAAGGCTGAAATATCTCGATAACGTTTCTGCCTTTAAATAAAGAATTATTAATCACCATTTGGTTTTGACGCATTCTTCACGACTTTTTATGGGTAGATGCCCACTGTTCAAGATTGCGCTTCGCCCCATTCTATTCATATCTTTTGACCACTCTTTGGAAGTACCATTTATGACTAGGGAACTGAGCCGTGAAATTTAAAGGAGTACATCCATTATCTGCCTGCAGGTCAGGTGGTTTCGTTCAAAAGATTGTTGAACGGATCTTATAAGCAAAAAATAAAACATAAATAAATAAAAAGAAAAAAGGAAAATAAAAAAAAAAATCACTCTTAAAAAGGGGAACTCATAGGAAGTATTTTAGGAAGAATTTTGTTACATTTGAAAAAGTGAATGCCTACTTATCATTATTGAAAGTTATCCATCAAACTATTTAAATGATTCATCTGCTGTTTTGATAACCCCCTTCTTAGTGTAATGAATTACATATCTAGAGACTTCCCGAACTACAAATCTTCTGTTCACCCTTTCCTGAGATATTGTATCAAACGGGTTGTGGTTGCTCAATATTGTGTTTGCATGCATGCTTCTCGCAAACATGAATTAGTGGACATAATGGACGAATTTCTGTTAGGGCGTCTGCATGTTCCCTCAAAGCCATTGTATGCTTTGTAGTCCAAACCTTCCCTACTAACAGTCCTGGTGTACGCTATCCTTAACCGTTGTACGATGTTAGTGTATGACATCATTCCGGAGACTCTGCTGTTAATCTGGCAGTAAATAATTTGGTTTTTTCCTTTCTCAGTTTACCCTGAACCAGGATACGTAGCAGTCGAAGGGTGCGATCACCAACAGTATTGTGTTCTCCAAGTTCAGCATCAGGGGAGTTTAACGTGCTCTCTAAAGAAGATTTATCCTCAGGTCGATCTACACATCAGCCAGGTGAACAAGGATGCTTCAAATTACCTGACCTTTTATGACAAAACCGTTACCCGAACAACGAACAAAGACACGTTTGATGTAATTGTTGAAACAAAATATCGTTATAGTGGTGCTGCCTGGTACCGACAAACCGTGAAATGTAAGGTGGTTGGAGTGGACATTGAGACATTGCATTTGTCAACTACATTCGAGTTACTATTTGTACGTGGTGAGTTATATTCACATATTCTGGATTCCTCGTGACACCAATGGACGGTTTCCCACTGGTTCCGGCTTGTTCTCGGTGAACACTTCTCCTTCCAACAAAGTTCAGCGGGTGTCCACAATTTGCAATGGGGAAATAATGAAAGAAGGGTTAAGATATGTGATCAGTAAAGTTCTCATTTACGATCAAATTCTAATAAATTGCATATATCATGAAATTTTATATTTAAACCTGGTATGCATAATTTTTATGCTCTCCTAACATTAACAGCCACCTTTCATTTTTTGACTTAAAAAGAGTAAATACTCTTTCTGCATGACCTTCAAACAAGTGTGCTTTTAGGTAAAAAAATTCTGCGATTTAGTACACCTTAAAATTTAGGTTGAAAACATACTGGGAATGACTTATAATTCATTCTATTGATATTAAGTTCTAATCTTAACGAAATTAAAATATAATGAGCAAAATAGTCTACATTGTTATGACAATGTGTATTGTCTTAGCATAGTAGTCAGTGTCACAAATGCCGACACCTCTAGAGCCAATTTTTCATGTAACTTGTCCCTAGTTAATTCCACCGATTTTTCCACAGCAACTCCCTATCCCCCTCTCCTCGTTTTTGCTCTAATCTAACGAAAAACATGGTTCTTCATTTCAATTGTGTGATGAGACATTCTGATTCCTACCCTATGCCTGCTCCGTTATTAAGAAAATTCATCAGTGTTAACAGACCAATGATCTGTGACTCTTGTTCAAAATAAAAAGTCCAATGAACTGAATAAATGCGAAAGCCGAAGTTCTCATTTACAATTCTTATTTATAAATAAATAAACAGCGGATTTTCTTAAGCAAAAACAATATTTCAACATGTACTTGTATGGTGCTTCAGGCCGACGTTAAGATTTAGCTCACACTGAATTTAAATATGTGATTTAAAAAAGCTACCACCAAATTTTAGCAATAATGATTTTGTTAAGTTTCGAACATGTTCAGTGAATAATTTTTAAAACTGTCAAATTGAACGTAATAACACGCAGCTGCTCTTCTTTTTCCAGACTTCCATTCTTCTGCTGACAATAGGGAAGTCATGAAATGATATTTTGCTCAACTATTTATTTAAAGACAATCATGATCCTTCACAAACAAGCGAAAATGAATGCGTTTCCCGTGGCTAAATGTGATACAATATTACACAAAGGTATAAAGGGTGTGTGAATGTAGGTTTGAATATACACTGTACATTATAAAATTATCTTTGAACTTTTAGAACCAGAAAAGGAAGAAGTACAAAGAAATTACAAAAAGTTGCAAGAAATATTTGGAATCTAGTTGCATCTTTTTCGTAATTTTTGATGTACCTGTTCATCTTTTTCTCTGTAAAATTACAGTGATTTTTAATGAAGTCCCTCTCTCTGGAAGTATCAATTATAAGTAACATGACACTGGGAAATTTAATTTAAGTCAAGAACCGTTACACGTGTCTGGTGTAACGGTAAGAGCATCCGCCTCTCACGCGAAAGGCCTTGGTTCCATCCTCAAGTCGAGTCATGCCAAAGACTCTAAAAATGGGACCTACTGCCGTTGTGTGTGTTGCTACGCATAAGCAATGGAGTAGGGAAAACAGACCAATGAGCCACAACTGGAAAAAAAGCCGTGGCCGACTCGACTTGAACCAAAAGGTTGGAAACTGGGCCGTAATACTCCATCTAACTAACAAATTACACAAAGCGTTTTTAAAACTGGCAATGTGGTGTTCATTGTCCTGATGGGATTTGTTCGGTCATGGTTTTATAACACGACATGACACATTTTTAAAAGGCTTGGTGTTACCCACAAAGTGACACACTAAATACTGCAAACAACCTGGAAGTATACTACAAGCCCCACATGAAAACAAATTACTGCTAACATTGAAATATTACGTAAAACTTCCATGCTGCTGGTAACTACTTTTACTAATAAGAGGGGCATGATTCGTGTGTTCTTAAAATAGCTCATGGACGTCATAAACATGAGTTACTATGTTTTTGTTTAAATTAACTTAAGTGGTTCAGATAATATGTAAAGTAGTTTTCAAGAGAAGCATTAGGTCCTTTTCTTACAGCCAAATTATTACTTTAGTTATTGATTTTGGGCATATACTCTTGTGAAACTCAAGTCCTAGACCATAAATCCGTATTGAAAATCTATGGCGTTTTCTGTCGGTATCCCTTTTCGCAATTCAGGTGTTTCCCTGATTTAATGGGGTTTTTTCGTTAAAACGCTGATTCAGGTGCTATTCCAACTACGGATACATACATCCCATCTGATGGTCCTAGCTACTGGGTTATTGCCGTTGTGCTAGGGTGTGGTCTTGTTTTCTTTGCTGTTTTCGGGCTTTTACTTATCAAAGGTAAGCTAGTTAATAACTGTGGCATATTCTTTACGTAATTTCAATTTCAGTGTTCATATACATTCGTGTCATTTCGTGTTCGTCAGAGGCATTATCCCCCAAAAGATGTACCAAAATAAATGCAAATATAGATACATCTAGGTTTACGATAGAATTGTAAATATAAAAGAGATCTTTAAGTATGACCATTTTACACATCTACAATGTGCTGTTTTAAATGTAGGCGATATTTGATCCTTGATCTTACCTTGATTGTTTTAGTATCTGTCTCTCCCTATCTCTTTTATAGCAAAATTTGCGAAATATAATTTAAATCACACCATTACTGAAATAGAAAAAAGAAGATCATATCTACTGCATAGTATTTTATGGACAGATCTGACAAAACTCTGTATGAGTCCATCAAACTTACTCATATGCCGATTCCGAGTTCAAGTAGCAGGCTCGGATGCAGACATCCTAAAAAGGACGGGGTGTGAGGGAGCTGCACTGCTAATTTTACGTATGTTTTATTATTTATATTACTAGAGGGGGGGGGGCAGAGGCCGTCAAAGCTCCCACCTCGCTTGAGAAATCACCACTGCAAATCTTTTTTTCAGTCTGATAAATTACGCACTCGGAGGTTGGACTCTGTTTTAGGCGGTACAGACTTAAAACTGTAAAAACGAGTAGCCCCCAATTAGAGAGAGGGCGTATTTGTTTATATGTCTTTAGGCTGTCACGTTAATTCATGCCATATGGTGTACATGGGAGTTATGATCAAAATATTAAAATACTTTTGTTCATTTGACTGTTTGCAGATTCTAAATATGCAAATGAGAGTTTTGGAACCTTAATAAGGATTGGACTGCTACTTCCAACTAAGTACTTCTTGAAAAAATTTCCACTTGAAATTATAACTGAAGAGCTGCGTTACATTTTTTTTTTTTAGGTTAAACATTGACATAATCCTTTTACGATACAAGTATGAAACTTCGATTGAACAGTTACTTCCTTCGATCAGTAAATATATACAAAACGGTTTCCAGGGGTCAGATTTCACACGCCATACTTCAATTATATTCACAGTGCGTGGTAGAAATGTTTTGCTACGGACAAGGGGCTATAAAGAGCCGGAAGTAACGTATGCTGTGGTAAGAATAAGTCTTTTACTACGATAATGCTTTTGTTAACCATTTGGCTAAAATTTAAAATACATATACTAAGAAACCATAAATTTTTGGCATGAATGAATCACTCGCACACTCAGGGAATGTCTCAAGTTAAAATGCGACCACAACTTTTAAAGGAAAGGAATTTTGTTTTTAGTTGAAGAGAGACTTATAGGTAATAGAAATGTTGGGTAATTTTCACGTCGACGGGCGTTATGCCTAACAGTTAGAAATGCAGACACTGAAAGCTGAACTATTAAGTATGAAGACGAAGTGGTTGAGTAACTCAAACTTAAGGTCAATTTTATAATTTAAGGAAATAAAAAATCACTTTTAAGCCACACAGTATCATAATACTGCTTTAATTCAGCCATCTAAGAGAAGAAGTCAAATAGTTATGTTACACATCGCTATTTTCCTATGGTGGTTTTTTCACAACATATCATTGATATGAATATTAGTTAACCCTGAAGCAGTTGCTCCCCAAATGCCCCAAAATGGGTCACAGTGAGCAACAAATCACAAGGGATAGCTAGGAAGGGTTCATTTTACCCAGGGACGTCGATTTGAATTTCAAAGTGGTGGGGGGGGGAGGCATTTGTTCTAAATTTTTTCTCCTTTCCTGATAAGGTTTCCATAGCGGCGTAGCTACACATTTTTGCGGGGAAGGGGGGGGGGGTAGCATTCATATTTTACAATTTTTAAGTGTGAACACCACTGTAGTAGGGATATGTAATTTGTGGGGCTCAAAGTGTGCTGAAACTTTTGTTCTTTTTCGAATATTTGAAAATATTGAGCTTGTATTGCAGAAAAGTTTCGATTCTGCATTTCCTGTAAGGAAATTAAAAAAGTTGGATAGTAGGGTCAATCGTATAGACGAAGGCTTGGTAGGGGATCTTGCTGAATATGACGATACGAGCTGAGATAGAGATTTCAGTTCTATATCAAATTGATTGGTATGTTTTTATTCAGTTCAACTTCAATCAACGGCCGGCAAAAAAGAATTACTTAAATCAGATATGTACACGGTGACTACATGCTACCGCTGTGAGGCCTATTGCACGAGTGTCAGCTAGCAAAACTTGCAAGTTCGCAGAGCTTTCATGTCTCGGGGAGATCGGAACACATGCAGTCCCCTGATTGGTTAAAAGTTGTGACGCACCAAATTAGGTAGACTGTCATGTTCACCGGTAACACGTACGGGGAAACAGGAAGGGTCCTGGGAATCTTGGAAAAAAGGGAAGGGAGAGGTGCTTGTAAACAACAAGATGGCGTTCCTGTTAAAGGTCATAGAGGGTGCACCGTACAACATAACACTACAAAATGTTATCCAACCCCTAAGAAATGAGGCTCTCTGGCGAAATTTATAATTAAGAGCCAATATTGGAGAAAATTTGGAATTTATGAAAGAAAAATAGCACTGTAGTTGCCGTTGTCACTTGATGATCTGGTGCCACTTGTAGCAAACTTGCGATTTTGCCACCTCCAGAACTCGGAAAAGGTTACCAAATTGAAGGTATGAACAAGCACCTCAGCTAAGGAAATGCAATTTCCTTTTTTTTGAAACAGCTAATGACGAATATGGAGCTTTCATTGGAGGCAATTTGGAATTTCGGAATTTCATGAGTTGTCATAACCACATTGGATTCACATTTGGCAAATTTCCGAATTCTTCATTTCGTTACAACCGCCTGCCCCCTGTAGCTACGCCACTGGGTGTCTGAAAAAGGGGAACCAAATGCAAAATGGTGCTAATGTTTCAATATTTGAGTGACTAGGAAACTACAAAGTTTTCAAAACATGGTCTTAAAAGTGTGGGTAATTACTTCTACGGACTATACGGTCAATGTGAATTTAAATACCGGGTATTCTCTATAAGTAAATAGAATTACAACGAAAATTGTGATAGTTTGCGGAGGATTTGTACAAAAGTTCTAATAGTAAGGAACAATTTTTGATGGAAGAAGGTAAAATCCATAAACTGATCAAAGCACACTTCAATCTACTGCAGGAAAATCACAGATCGAGGGGGGATGGTACTCACTGGTGTTCCTGAGACACCTTTGCATAGGCCTACCGGTGTGAGATTGTTGATACAAAAAACACATTAAAATATGTCCATTTGAAGTTTAGAACGACACCTCATTATACACTATTTGCAGACAGAAAGTAAAGGTGTACCTCTAATTCCAGATTGAAGTCTCTAATCTAGCAAAATTCAGTGTGATATTACTTCTTTAATTATGTTCTAAATACGAAATGGTCGAATTACTTTAAGAATGTGCGATGTGCTCGTGTCGAAATTTTGCATTTGAAATCATTTATTTTGCTGAAAAAAGTTGCACGCAGACTGTGCACCGAGACATTTTGCTTAAAATGTTTTAAGCCTGCCAGGTTGGTCATTCACTAAAGATTATAAATTTCATTCAAACATAGTAGGGGACGATTCCTCTTCTTCAAATTCCTAAATGTTGGGCTCCTTCATAACCACACCTGCTGCCCTATGCACTCGAACAATCGACATAATCAAAGAGACAGATAAATAAAGTATCTTTGATAGGCAAGTAAAAGAAATGAGACTGCAAGCGCGCAGTGCACGCGAAAATTTTAGAAATTTGCAAAGTGTGAACGTGTAATTATTGATACAGAAATCGATCGTAATCGATAGAGCACATCTTTCATAACCTACATGTATAGCTATTTTTGGTGGTACCCAACTTTAAAGTTTCAGGTCACCAAAAGTGGGGGACTTTTACGCTAGTGTCCCCTCAAGTGGGGGAGGGGCATGTCCCCCTGTCTAACAATAATCGACGCCCATTATTTAATCTGTTTCTCAGTCGGTTTTTAGTAACCCTACAAATTTCTCAACAAAAATAATTAAAGGTCACTATAAGTTTCATCTTCGAGATGTGAAATCGGAACTCCTCAGGTATCAGTCCATTCCGGTAAAAGGTTCCGATCAGTGGCGTAGCCACGGGGGGCCTAGGCCCCCCCAGATTTTCTCCACCCCCCCCCCCCCCCCCAGATTTTTTGCGTCCTGATAGAGTAATTGAAAAAAATAAAAATAAAAAAATGTGCAAACATTAGAAAAAAAAAAAAAATCATGGATGAATGTGTGTAAAAGACATTTTGTCCGCACGTATGAAATCAAGCAATAACTTTAAAATGCCTACTTTCACTAAACTAGATAGGCCTACCGTTTGTGATCTGCACTGTCGTTTATTGCATTTCACTTCGAAGATGAAACGAAAGGCTCGACGACAAACTTTAATGTGACTTTGTAAGGTTAAGACCCTTTCTGCCTTTCGGATGGCTGATTGATTTACTGAAAATAAGGCAATCGTACACTGGAGACCACTCTTACACGACCATTCCTATACTTTATTATACACAAAATATGCCGTAAGCAGATCAGGCTAAGGTACTGCCTTCGGATAATTCTTCCCTCTCATCCTTAACAAGTAGGCCTATGTCGTGCCTCACTCCTTCCCATGACAAGTGCCACTGTAGGACGATTTTTTCGACAAGTCCTCTTTTTAGTGGTTAGCACTGGCGTCCGGGGGATTTGCAAAATGTCCACAAGGTCCGGATTTCATGTATTTCCCACATGATCAATACTTCTGCTTTGAGGTTCAATTATTTTGAGGGATTTATTCGTAGTATTTTAATTTTGACTACGAAATGTACCGATGAACAAATGCTGCACCATTTTGCACATTGTTTCTTTGGTAGTATGTATGTCTTTTGTAAAATCTCTACAAAAACTAAAAATATTTTTATATTTTTCATGCTCAGGCCTAAAATCAGTTCAAAGTTTTGCCAAACATAGCACCATTTTACATCTAGGAAATCTAACGCAAAGAAAGTTTCTCAGAGGGGGGACACAACTACGTTTGGTTTTCCTGTTAAAGGGTGAGGTGCTGCCTTAGGTAAGCTGAAATCCATTTAAATATTGCCGCATTTGCGGCTGGGTACATCCAGTTTTAAACACGTGGGAAGTGCCGTTTCCGGCCATCTGGAGGGGTTTTAAAGCCCAAAATTTTCTTGTACTCTCCGCGCCAACTAATAGTGGCGCTCCGCTTGGATTCAAATATTGCCGCATTTGCGATCTACGTGCTTCTGAAGTTCACAATTTTTCCCAAGGGAAAGGAAGATACCGGTTCCCTTTAGTCTCATCCCCCGGGCCACAGATCAGAAGTGCCCAGTTTTGGGGTCCCTAAAAAGTGTATGTATTGCCATTTTTCATAGATTGATTTTTTATTCTCATTATTGAGACATCGCAGACATGAGATTCGTATTTCAAGGCTGGGTACATCCAGCTTAAAACACATGGAAAGTGCCGTTTCCGGCCATCTGGAGGGGTTTAAAGCCCAAAATTTTCTTGTACGCTCCGCGCCAACCGATGGTGGCGCTCCGCTTAGATAGTCTTGCCGTGCCTGACCCTCGGAGGTACCAGCCCCCCCCCCCACTTGTTACCTAGGCCCCCCAAAAATCCCATCCTGGCTACGCCACTGGTTCCGATTCTTACCCAGAACCAAGGATACAAATCTTGGGTATATTCCAATCTATGAATTAACGCAAGCCTTCTTTGAATACTCGTTGACATTATATCATTTTCTATTTGATTTTGCTTTCCAGGATCATTTAAACGGAACTGGAACTGAAGGTAATTGCATATGGAGCTTTAGACGTTTGATTACGTTTGGATGAATAATTAGAGTATGTAATACGAATGTGTTAAAACATGTCGATTGAATCAACTAAAGTTACTTCAATTTTAATTCACTACTTTTAATTGGCATTGTGAAAACCAAAATCAAATATTATTAAAAAGAAAAAAACTTTACGCTGGATGAGATTTTAATTTGTTCCTTCGACACCAGTTCGAACGATTTTGTTGCCAGCGGCTTTAGCCTAACAATTGACCTGGCTATAGGTCGAATTTCGCAACAGACTGTCGGTCAATTTTTGCCGTGTCTAGGGACAACATTAAATACAGTCCAATAGGAAATAACAGCGAAATTTTATCTATGGCATTTAATTTCTAATTTAAGTACTTTAAATTAAAACAGGGTAAGTAACCCTTATCAAAATTAGTTTTAGGCTTTCAGTTAAGGCTTGACACCTGCGTGGTTCAGTAAGGTATTTAATGTAAATATCTCAAGACTGTGGGAAAATATTCGTTGCATGTCATGCAAAATTCATTCATGAAATGTTCCATTACTCTAATTCAAGTCGAAGTGGCTCTGTTTGACATTTAAAATAACAAACAAAGAAAAAAAAAAAAACACAGTACAGGTAGAGCAGATTTAACATTTAAAGAGGAATATTGCGTTGGTTAATTTAGAATAATCATTTTTAATAAATATTTCAGGAACCTGAAAATCGATTATTCAGAATTAGGAATAACGTTTGCCTTCTCCCCACGAAAAAGTAAATATCAAATTAAAAATGAGATATTCATTGCCCAAGAACAATTTTGATCTCCCTTTAATTTAATATTGAAATGATGAAACTTCGTAATTCTTGTAATGTGTAACAGCCCAAGAAGAATCAACTATTACCCAATGTTCGAGAAAAAATTGTGAAAGGTAATGTGAAGAAGAAAACGATTTAAAGTGTACCTCAGGTCAAAAATTTCAAAAATAAATGTTAAAGACCATGAAAAATAAATTCAAAGAGTCCAACTCCCATCTTCATAGGACATTCCTGTGCTGAGATAAATTGTTGAAATTAATTCACTCAACTTAAAATGGTACATTGCGCAATAATTTGTGATGTCATTGTTGTACTACTCAAATTGCAATCTTTGTACTTCTTTGTTTTTCTGAAAGTTAATGCACCTTGTACTAAGGCGTGATAGCACTCTTGCCATTATGGGGGATTAATTAAGCCCTCTCTTTGCAACATGCTATGCAAGCAAACAGGAAGTGTTAAAGGTCATAAAACATGTTCAGTTTTAAAGGAAAACAAAGCAGAAAATTTGAGTTGTACAACAAGAAAGTCACAAACTATTGCGCAGTGGACCAATTTGTTTAAGTAAACAAATTTCAACATTTTATATCTCAGCTCAGGAATGTCCTATGAAGATTGTAATTAAACTGTTAGAATTCACTTTGTATGCTCTTTAATATATACATTTTTTAATTTTTTGACTTGAGGTACACTTTCACCATGTGTCACTATCTGATTGAGGTCGGTTGTTGAATCTCTCGTCCGTTTGTTAAATCTTTTTTATATGAAACCTTTGAATTACGATCTTTTCTCTTCTTTTCTAAGTAGCCCCCAAACACAGGCCATCGTACCTAAAATTATGCTTTGAGGCGAGGTTTTGGTCTTCCCATACAACGGAGTTCCAAAGAATGACTTGAAATAAACGTCTAAACAATACACTTAGGTTTTGCCGATATGTTTGTTTTAATTACGTCATCGGATAAAAATCTTGTTGCATAAAAGCAAGATAGCTGTCAAAATGAACATTGCATCAAATAAACTATAGAATGTCGGATCTCCTAACAAACACCTCCTTGCTTTAATAACGAATAAAGGAATTTATTCCACTCAACTTAGAAAGCGTGATGTAGCTTGTCAATGGGTGTTAAATTTTCTGTTGTCGTTCACTTATTTTGGATACACTAAATTACGAACAAAGAAAGTTTACGCCAATAAAATTAGATCTGATGAAAAGTTGATAAATGATACGCAGTAGATTTATTCTTTCGTATCATCCTGTCTAATGAGCAACATATGTTTAAACGGTGAAGTTAATGTTTTATTTCAGAACGATACAAGACGAGAGAACTGATTGATCCACGGGAGGTAAAATTTTATTCAATCTAGTCTTGATTAATGTGTTTGAGAGAACGGATTCCTTCAATTACACAATATTTTATTTATTATTTAGAAAACGTTGATGTAAAGCCTTTAGCTGGTCCTCATGGCAATGTGCGTTACACCGAAAAGTTTAAGGTTTAATGGACAAATTACACCGTTATGTATGTTACAGATTCAGTTGCGCAGATTCTCTTCACAACCACCTCTAATTAATTGAATCAATTTCCCATTTTTTTTACCACAGGTTACTCCACTGGTGTCAAATTTTGCCCCCTCAGGTAACTCATCATCGATTTTTCTTTTCATTTTTCTTTATTTTTATGGGTAATAAAAGTTGTCCCAATCATCTCGTTCAGTCTGTAAAAATGCATTTAGCACTACTTTGTTATAAAATGATAAACAATTAGTTAAATATTAGTATTTTGAATAATAACAACCAATAATCGACTATGATATGATCAAAGTGGTACTGGATAGCTGTATAGCAAGAGTTGCGATACTTAAAAAAAAAATTGCATATTGCTATTCACTGTTCTATTTCTTTCTTTAGCAAATAAAGACATTTTTATTGCGGAGTTGAAGGCCAAGTACCAAGACCTATATGATGCCGTCCAGCCAATTCCGTACATACGAGACAGACTGTATTGTGTAGACAGGGTATTTGTAGAGAGCGGTATTGAATATTTAGTTGCAAAAGACAAAATAGGAGGGCAAAGGACTTGGGGAAAGCTATCTTCATATCATAACATACTAGATGATGACCGAGTGAAATCAGTAAGACGCATTATAGAAGGAGAGCCTGGATATGGTAAATCTACATTAACTCTACAGCTGAGCTATGATTGGTGTAATAAAATCGCGGTATCGTGCTTGAAGGACATCGATATATTAATCCTTTTACGATTACGTCAGTTAGGTGGTGTTGCCTCAGTTTATAAAGCAATAAAACAGTTTCTTTTACCAAAAGATTCAAAGCTCACAGAAACAGATATTGCAGATATCATTAGTGAGTGTTCTTCAGTGTTAGTAATTTTAGATGGCTATGACGAGTATCCAGATCAAGATGGCGATGTTGATTCTGACGTCATCAGTATTATAATGAGGAAAATGTTTCAGCAGTTTCAAGTCATCCTAACAACACGGTCTTCGTATTTACCAAAGAAATACCCAGGGATGACGAAACGATTGAAGTTGACAGGATTTGATGATCACGCCCGAAATCAATACATTCGCAAAGCTGTTGTAGGTGATGACGTCAAAGCTGCTGAAAAAATAAAGCAAAGACTCAAAGAAAACCCGGTCCTTGGTGACCTTTGCCAGGTTCCTTTATTCTTTGTTATGTTTGCACACATGAGTCACGAGAGTAAACAATTTCAAAAATTCAATTCTGTAACAAGTTTCTTTCGTTATATGATTTCATGCTTCCATAGTCACATGAAAAATAAAATGCAGGACGATAATGTACAAAAATGTGACTTGTTTGAAACCGAGCATAAAGAACTTGACAATTTAGCTTTTGAAGGATTGAGTCGCAAGGATCAACAAATAGTGTGGAATAAGCAATATATGTGCGAAAGGCTAGGGCAGGACTTCTATGATCAGTATGTACGCATTGGGATTTTAGTTGAAGAAGAGGTCCTTGATATGTCTGATGATTCAAATGCAGTAATAACT
Source organism: Holothuria scabra (assembly GCA_037179385.1). NCBI lineage: Eukaryota > Metazoa > Echinodermata > Holothuroidea > Aspidochirotida > Holothuriidae > Holothuria > Holothuria scabra. The sequence goes on from CM074179.1 coordinate 14,705,754, forward strand.
GAACACATCCAGTATAAAACTGAGGTTAGATTTTATCACAAACTTTTTTGCGAATGGTACGCGGCACATCATTTGTCGGAGTATGCGTCAAAAGATGATGTGACCTTTGACCCTTGGAAAGGATCAGAACCAGAGTTTGAAATATCTGATTTTGAGGAAAACTCCTTAAATAATTACCAGGAGAAAGATATCGACTACGGAAGTCATTTCGAAAGCCAAGAAGATCATTACCTGAAATATCTAGACCCATTTGACCTTCAGTATGTCTACCGCTTTGCATGCGGCTTGAATCGTGTCGCTGCCGGTAAGATTATTGAAAACTTAAAAACCAGGAGGGGAGGAGAAAAATTTACTATTTTATGCATTCTTGAAAAAAGTGGAAAAGTTGAAGATGTGCTGGAAGATGTTAAGTACTTGTGTTCACGGCGAGTTAATATCAACGAGAGTGACTCCTTACTTCTGCAAAGATCGACAATTCAGCTTCTAGAAATTGCTACAGCTCACGAGGTAAGTTACAATGGGTATGGAGTTGGCTATGTTTTTTATATATACCTCGATCTACAGTATATGGTCACCATCTGTAACTAACTACTTTAACAATAGAGAAAAATTCATAAATAATTTCCTCACGTTTTTGTAAGGCCGTTCTTATACAGCAGCCTCTCTACCTGTCAAAGAGAGAAACAAGATAAATCCCTCCAATTTTAAGTACGTTTGCTTGGTGCGACTTCCTTTCAACTATACAAGATGTTCGGGCGATGTATCTAACTTAAATCTTGTTCTGGTTATTTCCTCTACATCACCTTTTCAAGTTTTATACTCTAAGAACGTTGGGCATTTTCTTTGTTGGTCAGATTGATTTTGCTCAGAAGTTGGTTAAATTATTACTCAACGTTTGGTAACGTTGACAAATCACTATAACCAACACTTCTGCCAAATATACTTTATCATTACTGGTTATTATTGGTGGAGTGAATTTTTACGAATTAGGGGTAAACTCCCCGCTGTCAACAGTAATTTGTTCGTTAAAGGCATTATGCCGAGACGTTGGTGCGATTATTGAGGAGTCCAGTCATTTGGACTAAGTGGCGGCGAGACGGGAGGGGGCCATGAGGAGGAATTTCACCCTCAGATTTCTTGGAATGGAAGTGTATGAGGCATACGTGTGTGTTTACATAGCTATCAACTTGAGGACTTGTGTGTTGATACACACCTTCGCTTGGAGGACATTTGGTGTGTGACTGTCAATTTGAGGACGTCCTCAAATTGCAAAATTGGGGAAAAGATTTAAAATGACCCCAATGAGCTCCTGTATAAGTTTGGGGAAAGTCCTCAAATTGTCATTGTCAGAACCAAATTTGTCTTAGCTGTGTATATGACAGAAAATCTAAACATGAAGGGCGCCCTCCTACGTCCTCAAATAGTCGTCCTCGAATTGTCGTCCTCAAATTGTCTTCCCATTAAACTTTGCATACATGGCATTAGATTTTACACACTCTTCAGTAATACCTTAAATGAGTAGTACTGGATACTCACAGGTGTATTTTGCAGAGGGATGGGAGACTGCTACCCTTCCCATTTGATCAAAAATCAAAGTTAACTTAAAAAAAATATCCACCCTAAGCTTAGCTAGCCGCGACCTCATACTTTTTCCATTGAACGCGTACATACCTAGCCTCTCAATGTGGTGGTGCATGGTACTGTTAAGCAAGTTCTTCCGCCACAGTGCATGGACAACATGGGGATTGGCTAAGATCTGAATCTGAATTCGACACATCATTTCACCAAACAGTTGGACCCCTTGAGCAGATGAGGTAAGTCACAGCTATGTATGTTATTGACAGAGATTTGGATTTGGGGACACCTACTGTGCATCAGTGTTCGTTCTGGAATCTGAAATAGCGCTCGTTCTCGTCCAGAGTCGAGATACTAACCTACTAGCCTACAGCAAGCCTGCTAAGTTACTACTAGCCTAGCATCAGGCTTATTGTTAGGTCATAACCTAGTACAAGTACTAAATAACCTACCATAAGTAGGCTAAGGCTGACCCAATTGGCTAAAATAACCACCGAAAGGAGGGCATATTTTTAGTTCATGGTTGAAAAGCCGTTTTTGCAACATGACTTGCAAAGTCAACTTATCCTTATCTATCTTAATTAGCTACAGTAGGGCCCCAGACTGGAAAGTTTTCATTTTGTGCAGGCAAGTAGTAACTGGAGATTTTTAGCTCATGCAAACATGCTAACGTTTCACAGGGTAGGAAACTAACGGGTCCGGAAACTAACAGTGATCCACAGAAATATGCGCTGTTGAACTGACCAATGATTTGAAGCTTATGGTGGAACTTACAGTACACTGTAATGTAGTCTTGGCTGTTTCATGCCCATGTCTAGCGTTATCCACCTTCAGCAGCGGCCAGATTCGTGGCGGTGAACCACTTCTTTCCACGTGTGTGGCCAGATCAAATGGTAAGCAGGTTTTGTGCGGACAAGTGCCAATTTCGAGGAGGAAGCTGCGCAGGCCAGAACTTGCGGGCGCAAGGCAAACTTTCCAGTCTGGAGCTAGGGTAACTAGTCCAGCCTAGGTAGGCCTAGGTCTAAAAAAAATCCTATCTAAAACATAGGCTACAGATCTTGGTGTTTTTACAGGAAATGACTCAGCTCATTCCAAACTTCTAAAGTCGCGTTATTAGGGTAGGCTATAGACTAGGCATCCTATGCCCAGCCTTTTTAGAAGGCTGATGTTTTTGATGGAGAATGTCCTTGGGGGATAAAGTCTAGTTTCCCGACTCAATAGTCTCCCATGTCAATTACTCCCCATCTCATTGGTTCCCTGTCTCATTGACCCCCTGTCTCATTGGTCCCCCCCATCTCATTGGTTCCCTATCTCATAATAATAATAATGATAATGATAATGATAATGATAGTGATAGTGGTAGTGATCGTGATAGTGATAATGATAATGATAATGACATATGATAAATAGGCTATAGTGGACATAACTATACACAGGGCTATGTCAATATTCCCAAGGTCGGCTGTTCCCGAGGTTCCAGTGTTCCTGAATCTTAGGGATATCCGCACTTTGGAACATCAAACCACGGGAATAATGAACCAATTGTTATCATTGCCAAGTCATCGAGGTATATGAAAACGGGAAACATGGAACCGTGGAAACATTGAACCCCGGAAACATCAGGTAGACCCCCTATGCACCAAGGAAGGCCCTCAGTGCACTTCCCACATAACCCCTGGGGCCCTGGTAGATGGCAACTTGTTGGGACAACAAAATGCAGTGAAGGGGGGCATATTGCCATGTCTACAATGGGCAAGGCCACTCACTGGCAGTTTGGTTGCAAAAAAAAGTGGGACATAAATCTGTGGCCTATGGCAGGGGCCCAAAGGGAGGGATCACAGGTATCCTCATCTCCGGCAAAAAATTGTAATTTCAGAGTGACGGATCCGGAGATAGTAAATGGTCCAATATTTGAGTTGATTTCAGCTTGAAAATGAAACCGGTAAGTAATGTTGACGTATATTTTACTACACAAAAATAATTATGAGAAGAAACTTTTATACTTCATTTTATAGCTGCTATTGTCTCACTTAATAACTTTGCAGAATGCAGTTGTATGACCCTGTGCTTTATTGAGGTTTGAGATTGGTGAACGACTTGATTTGTCGGAAAAAGAGACTTGCTGGCCGACTGATGGAGAAAATCAGGGCCGCGGAGAGGGGGAGCAGGGAGTAGCTTATGGAAGGAAAGACAAGCAGTTCTGGTTTAACTCATTTTATTAAACTGTTCTCTTCTCATAAAACTTCACATACAAAAAAAAAAAAAATCTGGTGTAAAATGTAACAATAGAAAAATAAAGACGGAAAAGATGAGTCAACCTGAGGTCGGTATTGAAGTGTCCAGAATCAAGGTGATCAGAACTCACATGTAACACCAAGGCTGATCCAGAAATTTCTGTAAAATGTATGAGGGGGGAGAGGCTGGCGGAGAACAAACTGCACCAAAGGTGCACCACCAGCGCCTAGAGCGCGTATCATCGGTAGGGCCCATGGGTGGAGCCCAGGTGGGGGTCCAACTGGCAAACCTCAAGGAATCTCTTGCAATGTAACACAATTTGAACACAGAAAAGAGTGATTTTAAAAGGTTTTAAAAAATATTTTCCATCAGACCCCAATAAAAAATCTCATACGTACAGGTTTATACAGGTTTACTTTTTTATTCAATAAATAGCTTTGATGGGCAGTCTGTCTGGACCTGTGGAAGTTCAAATGGAATCATGAGAAATGCATTAAAATTAAGAAAGAATTATTGAGCTAAATGTCCATGAAAGGTTTCCTGTGACAAAGATATCTTTAAAGATGTTGTTATGTCCCAAGGAATTCATTCTAAAGTCATTATAATGTAATGTTATCCAGTCTACAGTTTTTTATGTGAACATGTTTCAGGGATTATGTTCCAATATCCTCTAAGTAGAAAATCATTATTTTTCCTTGATGTGAAATATGCATCCATTTTCCTAAGTCTTGTAGACATATCTATTACAAGGTACACTTTCTAATTCTTACATTGTTCCCAAGCCTAGCTGACTAAGATTAATTTTACCCCATCAAAACAAAGGGCCAAGCAGGACTGTGACTGAAGCCAAACAGACAGCATCTAAGACTGCATACATGCATGATGTCAGCTGTGAAGGGGTTGAAAGTTTAACTTTGAGAACTCTTCTAAAGTTTCTAAATATGAACACAAATTTGTGCTTTTCCACTGCCAAAAAGTTCCCCCTTGAAATCCAGAAAGTTCCCCCCAGGGAAACCCCTCTCCCCAGCTAAGACCTCTGTTCTAATGTCATGTCTCCAGTATTATTGTGTATACATTTCAGGGATTGTGTTTCAATATCCTATTAGTAGAAAATCTTGGGGGGGTTTTTTTGGTGGGAAATATGCCTCCTTTTTCCTAATTCTTGTAAGCATGCCTGTTATAATGTACACAGTTTTATCCTTACTTTGCTACCAACAAGGGAATACTAAGCGGATTAATCATTAAGATTCGTTTTACCCTTTTAGAACAAAAGGCCAAGTTGGACTGTGATGGAAGCCAAAGAAATAAGTGATGTGGAAGTGACTGTGGAAGTTTCTAATGCTGACAGCGGTGAAAGTAACATGATGGTATGTAATACCAATTCTACATTTTATATACTCTATTTGGATACAATTTAATTTGTTAATTATTCATGAGGAATGGGAGAGGGGCTAAGGGGTGGCTTGTCCTAAATAATTGGTTTGCTGCAAATTCTTGGCATAGCAGGACTTACAAATTGTAAGTCATGTGATATGGAAGAGTGAGTAATGTAGGTGAATGATGTAAAATCTAGCTAGGAGAGACAGTGGCCTAGTCTTTTGATTTTACAGTTTCATTGGTAGACTTTGTAGGAAAAATAAATTCCAAAGTTCAATTTATACTTAAAAGATCTCCAAACAGTCTCTTTACTTCCAGTTTTTCTTTACAAAAACACACCTATTTCTGACATACAATTGGAGGACATGAATGTGTGTTAAAATGTATCTGTTAATTGTATGAGAACAAGTTTGGTTCTATTTGAGGACTTGTTGTAATGTATATAAGAGTACAAGTTATTAATTTTAAGAAATATTAAATGGCATACATACAGTAGGAGGTAATTGTCATTATGCAGGGTACATAAGATGGACTTGAAAAGAAAAAGATATCCTACTAGGTTGACAAGTTAATTTTAAGGAAAAGAAAAGTTTGAAATACAGAAAGTGTTTGACAATCTTGTTGAAAATATCGAAACAAATTTGTGCTTTTGCAACGCCAAACAGTTCCCCTTGAAACCCTGAGAGTTCCTCCCAGGTGACTAGTACCCCCCAGAGGAACTTTCCCCCAGTTAAGAACTCTAGTGTCATGTCCCCAACATTTATTGTGTACACATTTCAGGGAATGTTTTCCAGTATCCTATTAGGAGGTAATCATTTTTTTTTGTTGTTGTTGTGAATTGTGTGTTTGAAATTTAAAATTCAATTTATATTAAAAGATTTCCAAAGAGTCTCTTTACTTGATGAATTTGAGAAGAAAAAGACATCCTTCTTGGCTGTCAAGTTATTGTTCAGGAAAAGAGAACTTTGAAATAAAGAAGTTGAGTGAAAATTTTGTTTGATTAAACCATTATAAAAACAAAAATTAGAGTCTCTTATTATGTATACAGGTCTACAATTTTATATGATAAATAGCTCTATTGGGCAGTCTTTCTAGATCTGTGGAAGTTAGTTATACATAACAGAAATGCATTAAAACTTCAGAAAGTTTGATTGAGCTACAGTAAATGTCCATTACAAGTTTTCATTTAAAAAAAAACATTATTAAAGATGTTTTTATGTCCCAAAGAAATAACTTGAGGTCATTCTAATGCACTGATTCTTTACCCTTTTCTCCACAGTTCCCTATGCCATTCAGCCACTCAGGTTGTGTCCCCTTAAAAATTATATCCAATTGTGGATTGCAGGAGGTTTTAAAACATTGTGGTAAAAACATGTCTGTGTAGCTGTTAGCAGAAACAGACAGAATAGACTGCATACATGTATACAGGCTGTCAGCAGTGAAGGGATGGAAAATTAAATTTAAAAAACTCTTTCATACTTTCTTAATATCGACACATGTTTGTGCTTTTTCACTGCCAAAGAGTTTACTTCGGAGATCCATGAAGTTCCAGCAGGGGAACTTTCCCCCAGTAAAGAACCTCTCTTCTAGTGTCATGTCCCCAGTATTTATTTGGTTCACATTTCAGGGAATGTTTTACAATATCCTATCAGTAGGATATCATTGTTTTTTATTTCTTTTTATTTTGGTAGAAAATATCACTTTATTTAAGTCTTGTAGGCATTCCTATTACAACATACACTGTCTTTAATCTTACGTTGGTATGAAGAAGGGGAACACTAAGCTGATTAATCATGAAGATTCATTTTACCCTTTCAGAAGGAAAGGCCAAGTGGGACTGTGACTGAAGCCAAAGAAATAGGTGATGTGGAAGGGACCATGGAAGTTTCTATACTGACAGAGGTGAAAGTAACATGATGGTATGTAATACCAATTCTACATTCTATTTGGATATAACTATTTATTCATGAGGGATGGAGGAGGGGGGGGGGGGGGTAAGGGATGGCTTGTACTAAATATTTGGTTTCCCGCCACTTCTTGGCATAGCAGGGACAAATTGAATCACTCACTCCTAGTCAAAAGTCCTTCCACAGACCTGCTAGTATCAGAGTATGGTTGGAGTGGTTGTGTTTTCAATTAAACAGTGTATCCAATACAGCTTACAAGTTTTAAGTAATGCGATGTGGGAGTATAATGAAGGTGAATGATGTAAAATCCAGCTAGGAGAGACAGTGGCCTAGTCTTTTGATTTTGCAGTTTCATTGGTAGACTGTGTAGAAAAAATAAATTTCAAAATTCAATTTATACTTAAAAGTTTTCCAAACAGTCTCTTTACTTCCAGTTTTGCTTTACACAAACAGATCTATTCCTAAAATACAATTTGAGGACATGAATGTGTGTTAAAATTGTGTGTTAAACTGTATGTGTTAATTGTATGAGAACAAGTTTGGTTCTATTTGAGGACATGTTGTAATGTATTTATAGGAGTACAATTAGAGGACCTTTCATTAATTTGAAATGTTAAATGACATACATAGGAGATAATTGTCATTATGCCAGGTACATAAGATGAAACTGAAAAGAAAATGATATCCTTCTTGGTTGACAAGTTAATACTTTTAAGGAAAATAAAAGTTTAAAATAAAGGAAGTGTTTGACAATCTTGTTGAAAATATAAATTTGTGCTTTTGCAATGCCAAAAAGTTCCCCTTGAAATCTGGAAAGTTCTTCTCAGGAGATAATTCCCCCAGTTAAAAATCTATGGTCTAGTTTCAGGTTCCCACAATTTATTGTGTACACATTTCAGATCCTATTAGAAGGAAATCATGGTTTTTTTGTTGTAAATTGTGTGTTTCAAATTTCAAATTCACTTCATATTCAAAAGATTTCCAAACAGTCTCTTTACTTCCAGTTTTCTACAAAAACACACCTATTTCTGACCTACAATTGGAGGACATGAATGTGTGTTAAAATGTATCTCTTAATTGTATGAGAACAAGTTTGGTTTTATTGGCGGACATGTAATGTAGGTTTATGCAGACAATTAGAGGACCTTTCATTCATTTGAAGAAATATTTAATGATAAACATAGGAGATAATTTTCATTATGCCAGGTACATACAGTAAGATGAATTTGAAAAGAAAATGATATCCTACTTGGTTGACAAGTTACTTTTAAGGAAAAGGAAAGTTTGAAATAAAGGAAGTGTTTGACAGTCTTGTTAAAATATGGAAACAAATTTGTGCTTTTGCAATGCCAAAAAGTTCCCCTTGAAAGTTCCTCCCAGGGGATCATTCCCCCTAGGGGAACTTTCCCCCAGTTAAGAATCTTGTTTCAGGTTCCCACAATTTATTGTGTACACATTTCAGGGAATGTTTTTAAATCTTATTAGTGCTAAATCATAGTTTGTTTTTTTTTTTGTTGTTGTGAATTTGGTGTTTGAAATTTCAAATTCAATTTATACTTAAAATATTTCAACTCAGTCACTTTACTTACAGTTTTTCTTTACACATAGATTTATTCCTAACATACATTTTGAGGACATGAATATGTGTTAAAATATATCTGTTCATTGTATGAGAACAAGTTTGGTTCTATTTGAGGACATGTTGTAATGTAGTTATAGGTGTACAATTAGAGGACCTTTCATTAATTTGAAATGTTAAATGACATACATAGGAGATAATTGTCATTATGCCAGGTACATAAGATGAATTTGAAAAGAAAAAGACATCCTTCTTGGCTGTCAAGATATTGTTCAGGAAAAGAGAACTTTGAAATGAAGAAATTAAAAATATTTTTTGATTAAACCATTTTTAAAACTAAAATTAGAATTTCTTATTATGTATGCAAGTCTACATTTGTATACAATAAATAGCTTTGAGGAGCAGCCGTTCTAGAATTGTGGAGGTTATGTAACCATACATCAGAAGAATGTGTTAAACTTAGGGTTTGATTGAGCTAAATGTCTGCTAAAAGTTTTCTTTGGCAAAGACATTTCTTTAAAGATGTTGCTTTGTCTCAAAGAAATGAGTTTGAAGTCATTTTAGTGCAGTGGTTCTTAACCTTTTTCGTCACAGTTCCCCTATGCCAAACAGCCACTCAGGCTTTTCGCTCTCAAAATTATATCCATTTGGGGAATGCAGGAGGTTGCAAAACATTGTGGTAAAAACATGTCTATCTACTACTGTAGCGGTGAGCACAAATGAACAGCAAAGACTGCATATATGTACATGAATCCTGTTAGCAGTGGAGGAATGGAGAGTTTAACTTTAAGAAATCTCCTAAACTTTTTAATTACTGATACAAATTTATGCTTTTTTTCCGACAAAGAGTTCCCCCCTCTAATCTGAAAACTTTACCCCAGTGGAACTCTCCCCCCCCCCCACTTAAGAACTTCTCTTGTAGTGTCACGCCCTCAGGATTTATTGTGTACACATTTCAAGGAATGTTTTACAATATCCTGTAGGTAGGAAATCATTGGCTTTTTTTATTTTATTGGGAAGTATGCCTTTATTTTCCTAAGTCTTGCAGGCATGCCTATTACAACATACACTGTCTTTATTCTTACGTTGGTATGAAGAAGGGGAACACTAAGCTGATTAATCATGAAGATTCATTTTACACTTTCAGAATGAAAGGCCAAGTGGGACTGTGACTGAAGCCAAAGAAATAGGTGATGTGGTAGGGACCATGGAAGTTTCTAATGTTGACAGAGGTGAAAGTAACATGATGGTATGTAATACCAATTCTACATTCTATTTGGATATAACTATTTATTCATGAGGGATGGAGGAAGGGGGGGGGGGTAAGGAGTGGCTTGAACTAAATATTTGGTTTCCCGCCACTTCTTGGCATAGCAAGGACAAATTGAATCACTCACTCCTAGTCAAAAGTCCTTCCACAGACCTGCTAGTATCAGAGTATGGTTGGAGTGGTTGTGTTTCCAATTAAACAGTGTATCCAATACAGCTTACAAGTTTTAAGTAATGCGATGTGGGAGTATAATGAAGGTGAATGATGTAAAATCCAGCTAGGAGAGACAGTGGCCTAGTCTTTTGATTTTGCAGTTTCATTGGTAGACTGTGTAGAAAAAATAAATTTCAAAATTCAATTTATACTTAAAAGTTTTCCAAACAGTCTCTTTACTTCCAGTTTTGCTTTACACAAACAGATCTATTCCTAAAATACAATTTGAGGACATGAATGTGTGTTAAAATTGTGTGTTAAAATGTATGTGTTAATTGTATGAGAACAAGTTTGGTTCTATTTGAGGACATGTTGTAATGTATTTATAGGAGTACAATTAGAGGACCGTTCATTAATTTGAAATGTTAAATGACATACATAGGAGATAATTGTTATTATGCCAAGTACATAAGATGAAACTGAAAAGAAAATGATATCCTACTTGGTTGACAAGTTAATACTTTTAAGGAAAATAAAAGTTTGAAATAAAGGAAATGTTTGACAATCTTGTTGAAAATATAAATTTGTGCTTTTGCAATGCCAAAAAGTTCCCCTTGAAATCTGTAAAGTTCTTCTCAGGAGATCATTCCCCCAGTTAAAAATCTATGGTCTAGTTTCAGGTTCCCACAATTTATTGTGTACACATTTCATATCCTGTTAGAAGGAAATCATGGTTTTTTTGTTGTAAATTGTGTGTTTTAAATTTCAAATTCACTTCATATTCAAAAGATTTCCAAACAGTCTCTTTACTTCCAGTTTTCTTTACAAAAACACACCTATTTCTGACATACAATTTAAGGACATGAATGTGTGTTAAAATGTATCTCTTAATTGTATGAGAACAAGTTTGGTTTTATTGGCGGACATGTAATGTAGGTATATGCGGACAATTAGAGGACCTTTCATTCATTTGAAGAAATATTTAATGATAAACATAGGAGATAATTTTCATTATGCCAGGTACATACAGTAAGATGAATTTGAAAAGAAAATGATATCCTACTTGGTTGACAAGTTACTTTTAAGGAAAAGGAAAGTTTGAAATAAAGGGAGTGTTTGACAGTCTTGTTAAAATATGGAAACAAATTTGTGCTTTTGCAATGCCAAAAAGTTCCCCTTGAAAGTTCCTCCAAGGGGATCATTCCCCCTAGGGGAACTTTCCCCCAGTTAAGAATCTAAAGTCTTGTTTCAGGTTCCCACAATTTATTGTGTACACATTTCAGGGAATGTTTTTAAATCTTATTAGTGCTAAATCATAGTTTGTTTTTTTTTGTTGTTGTGAATTTGGTGTTTGAAATTTCAAATTCAATTTATACTTAAAATATCTCAACTCAGTCACTTTACTTACAGTTTTTCTTTACACATAGAGATTTATTCCTAACATACATTTTGAGGACATGAATGTGTGTTAAAATATATCTGTTAATTGTATGAGAACAAGTTTGGTTCTATTTGAGGACATGTTGTAATGTAGTTATAGGAGTACAATTAGAGGACCTTTCATTAATTTGAAATGTTAAATGACATACATAGGAGATAATTGTCATTATGCCAGGTACAAAAGATGAATTTGAAAAGAAAAAGACATCCTTCTTGGCTGTCAAGATATTGTTCAGGAAAAGAGAACTTTGAAATGAAGAAATTAAAAATATTTTTTGATTAAACCATTTTTAAAACTAAAATTAGAATTTCTTATTATGTATGCAAGTCTACATTTGTATACAATAAATAGCTTTGAGGAGCAGCCATTCTAGAATTGTGGAGGTTATGTAACCATACATCAGACGAATGTGTTAAACTTAGGGTTTGATTGAGCTAAATGTCTGCTAAAAGTTTTCTTTGGCAAAGACATTTCTTTAAAGATGTTGCTTTGTCTCAAAGAAATGACTTTGAAGTCATTTTAGTGCAGTGGTTCTTAACCTTTTTCGTCACAGTTCCTCTATGCCAAACAACCACTCAGACTGTTTCCTCTCAAAAAATATCCATTTGGGGAATGCAGGAGGTTGCGAAACATTGTGGTAAAAACATGTCTATCTACTACTGTAGCGGTGAGCACAAATGAACAGCAAAGACTGCATATATGTACATGAATCCTGTTAGCAGTGGAGGAATGGAGAGTTTAACTTTAAGAAATCTCCTAAAGTTTTTAATTACTGATACAAATTTATGCTTTTTTACCGACAAAGAGTTCCCCCCTCTAATCTGAAAAGTTTACCCCAGTGGAACTCCCCCCCCCCCACTTAAGAACTTCTACATTCTATTTGGATATAACTATTTATTCATGAGGGATGGATGAAGGGGGGGGGGTGAGGGGTGGCTTGAACTAAATATTTGGTTTCCCGCCACTTCTTGGCATAGCAAGGACAAATTGAATCACTCACTCCAAGCCAAAAGTCCTTTCACGGACCTGCTAGTATCAGAGTATGGTTGGAGTGGTTGTGTTTTCAATTAAATAAAAGTTTGAAATAAAGGAAGTGTTTGACAATCTTGTTGAAAATATAAATTTGTGCTTTTGCAATGCCAAAAAGTTCCCCTTGAAATCTGGAAAGTTCTTCCCAGGAGATCATTCCCCCAGTTAAAAATCTATGGTCTAGTTTCAGGTTCCCACAATTTATTGTGTACACATTTCAGATCCTATTAGAAGGAAATCATGGTTTTTTTGTTGTAAATTGTGTGTTTCAAATTTCAAATTCACTTCATATTCAAAAGATTTCCAAACAGTCCCTTTACTTCCAGTTTTCTTTACAAAAACACACCTATTTCTGACATACAATTGGAGGACATGAATGTGTGTTAAAATGTATCTCTTAATTGTATGAGAACAAGTTTGGTTTTATTGGCGGACATGTAATGTAGGTATATGCGGACAATTAGAGGACCTTTCATTCATTTGAAGAAATATTTAATGATAAACATAGGAGATAATTTTCATTATGCCAGGTACATACAGTAAGATGAATTTGAAAAGAAAATGATATCCTACTTGGTTGACAAGTTACTTTTAGGGGAAAGGAAAGTTTGAAATAAAGGAAGTGTTTGACAGTCTTGTTAAAATATGGAAACAAATTTGTGCTTTTGCAATGCCAAAAAGTTCCCCTTGAAAGTTCCTCCCAGGGGATCATTCCCCCTAGGGGAACTTCCCCCAGTTAAGAATCTAAAGTCTTGTTTCAGGTTCCCACAATTTATTGTGTACACATTTCAGGGAATGTTTTTAAATCTTATTAGTGGTAAATCATAGTTTGTTTTTGTTGTTGTTGTGAATTTGGTGTTTGAAATTTCAAATTCAATTTATACTTAAAATATTTCAACTCAGTCACTTTACTTACAGTTTTTCTTTACACATAGAGATTTATTCCTAACATACATTTTGAGGACATGAATGTGTGTTAAAATATATCTGTTAATTGTATGAGAACAAGTTTGGTTCTATTTGAGGACATGTTGTAATGTAGTTATAGGAGTACAATTAGAGGACCTTTCATTAATTTGAAATGTTAAATGACATACATAGGAGATAATTGTCATTATGCCAGGTACAAAAGATGAATTTGAAAAGAAAAAGACATCCTTCTTGGCTGTCAAGATATTGTTCAGGAAAAGAGAACTTTGAAATGAAGAAATTAAAAATATTTTTTGATTAAACCATTTTTAAAACTAAAATTAGAATTTCTTATTATGTATGCAAGTCTACATTTGTATACAATAAATAGCTTTGAGGAGCAGCCATTCTAGAATTGTGGAGGTTATGTAACCATACATCAGAAGAATGTGTTAAACTTAGGGTTTGATTGAGCTAAATGTCTGCTAAAAGTTTTCTTTGGCAAAGACATTTCTTTAAAGATGTTGCTTTGTCTCAAAGAAATGACTTTGAAGTCATTTTAGTGCAGTGGTTCTTAACCTTTTTCGTCACAGTTCCTCTATGCCAAACAACCACTCAGACTGTTTCCTCTCAAAAAATATCCATTTGGGGAATGCAGGAGGTTGCGAAACATTGTGGTAAAAACATGTCTATCTACTACTGTAGCGGTGAGCACAAATGAACAGCAAAGACTGCATATATGTACATGAATCCTGTTAGCAGTGGAGGAATGGAGAGTTTAACTTTAAGAAATCTCCTAAAGTTTTTAATTACTGATACAAATTTATGCTTTTTTACCGACAAAGAGTTCCCCCCTCTAATCTGAAAAGTTTACCCCAGTGGAACTCCCCCCCCCCCCACTTAAGAACTTCTACATTCTATTTGGATATAACTATTTATTCATGAGGGATGGATGAAGGGGGGGGGGTGAGGGGTGGCTTGAACTAAATATTTGGTTTCCCGCCACTTCTTGGCATAGCAAGGACAAATTGAATCACTCACTCCAAGCCAAAAGTCCTTTCACAGACCTGCTAGTATCAGAGTATGGTTGGAGTGGTTGTGTTTTCAATTAAATAAAAGTTTGAAATAAAGGAAGTGTTTGACAATCTTGTTGAAAATATAAATTTGTGCTTTTGCAATGCCAAAAAGTTCCCCTTGAAATCTGGAAAGTTCTTCCCAGGAGATCATTCCCCCAGTTAAAAATCTATGGTCTAGTTTCAGGTTCCCACAATTTATTGTGTACACATTTCAGATCCTATTAGAAGGAAATCATGGTTTTTTTGTTGTAAATTGTGTGTTTCAAATTTCAAATTCACTTCATATTCAAAAGATTTCCAAACAGTCCCTTTACTTCCAGTTTTCTTTACAAAAACACACCTATTTCTGACATACAATTGGAGGACATGAATGTGTGTTAAAATGTATCTCTTAATTGTATGAGAACAAGTTTGGTTTTATTGGCGGACATGTAATGTAGGTATATGCGGACAATTAGAGGACCTTTCATTCATTTGAAGAAATATTTAATGATAAACATAGGAGATAATTTTCATTATGCCAGGTACATACAGTAAGATGAATTTGAAAAGAAAATGATATCCTACTTGGTTGACAAGTTACTTTTAGGGGAAAGGAAAGTTTGAAATAAAGGAAGTGTTTGACAGTCTTGTTAAAATATGGAAACAAATTTGTGCTTTTGCAATGCCAAAAAGTTCCCCTTGAAAGTTCCTCCCAGGGGATCATTCCCCCTAGGGGAACTTTCCCCCAGTTAAGAATCTAAAGTCTTGTTTCAGGTTCCCACAATTTATTGTGTACACATTTCAGGGAATGTTTTTAAATCTTATTAGTGCTAAATCATAGTTTGTTTTTTTTTTGTTGTTGTGAATTTGGTGTTTGAAATTTCAAATTCAATTTATACTTAAAATATTTCAACTCAGTCACTTTACTTACAGTTTTCTTTACACATAGAGATTTATTCCTAACATACATTTTGAGGACATGAATGTGTGTTAAAATATATCTGTTAATTGTATGAGAACAAGTTTGGTTCTATTTGAGGACATGTTGTAATGTAGTTATAGGAGTACAATTAGAGGACCTTTCATTAATTTGAAATGTTAAATGACATACATAGGAGATAATTGTCATTATGCCAGGTACAAAAGATGAATTTGAAAAGAAAAAGACATCCTTCTTGGCTGTCAAGATATTGTTCAGGAAAAGAGAACTTTGAAATGAAGAAATTAAAAATATTTTTTGATTAAACCATTTTTAAAACTAAAATTAGAATTTCTTATTATGTATGCAAGTCTACATTTGTATACAATAAATAGCTTTGAGGAGCAGCCATTCTAGAATTGTGGAGGTTATGTAACCATACATCAGAAGAATGTGTTAAACTTAGGGTTTGATTGAGCTAAATGTCTGCTAAAAGTTTTCTTTGGCAAAGACATTTCTTTAAAGATGTTGCTTTGTCTCAAATAAATGACTTTGAAGTCATTTTAGTGCAGTGGTTCTTAACCTTTTTCGTCACAGTTCCCCTATGCCAAACAGCCACTCAGGCTTTTCGCTCTCAAAATTATATCCATTTGGGGAATGCAGGAGGTTGCGAAACGTGGTAAAAACATGTCTATCTACTACTGTAGCGGTGAGCACAAATGAACAGCAAAGACTGCATATATGTACATGAATCCTGTTAGCAGTGGAGGAATGGAGAGTTTAACTTTAAGAAATCTCCTAAACTTTTTAATTATTGATACAAATTTATGCTTTTTTACTGACAAATGGTTTCCCCTATAATCTGAAAAGTTTACCCCAGTGGAACTACCCCCCCCCCCCACTTAAGAACTTCTCTTGTAGTGTCACGCCCTCAGAATTTATTGTGTACACATTTCAGGGAATGTTTTACAATATCCTGTAGGTAGGAAATCATTGGCTTTTTTTATTTTATTGGGAAGCATGCCTTTATTTTCCTAAGTCTTGTAGGCATGCCTATTACAACATACACTGTCTTTATTCTTACGTTGGTATGAAGAAGGGGAACACTAAGCTGATTAATCATGAAGATTCATTTTACACTTTCAGAATGAAAGGCCAAGTGGGACTGTGACTGAAGCCAAAGAAATAGGTGATGTGGTAGGGACCATGGAAGTTTCTAATGCTGACAGAGGTGAAAGTAACATGATGGAATGTAATACCAATTCTACATTCTATTTGGATATAACTATTTATTCATGAGGGATGGAGGAGGGGGGGTAAGGAGTGGCTTGAACTAAATATTTGGTTTCCCGCCACTTCTTGGCATAGCAAGGACAAATTGAATCACTCACTCCTAGTCAAAAGTCCTTCCACAGACCTGCTAGTATCAGAGTATGGTTGGAGTGGTTGTGTCTTCAATTAAATAAAAGTTTGAAATAAAGGAAGTGTTTGACAATCTTGTTGAAAATATAAATTTGTGCTTTTGCAATGCCAAAAAGTTCCCCTTGAAATCTGGAAAGTTCTTCCCAGGAGATCATTCCCTCAGTTAAAAATCTATGGTCTAGTTTCAGGTTCCCACAATTTATTGTGTACACATTTCAGATCCTATTAGAAGGAAATTATGGTTTTTTTGTTGTAAATTGTGTGTTTCAAATTTCAAATTCACTTCATATTCAAAAGATTTCCAAACAGTCTCTTTACTTCCAGTTTTCTTTACAAAAACACACCTATTTCTGACATACAATTGGAGGACATGAATGTGTGTTAAAATGTATCTCTTAATTGTATGAGAACAAGTTTGGTTTTATTGGCGGACATGTAATGTAGGTATATGCGGACAATTAGAGGACCTTTCATTCATTTGAAGAAATATTTAATGATAAACATAGGAGATAATTTTCATTATGCCAGGTACATACAGTAAGATGAATTTGAAAAGAAAATGATATCCTACTTGGTTGACAAGTTACTTTTAAGGAAAAGGAAAGTTTGAAATAAAGGAAGTGTTTGACAGTCTTGTTAAAATATGGAAACAAATTTGTGCTTTTGCAATGCCAAAAAGTTCCCCTTGAAAGTTCCTCCCAGGGGATCATTCCCCCTAGGGGAACTTCCCCCAGTTAAGAATCTAAAGTCTTGTTTCAGGTTCCCAAAATTTATTGTGTACACACTTCAGGGAATGTTTTTAAATCTTATTAGTGGTAAATCATAGTTTTTTTTGTTGTTGTTGTTGTGAATTTGGTGTTTGAAATTTCAAATTCAATTTATACTTAAAATATTTCAACTCAGTCACTTTACTTACAGTTTTTCTTTACACAAAAAGTTTTATTCCTAACATATATTTTGAGGACATGAATGTGTGTTAAAATATATCTGTTAATTGTATGAGAACAAGTTTGGTTCTATTTGAGGACATGTTGTAATGTAGTTATAGGAGTACAATTAGAGGACCTTTCATTAATTTGAAATGTTAAATGACATACATAGGAGATAATTGTCATTATGCCAGGTACAAAAGATGAATTTGAAAAGAAAAAGACATCCTTCTTGGATGTCAAGTTATTGTTCAGGAAAAGAGAACTTTGAAATGAAGAAATTAAAAATATTTTTGATTAAACCATTTTAGAAAATAAAATTAGAATTTCTTATTATGTATGCAAGCTACATTTGTATACAATAAATAGCTTTGAGGAGCAGCCGTTCTAGAATTGTGGAGGTTATGTAACCATACATCAGACGAATGTGTTAAACTTAGGGTTTGATTGAGCTAAATGTCTGCTAAAAGTTTTCTTGACGAGGACATTTCTTTAAAGATGTTGCTTTGTCTCATAGAAATGACTTTGAAGTCATTTTAGTGCAGTGGTTCTTAACCTTTTTCGTCACAGTTCCCCTATGCCAAACAGCCACTCAGGCTGTTCCCTCTCAAAATTATATCCATTTGGGGAATGCAGGAGGTTGCGAAACATTGTGGTAAAAACATGTCTATCTGATCTACTACTGTAGCGGTGAGCACAAATGAACAGCAAAGACTGCATGATGTACATGAATCCTGTTAGCAGTGGAGGAATGGAGAGTTTAACTTTAAGAAATCTCCTAAACTTTTTAATTATTGATACAAATTTATGTTTTTTTACCGACAAAGAGTTCCCCCCTCTAATCTGAAAAGTTCACCCCAGTGGAACTCCCCCCCCCCCCCACCACTTAAGAACTTCTCTTGTAGTGTCACGCCCTCAGAATTTATTGTGTACACATTTCAGGGAATGTTTTACAATATCCTGTAGGTAGGAAATCATTGGCTTTTTTTATTTTATTGGGAAGTATGCCTTTATTTTCCTAAGTCTTGTAGGCATGCCTATTACAACATACACTGTCTTTAATCTTACGTTGGTATGAAGAAGGGGAACACTAAGCTGATTAATCATGAAGATTCGTTTTACCCCTTCAGAATGAAAGGCCAAGTGTTACTGTGACTGAAGCTAAAAAATAGGTGATGTGGAAGGGACCATGGAAGTTTCTAAAGTTGACAGCAGTGAAAGAATCATGATGGTATGTAATACCAGTTCAACATTATTTATACTCTGTTTGGGTATAACTATTCATTCATGAGGGATGGGGGGGGGGGGTGGTTGGCTTATCCTAAATAATTGAACAGTGCCTTAGATACAGCTTACATGTTTTAAGTTGTGTAATATGGTAGAGTAATGCAGGCAAATGATGTAAAATCTATCTAGGAGAGACAGTGGCCTAGTCTTTTGATTTTACAGTTTCATTGGAAGTCTTTGTAGGAAAAATAAATTTCATATTCAGTTTATATTCAAAATATTTCCAAACAGTCTCTTCACTTCCAGTTTTTCTTTACACAAACGGATCTATACCTAACAGACAATTTGAAAACATGAATGTGTGTTAAAATGTATCTGTTAATTGTATTAGAACAAGTTTGGTTCTGAGGACATGATGTAATACAGTTATAAGAGTACAATTAGAAGACCCCTTTCATTTATGGAAGAAATATTAAATGACATACATAGGAGATATAATTGTCATATATGCCAGGTACAAAAGATGAATTTGAAAAGAAAAAGACATCCTTCTTGGCTGTCAAGATATTGTTCAGGAAAAGAGAACTTTGAAATGAAGAAAGTGATTGAAAGTATTGTTTGATTAATTCAGAATAAAAAGATATTTAGAATCTCATATAGTGTATACAATATTCATTTTTACACAATAAATTGCTTTGATGGGCAGTCTTCCTAGATTTGGGGAAGTTATGTAATCATTTATCAGAGAAATGCATTAAAACTTAAGAAAGTTCAATTGAGCCACTATGTCCACTAAAAGTTTTCTTTGACAAAGAAACATCTTTCAAGATGTTGTATTGTCCCAAAGAAATAACTTTGTGAAGTTATTCTAATGCAGTGATTCTTAACCTTTTTCTTCACAGTTCCCCTATGGCATTCAGACACTCAGGCTGGTTCCCCCTCAAAAATTATATCCTTTGTTGAATGCAGGAGGTTTCAAAACATTGTGGTAGACACATGTCTGTCTAGCTGTCACCACAAAAGGACAGCATAGACTGGGTACATGCATGCTGTCGGCTGTGATGGGTTGAAAGTTTTACTCTAAAAACTCTTTTAAACTTTCTAACTTTCTGTATATCGACACAAATTTTCAGAAACAGATCCAGGTGAAGATAATGAGGGGATCCAGATTATCAGGCTGAATGTTCTGACTTATACGACTCAGAGTCAGATCCAGCAACATATCCTAAAGAAGATCCAGATTACCAGGTTCAATGCTCAGAAAGTGAGACTGAGGAGCAAGAGCATGGTATTTGAAACATCAGGTTTATGTATCCCTCCCTGGAGTATTGCCCGTCCACTAGTGGTGAGATGCACCCAAACTTCAGATGATATTGTAGTTTATACATCTGATGGTAGCATAGAAAAAAGGAAATGGGATAAAAAGCACCTATGTGTATTCTGCTGCAAGCCCTACTCCAAAATTGCACTTCGTCTTGAGAGTGCCCATGATAGTGAGGTAGAAGTAGCTCGTTCTCTCAGCCTAAAGAAGAAAAGTAAGACGAGGAAAAACATTTATGACAGACTTCAAAAAGCTGGGGACTAAGAACACAATATGGAGGTTCTTCACGGTATAGAAGAGGATCATTGGTAGTTTACAAGAGGCTCAAACATGGACAGACTGCATTTGGTGATGGTATTTTGCCCTGCTTCAATTGTTGGGGATTCTGTCCAAAGAAATATATGTTGAAATAGGCAAAGTTGTGTAAGGGTATGGCAGCGCCCTCAAGAAAGAGTCAGTATGTAAGAGAGTCCATAGCTCTGCTCCCTGTCAAACAATTATTTTGTTTCAAAGCAAATGAAAGGAATTCTTGACAGTATTACACAGGATGATATTGCTCTCATGATTTGAAATGATGATTACGTGTTGCGCTTTGGAGAGCACTTCATTTCTAGAGCAGGCCACACCACCCACTCTGAAAGGTAAATTGCTCATAAAATGAGGGCGTTGGGAAGGGTCCTGAAGGAGTTTGGGAAGATCACTCAAACACCAGTGGCCTCCTTTGACCTTATAAATCCTATAAGGTTCAACAAAGTCATTGAGACAACAAAAGAACGCACAGGATTCAACTGGGAAGACAACACCTTTCAGATACCTTCACTTGCATTGAAACGGGGCACAATCTGAACAAGTTGTGTGAAATAGTTTTGGCTGAGTCAATTAGAGTGAAAGATAGTGAAATTCGGCATGCAACAAGAGAGTTCCAAGAATTGATGAGAATTGAGTGGCCAAGAAAAATTTCTAGTCATGCCCTAAGGCAGTACGACAACCAGTAATGGCAAAACTCAAAGAAGGTCCCACCAACATCATTTCCCTGAATAAGCACCTGCAAAAAGTTTCCCAAAAAATGAAGGAAGACATCAAATCCCAAGGGGCTACAGCAAATTGTTGTGGACAACTTTGCCATGCAATCCTTGCTCAGGTTATCTTATTTAACAGGAGAAGACCTGGGGAGACCCAGTACTTGAAGCTTACTACTCTTCAGAAAATCTAATCAGAACAGGGGATGCTGGTGATGACATAATTCAGTCACCAACCATATCTGAAAAAGTTGCAGTGGACAGACTCTCACTGCTATACAAGAGGCAAAAGGGACCATGGAGTTCCAATTATGCTTCCGGATGATCTAAAGGAATCGATTGAAGTCCTTTGTGACAACAGGAGAGATGCAGGTGAACATCCTGATAATAGGCTATGGGTTTGCCAGATGTGGATTAAAATTTCCAGTGCGACAAGAAAGAACATGGATCCAAATAATAAGTTGCAAGTTTGTTTAGCATGATGAAAGTATGGAATAATGTGTTTTAATTCACAACTTTTGTTAAATTAGATGTGAGAAGTAAGAATCTTTTTGTCATGTCTTCCTTTTAGTTAAAGGCTTTGGTCTTTTAATCAAGGCTGTTTTCAAAGGATGTGTTGGATGAAGAAGTTTACCTAAAAAATGGCTTCCAAAAAACCCAGAAAATAATACCAGCACAAAACAGTCAGAAGTCAAGACTTGATGTTTTTTAAATTAAAGTTGCACATCTTCAGATAAGTAGCACCTAGTCTACTAATACTTTGCTGGGCTCTACTTGAAATGGGGATGACACTGAGACGCCCATAGTAAGTTTCTCAGTAAAAAATCTTTGGGTACAACTTGAAATATAACCAATGTTTTCTGGACTCTACTACGTCCAAATATACGCGATTACAACCATGTGAATTCTGCCAAAACAGGCCAGGTTCAGCCCCTCAGAAATCCAAAAGCGAAAAAAAATATGCCAGCGCTGAAGACTGGATGTCATAGGAGACAAGGTTAGCAACACTACTTTAGGCCCACTAGACGGCTCACCATTGCTCTACAAACCGAATCACATGCGTGTTAATGCATGTTATGTGGTACGTCATTGCAAACACCTGTGCTACAATATTAGCGCTGCTCATGTGACCATGAATACGTGACCAGATTGTGAATGATGCCTCAATGTACTGTGACTGCTTAGCATTCACAATAACACAGTCTAAGGAACAGTGTGAACTGAGTATAGGCACTGTTCTTTTGTATTGTCCGTGCATGTGCATAGCTGTTTTGTACAGTGCATGAAGACAGAACTTTTGCGTATGTTGGGAAACAAAAGGTGGGCGTATTTACCCCTGCATATTGGCCACTGATATGCTTCAAAGCCCCTAGCTAGTACAGTCACGGTTGCACAGTAACCCCTTTTCATGAAGTTGCTAAGATAACTTTATCTCAGCATTTGTTCTAGATACGTGTTCTTATATAGCACAGTGTTTGTGCCTCCAACTGTGTCATAACAGTCAGCTGTCCTGTTGCAGCATTTTTCAAATTTTTTTCCATTTTGCTTCAAATTTCATTTGTACCAATTGCAGAGGTTTTAACTGTGTGTGAAATGATACAATATACCACATCGAATCTTGCAAAATGCAAAAGGGATTTTGGCCTTGTCATGTCCTAGCCAAGCAATCAAAGTAAATTTGCTAATCTGCTATTTTGCTAGTTTGCTAGTTTTTGTAGTAGATAAAATAATTCATGTCGTCTTTTTCAGCATTGTTTGGTAAATTGGGTGAAAACGTTCATTTTGATGAATGTTCTACCTTGTTATTCACAAATTTTGATGTATGTGCAGCTTTGAAAAGGTTAGTGTTTGGTGTGGCACATCTCCCATACCTTCCAGTTAATGGCATACCACATTAAAGAAGAAAGTACTGTAATGGAGGTTGATCTCACTCAGTGTTTGAAGGTTGAGGTATGGGGGTATGGTTTTCATACTTACACTCAAAAATACTCTGCCCTGACCTGACCTGTGACTGGTAAAATGTCTCCAGTTTTTCTGTATGACATCCACTGGATACATTCATCTCTACCCTTGCTATAAATTTTGTGTCCTTCCTTGCATTCTATAAGTATTATGCATTGCCTATGGCTAACCTCTTGATATAAGGTACGATCTGGTTATGACATGGCATACAAAATTACAAATAAATATACCATGTACAATTATATATTCCATTTATACAGTTAAATATTCTGCATTAAGTTATAATTATTATTATTATATTATTAATAGTTTTAATTAGTTGAATTTCATTATTTCCCATTCTAGGTTTCTTTAAAAATTTTCAATGTGAGACAATTTTAACAAAGAATGACTTTGGAGTGCTCATCAGTTTCACTAAAACCATATTTTTTTTATTAGAGAGAAAATTTGAAATATTTCAATTTGAAATGACAATGCATTTATAATGTTGCTCTGGAATCTTTGCACAGCTGTTCAATTTGCGTCAAAATTTGCACAAATCGAAATGAAAAGTGTTTCATGCACTAAATGTGATTCAAAGGGGGTATTCGAGCTAACAGGCGCATGTCCAGGATTTTGAGGAGGGGGTTGGGGGTGAGGTACAGTGTCTGATCGCTGGCCTGGGAAGGGCTCTAAGGGAGGGGAACCCCCTTTTTTATTTTTTTTGTTCCATGACCCCCCAAAATAAACTTCATTTTTTAAGAACTAGATGGCGGATCAAGAATTGGCGGTGGGGGTCTGACAGGTGAGACCCCCAGAAGCTCTGAGGTTTTAGCATATGTCTGAGTGAAAATTAAGTCTGATGATAGGTATATTCTGGTTCATTGTGTTACACCTTGTTTCATTTTGTGAATTAACCTTTAAAAAATTCTTATAGTGAGCACAAGCAGGGGGTCTGGACCCCCCTTGGACAAGGGCCTGTACAAATATGAAAATTGAAAGTGAATTCACTACACTTTTGAAAGAGGAGGATTAAATGTATCATTTTTCTTTCCCCATGTTTGCCTCCATCCCCAGCCCTAATAAAATGTATTCATAAGTTGGATCTAAAGCTCACAATTAAGTGAGATCAAACTTGAACATAGTAGCAGCACATATTTCCATTAGTAAACAACCACCGTTTGGTTTATACTCGGCATGCAGAATGGAGAGTTAAGGCCCAATTCAAAATTGGAGCCTTTACATGCAGCTTGTTGGTACGTTTGCTACCTTTGGAAGTGAAATTTGTTTTAAAATTTACATGTTTTAATAAGGTAGAAAAAGGAGAGATAAAAAAGCATGGGGGAGATGGTTGTCATAGTCCAATCATCCCCACCCTCCTGGGTATGGCATTGGGGCTCTAGAAAAGAAGATTTAAGGAAGTTTCAGTGAAGAAATAATAGCTGTGACGTCAGAATAACGAAACGGAAAGTACCAGACCTTTATCCAATAGAGCGAATAGTCACATCGGTGTCTTGTCCGTTATATAACCTAGCAGGCCAACTGTTAAATCATCAAGAAAGTTGAAGCTGGGTGGAATCTGCTAAAATGAATAGTCCTATTCCTAAACACTGACTGAGGGATCATTTACTTAAAACTACAAATGATGAGAGTACTCGGGACTATATGCAGTGTAATGCTCAGTGATGAAGTGCCTTCATATTCTCTGCCAGTTGGACTTCAAAATAAGCCTGGGGATTGTTTCGTTCAGAAGATCTCAAAGGACATTTTAAAGCTCGCCTAAACTGACAAATGTTACTTTGCCCCCAATAGTTTCATTTAAAGTGACTAAAAAAAAAACATGAAGCTGCTAATTTCTGCATAAGTAAGGGATGGCACACAAGTGGACTTCCAGCTGCCATAGTACATCAACACTCTCAGCCACACCAGAGCTCTTCCACAGATAGTCCAACACTAGCACCCTGCTTTTAACAGCTTACATGTCGACATGGTCGGCATCCTCAAATTCTCATTGTACATTGTCAGGGTTCAATTTTCATGTTTGTCCGATTGTCCGGGACAACTAAAATTTGATACGGACAACCAGAAGTTAAAGGTCGGTTGTCCAATGGACAACCACTTTCCTCTCAGATTGAAAAGGTATACATACAGCTGACTTACAGACTCTTTCAACATTTTCCATCACACCATGTTTCAGACTTGAAGTGTTTCTGTCTCTCAAACATGCCATCTTTTTATTCTTCAAGACCAAAAATACATGATCACAATGGCTGTTTTGTAATTGTGTGCAAAATGTTCCAGACAACCAAATTTCCTATTGGACAACCAAAACAAGTGTAATGGTTGCCCGAAAGAGAACTGTAAATTTTTCTGAAAATCGAGGCCTGATTGTCAAAGTGAGGGTGTATATACCAGCATACACAATCTTCAAATACAGTATGTTAGGCAACTTTAACCATCGCCATTCCAGCACTGTATTCTACGCTGTTGTAAGCCTGCATCTGCGTTTTCAATCCTATTGACCAACTGCAAGAAGTTAATGTATACGTAAAAGGGGTGGCGTATGAGGGCCCTTCCCTTTGAGAAATTTTTGCTCATTTACAAGGAGCTTAAATGCAAGGTGGTGCGACATTTTCCTTCTTTTTCTCCTAAAAGACCCTCATTTCTTCCTCGACTGCATGACCAACTCTTATTGCAATTTTTAGCGGCATATGCATGCAGAGCAGGGATGCAAGCCAAGGAGCAGGGGCATGGCCCCCAATTGCGCCTCATGGTTACGTGCCTGGACGTAGGCCTATTGGACCCATTTGATCGTGGCACAACTTTTTTGCCAGAATCTGAGTCTTGTCCACATGCTCAGAAAATACAATTTTCTGTTACTCTGGAAGTGATCACAGCTGCTCTTAAATATTCGTGGAGGGAGGGGTTAAAGTTTGTTTTAGACCACTGTCTTGGGAAGAGGTGTAAAGGAGGGGAATCCCTCTCCTGTGGTAAACTTTTGAAATTTTGATTGTCCTAAAATGCAATTTGGTGCTATTGTGCAAATTTTAAGGAAAATTATTGAAAATGTTTAATATTTCTGACTGAAAAAAGGTGTTTTCTAACTTGAATAGTGGGGGAGGGACGGCAGTAAGCTTTACAGCATCTCGCTTGGATGAGTTGCCTAAAGAGTAGAAGGCTGATGATAGGGCATATACCTGTGATGGGTGCGCATGAAGCGAGAAGAGGAATCAGTATTTAAAACTCGAACATTTCAGTAGTAGAACTGAACAATTTTGAATGAAGATCAGAGGAAGACCCTTTTCCACTTCAGCTGAATACGGAGGGGCCCTTAGAATATTCGTAGTGAATCGTGATGTACACTAGTCTATTGCCCTACAGAGTCCTTTTCATGTGGTGTGTATATACACTTTACTTGTGACGGGAAGCGCCGAAAAACAAATTTTAAACGAGTTTTTAAGATATCTCAGTTGTTACATTAAATGGAAATTATAAACAGAATGGCCCATTTAAACTTAAGTTAAATAAGGATGAGCCATTAGATATTCGTACTAAGGCAATATACGATACCCTTTTTTCCTGTAGAGTGATTTTCATGTTTCATGTGCTGAGTGTAAAGCCCTTTGTGACAGGGCGTGTTCGTGCCCGTCAAAAATGAATATGGCAATTATAAAGAAAGGACGGTCCCTTTTCGCTTTATCTGAACAAGGGTGGGCCCTGACAATATTCTTACTGAAGCACAAGCGTACACAGGTTTCCATAGAATCATTTCACGCGATGTATTTAGAGCTACAATCTGTGATGGGGCGCGCAAAGCGCGTCGGAAAAATGAAATTTAAAGACAGCTCAATAGTGAAATTGAATTAAAAGTAGAGGAAGAATGCCACACCCTTTCACTTAAGTCGAATATAAAGGGTGGCCCCTGAGAATATTTGCACTGAAGGTTAGGTAAACATAGGTTACTATAGAGTCCTTATACACAATGTGTATAGAGCCCTAACCTGTGATGGGGTGCGTGGACCGCGCCGAAAAAATTAACTTTTCAGACACCTCAGTGTAGTGTAATTGAATATAGATTAGAGAAAGAATGGGCCCCTTTCACTTCAGGGGGTTCACTTTATGCACCCCCTTTCACAGTAAGGATGGGACCCATATGCTCCAGAATTAGGGTGAAACAGGTCATCATCAGTTGAGAAGGAGGGCACACTTGGTGTGAGAAGGGAGCCACCCTCCTCCCCTGCTTGTTACGCTATAAGGCAACCCCCCCCCCCCCCCGTTGGTGGTCCAGGGGCGAAGCTTCCTGGAGTATTTCAAAAAGTTACGAGCATCCAGAATGAAGCCGAATCTCTCCAAATGAAACTTGGATGGTCACTAAACACACCATAAAGGACCCTAAAATTGGACATTTTTGAACAACATTACTCGAGATGACTGATGATTTACGCTTTGTGAGGAGAGGACAAGATATAGTGATGCAAGTTTCCTGAGGCTTTGTGAATTTTACTTAACTCAAGCTGCCGTACGGGAACTCGCTCCTGAATACCTACACCAAGTCAGAAAAAATACACGTAGCGCGCCGAAAAGAATTAGCCTTGTAATTCATTTTGTTATGTTCTATGTCATTTTTCAAGCCAAATGCTTATGAATCAACAAACTTTTTAGGAGGATTTTCCCGACTATTTTTAGACATTCTGCCCCAATTTGGGGTTTTTCAAAAAACAAGGGGGGAGGGGGCACAGTGCTCGCCTTCCTCCGTCTCATACGCCTGTGCCTAGTAGGCGCAGATCCAAAGGTCTTGGCCCTCTGCTCTCGTACAAAGTAGTGAAATAATAAATAAGGAAAGGAGAGGGGAACTTCTTTACACATAGCGAAAAAATTTCAATTGAAAATTGTTTGGAGCGAAACTGCAAGCTGCTTGACTTCTTTGGCGCACTTTTCACGCATTTCCCATGTCAGACGACCGGTCATACCCTCTGCTACTCCCTGTAAGAGCCTTTCAGTGGAATCAATAATGTTACAAGACCTCGAACAATTCCTGTGATTTTCTATCCTCCATCTCCCAGGGGCTTAACCTTGTAGAGCGGCTGGCTCCCCGGGCGGCACTTTTAAAGGCGGCATTTCTTGTGTTTTGTAGTGAAGGGTTTTCCTGTATAACCTAAGGACGTCAAAAACACAGGGACGGCTACGACGGCACATAGGCAACTCTAGCCATACGCACATCCCCAACACATCCCACATTATTCTCGCCGATTGTGCGTTAATTCGAGTTAAGGTATTACAAGCAAAAAATGGTCGAAGTGTGAGTTTTCTACATAAATTATAAGGTAGTTTATTTACTTTATTGCACATTATATGAATAATTTCTCAATTAAATTTTTGTAATTTTACCTAACAGTTTCCGAACTCTCATATTACTAAACTTGAGTAGTTGGCTGATAAAGACTTCAGTGAGCGTTTTTCTGGGAGCCTTGGGATTTTATTGATACGGGTAGCCTTAAGTGCGAGGATTCCCTTTGTTCCCCTACAATGTAACTAGACGAACGCATTTTTCATCCTTATCTTTCTTTGACCAGGATTATTTATTATTCATTTAAAACAAATTGCATTTCGGAACATCAGGCACTAAGCGAAGGTGAAAGGGAGCGAAGGGCGACATCACCTCTTTGAGCAAAGGATTTTTTTTGTCACTAGTGTTGATAATTTTTGTTTTTATATTAATACTTTTGCATGTCAAATGACGTCAGAATGTACAGAAACAGCATGGAACCGTCACTCTTGACGGAATCCCGCAATCCTTCATTTAGATTTTGAAATTATGTGTGTGTGTGGGGGGGGGGGGGGGATGAGGACGGGAATCCTGATATGGTACCTTACAAGAGGCACCAGGACTTCAAAGGGGCTTATATTTTTCATCAGCGCCCGTAGAAATCGATCTTCTAAACGGGGCAAGATGGTTTCTACAGAGAGTACAAAAGACACTTCCCTTATCTCACTACGGGCTTGGCCCTGAAGACACTCGGGGAAGGCTGTCTGTCGCAACATTTCCTATTAGATCTTAAAACAACGAATGTTTGGATGTAACTTAAAGGACCTGGGAAGTGCCATTTCCTGCAATCTGGGATTTTTTTTTTTTACCAAATTTCCCTGGTATATGCTTAGCGCCAAAGGACTGTGGCGCTCCGCTGAGATGCTGTAACGATGATTTCTTTTGGGAAAGGTCGTGGATCCCACGTGGATCTGCAAAATAGACTGGATCTGGTCAAAAATGTAACGGGCTGAAATTAGGGTGACCATTGATCTGGTTTTGTTTTCGCTGGATTGTCCGGCATTTCTGTGCGGCGGGTTTGGATTTACGGTCATAAGCTTCCACTGCCTTGTCTCAATTATTCTTTGGAAAAATCCACATCAGCTAGTAAGATCTCGCAACCCCGAAACAATTCATATTCTAGTTAATTTTAAGCTAAATCAAATGAGTTTTAACACATTTTGATATAAGATAACGTCCATGTTATCAATGTGGCGTAAAGTTTGATGTTAGTCATTCATGCGAATGTACCAACAAAATCGGCTAAAGTACCAACAACATACCCCTCCAAGGAGCAAAAGTGTGGGTGGAGGGCAGTTGCCTCTACACCCCCCCCCCCCCCCATCCTCCCCGCTTGGCTACGCTGCTGGAGTTGTCATCGCAAGGTATTGATATTAAGCAGAAATATTGAAGTAAGGCCTGAAGGGTCGTTGTTGATAGATTGCAAAGGATTTGCATGAATTCTGATTGCTTTAAAATAATTTTGTGATGTGAATGGTTGAAGTCCATCAACTTTTCAAATTAATTCATTTCTCACCCTACCCCGTACAGAAATCTATAGCTTTAACACCCTTTGGGATCATTTACAAAAAAAAAAACTTGGAGAGTTCCGTACAGTCCCACCTCAATCGCTCTATAACGAAGGTGAAATCTCGCTTAACGATATAGTCGAAGTAACGTCGCGACAGATGAAGTATAAAGTATATCTTAGAAATCTTGTTTGATTCAGTTAGAATACACTGGAGAACTTCCACGTCTTGTAACAAAATGCACAAAATTACCAAACCAAATCTGCAACTCAAAAAATGTGAGTTTGGATTAATTGTTGTGTAGAAAAGATGAAAGGTGGCGTCTTTCACTATTGCACCTACCCTGCGGTACTGTGTGTACGTACATACACACATCCACACACTAAGTGTTGTTACACGCAGCAATTCGAGGGGTCCTCGAGTTGAGGTGCCGTGTCTGACCGGACTTGGCGTCCTCGAGTTGGTAGCTATGTACGTATGTGTGTATGTGTGTGTGTTTGTGTGTGTGTGTCGGGGTGGGGTTGGGAGTGCATTGGCGCCTGGTCTAACGTGCACTTGATACTGACAAAAAGTTTGCCTACATGCCCTTTAAGTACCTCCTTCGGGGTTAGGTCGGGGTTTCCAAGCTTCATCTGGTACGCATATCACTATTGCTACAAAGTTGCCCTGTCTTGGCAGTACGCGGCGTGGCATGAGAGTGTGCTTGATTTATTTTTTCTATTGTTTCTTATTCTCCCTTCTGCATCCATTAACAACCGTATTTCTGTGGGCTGCACGCCAACTGATGATTGCGTTCTGCTCAGATGGTGTCACTACAGCTTAACACTACTTCAGCACTCTGTCCATCCCCCAGCCCCTCCAAATGAAAAAGTCTGATCAAGTCACTGAAAAGTAATGTGGTACTCGGTGGCACCGCGCAATTGTGTAATGATACTACCAAAGAAAAAAATTGTTAACCTTGGAGTTAGATTATCCAAAAAAAAAAAATTAATATACGTCCCGTGGGACTTAATGTTTCACCCAGAGACATGCTAAAACTTCAGAGCTTTTCCCCCTGAGCCCCCACCGGGTCTCCCACTTTTCCCCTAGACCCCACTTCAA
Organism: Holothuria scabra; assembly: GCA_037179385.1. Lineage (NCBI taxonomy): Eukaryota > Metazoa > Echinodermata > Holothuroidea > Aspidochirotida > Holothuriidae > Holothuria > Holothuria scabra. Next base: position 14,737,000 of record CM074179.1, read on the forward strand.
GGCATCGCGCTACGCGCTTGGTTTCGCCCTGCTCGCGAAAATCTTTGCCACTCCCCTCCCGGCATTTTCCTTTGCCCTCAGTTTGACATTCTGGCGCCACCGCTTTTTGGTCTTTAACCAACATTTAAGTCAGATATCCTTGAGCAAAATTTGATCAAATCAATGGCATAAAGTCACCCCAATTTCGGGTTATACCCCAAAACATATCTTGCGCTTAAAATTATTTGTTGGTCAATTGGATTTCGCTGAGAAGCTGGTTAAATTTTAAAGAATGTTAATTACAAGAGTACGTGGGTTAACACGTCAAGACGGCAAGGCCAAGTTCATACGAATATTGAGTTTTCGTTTACATTGAACACTTCCTGGATTGTTAAAGTCTTCTGCCCTATCTGTGCCTTGATAAAAGCTAAATATTATGATGAAACCGCATGTGACCACGAGCTAAACTTTATTGCACATTAGAGACAAAAAAAAGCAGTTTAAACTGGAATATTTCGTTGGATTTAAAATGTTTTAAAGAGTGGCAAAGCCAAGGGGGTGGTTTTGGCGGTTGAACCCCCCTCCTCATTTCCCAACCTTGAAATGCAAAAAACACCTACAGTAAGGATTTTTTCACTCTTCCCTTAGAGTTGTCCCTCATGTCGTGCCCCAATCCCTCTCTCCATGACGCAATTCTACTGGACTTTCAAATGACAAAATATAGTAACAAAGAAACATATTTTCTGTTGGAAAAGTATCAGAAAATGCAGAGATTAAATTAACATGAGCCTTGGATAATTTCAAAGAACTTTTCAAAATTATAAAAGTATAGGTGTAGCAAGCGGGGGCTGGGGCTGCGGGGCGACAGCTTCCACTGAAAAATGAGGGGACGGAAGAATGCTTCCGCCCCCACACATCAAGGGTCAGAAAACCCCTTTTGTATTTATGAGTTTTTTCAACTCTTCTTTCTCATGAAATTCCGGGTTCTCTTCAATACCAGCGCCAATTTGTAACTCATTGTTTCAAAAAAGCAAAATTTTCCGCGCGTCTCAACGTGCAATTCCTGATGCATAATTGCTGTCTCATGAATCAATTTGATGATCGTTTCAAGCTCTGGAAATGAAAAAAATTGAAATTTGCCACTTGTGACACCAGATCTTCAACTGACACCGGCAACTTTAGTGCTATTTTTAGAAATTTCTTTCATAAAATTTCAAATTTTCTCCAATAGAAGCTCTTGACTTTAAAATAGTTTGTCTAAAATAAACAGCAAAGTTTCGGAGACTTAAAATTTTATTTGGAAGCTTCTGCTAGTACATCTTTAGGAAAACACTATATAGCAATGATATTCAGTCGAGCACCGTGCAATCATTGTCAGATTTGCCAATATAGGAAGTGCATATTCTTCGATCAGTAATCCGCCAACCTTTCAAATTTCCCTCTACAAGAAACCCAGAATCCCAAAATGTCTGCAAAGCAAGCTCCATAGCCCCAAATGTTTGTTTCAAAAGTGCAAATTTCGGCGCGCCGCGGGCCGCAAATTACGTGCCTAAAGCTGAGGTCACACTACAGCTATAACGATACCGATTTCCGGACCGGATTTTTGAAAAAAAAAAAGCTCGCTTCATTTTGTGTAAGAGCGGTCACATTGCAGCTATATCCGGAACGATTTCTTCACCGATGAAAAAAAAAATCCGTTCCGATAGTTATTTTAATCGCTCAGCAGAGCGATTATTTTGGGGAAGCAGACCGATTTTTTTAGTTTCGTCCAATCATGGTCTTCATTTGTAGTTACGTCACGTATCATTTTATCCTGGCGACGATCAGCTGTTCACTCGACCAACATGAAGGCCTCATCGGTAAATGCAAACAGAACGTTATGCATTTTAAAACACAAATTTCAGTTTACAAATGACCCTGTCAAAAATTTATATGAACAAAGACGTTTTGATGATTCATATGACTGAAAATGTCGATGCGAATGGTAAGTTTGTGCTTGTTTCTTGATCAAAATGCTGCACAACTGTATTCTCTTATGCGCAGAGTGGGCTATGTGAACGTAGTTACTATACACAGTAATTGCGCAGTTTTGTACAACAGTACATATAATATGGTAAACGTAGTAGCTGGTAAAGCCTAGTCTAGGCCTAGTAATGTCACGGTTAGGCCAAACAAGGGACTGCGGTCACTGTTACATTACCCACAACTTAGCCCGTAGTAACTATAGGCTGGACAGGGCCAATGGGGGAAATACTTACGCCTTGTTGGGACTAAGAAAAATTTAACATCAATAGCTGAGGCCTAGGCCTAGTGAGACTGAAAGTGGAGGTGGCCGAGGAGTACTACTAGCCTAACTTATAACAGTAGCCTATAGTGAATGCATCTTGAGTCGGTCAGTCGGTCACTGCATACTCTACAACGTACACATAGGCCTTAACACTTCTTAATTGACTAAATATCTTAAATTTAGGGCTAGTCCTACGACTGGAGGAACTGGTTTTAACATATGGTTTACAGTAGGCCAAGGCATGTCCTTACATGCCTAGCATATAGCCTACGTACGACACAAACGTTAGCCACAACTTGAAAAAAAGGCGTGGCCGGCTCGACCTGAACCAATAGGTTGGAAACTGGGCCGTAAACTCCATCTAACTGGCTAACTAACTAACTACACAAACTTTAGGATTAACAATGGGCCTACTTTCATTTCGAGAATGAAGTTCTTTGTAGAGGATGAACAGCCAGATGTAAAGCAAAGTTTTCCACATCTTGCTGCCCAGCATTTGCAATTTCTGTGGTCGAACCAGCTAGTCACTAATTGAAGGCTATAGCAATAGGTAGGCCTAGGCCCTGTGGATAAATCATGGGATATACTAGACGATGACCTTCATCCAAATAAAAACCTCAAATTACACCTTAAACTAACCAATAATTAAAGACGCCACATGCACTTTAACAGGGATGTATTTGGTTGTTGATTGAGCAGCGGTCTGCATGCACCCTGTAATCACAACTTCATTGTCCACAGTCTGTCTTGTGTGTATCCGAATGTTCCTTTTTATGGAGGATTCAAGATGCAGCAATCTTGAGATCCTAGGCATTCGTAGTCAAGCAGATATGCAATTAACTTATTAAGCTCTAGAGACCTTATAACCTTACCATTTGGTTAAAAAAAAAAAAAGAAAGAAAGAAAAAAAAAAAAAACATGGAAGTCATTCAAGGATGTGTTTATCTTTGAACTTACTTGGTCATAGTATGTCACTGTATTCTTTTGGGCCAAGCATACAAAGCCTAAGACAACTCCATATGTAGCCAAACCGAACATTACATATTTGAACTTCATCTAGGCTGTAGTGTCATAATCACAGGCCCCAATCTTAAAACACTGCGGTTAAATTTTAGCAGGGTCGGTGCATTTACTCCGAAGCAATCCTAGTTAAGTTTCCTTGTTAAACTAACTCAAATTATCCTAGTTACTTTAACAAGATTAGTCTTATAGTGTAACCAGGATTTGCATTTAAATTTAACCAGGGTTCTGTTTCAGTAGATAGAAACGATTCTGGTTTAATTTAACTCCGTTGTTTTAACTAGCTAAAAGACTGTTTTATCTCAAGAGTGTAATGGACTCAAACGCCCTACTTAGTTAAGTGTTGTTGTTTTTTTTTTCTTCTTCTTTTTTTTTTTTCTTTTTTATTTACCAGGTGGGAGCTTAAACAGCTTCGACTGCAAATCTCTCTTGTCTAGGCTACATGGAATACAGGATAAACCATTTTTGAGGCGTGTTTCTGACAATAAAAGGAAATAACCAACTTCCTAAGCTAGCTCTGGCCCTTCTTTGTATCTGTTAGAATTCACTTCCTATGCTTTTTAACATATATTTTTGAATTTTTTGACTTGAGGTAAACTTTAAAAATTGAATTTATTGTTGCATGAAATTTTCAGCAGTTGTTCACAGGCTTTAAAGCACCACATTTACTGTCCTTAACATCTGTGTGAAGACATAGGATTTGATGATTTTGCGATATAGAACAAAGGGAAAGAGAAAACACTCTCATACTTTGTAATCATTTGCTCTTCGTCTTATAAATTTTTCAGAGCAAAAGATATTGCACCAGACAGTGGCAGACAAGATTTCACATTCCGGACGAATTGAAACAGTTGTGTGGCAGAGAGTCATTGATATCATAAAATTAAGTGAGGAGTGAAGAAGTAACTCCCAGTCTGATACTTTTAGAAATCAATGGCACAGCCGATGGCATTCAAGTTTAAAGATTACTTTTAGAAATCAATGAAGGTAAGCATCAGTCTTCATAAAGTATAAACTGTTTATGGCACTTACACTTAAACATATTAAATTATGGGCTCCAGGTATAGTTTTGTAAAAGAAAAATTTATTTGGAATTCTGGTTTTATCCATCAGAAGATTAATAAACGTACAACTAGCTATCTGTAATGTATCAGTTAAGTGACAACAGGCATGAAAACTCTGTGGCTCATCTGGGGTCACTTGTCGGGTGGGGGAGGGGGCTCAAATGACCATATTTACACGGTGAAAACTTCCCTTCCTCTCCCTTTCCCGTTCGCAAAGGATTAACATTTTATTCGGAGGTTGAGGGTTATTGGAGGTTCTATTTATAAGAAACCCAGGTTTTTTGAGAAACCTACGTGAAACTAGGCCATAGGTGTATGGCATTCAAGTTTAAAAGCAGGAGATTTTTCTGCCTAAAATATGTTATTTTGTCTGAAAGACTATCTCAGAGGACCACCACCATCGGTTGTGCCAAGCGTACAGAAAATTTTGAAAAATTGCGACCCCTCAAACGGCCAGATTCAATTTTCAGGCTTGGGAATAGAATCCAAGCAGTCGTTCCTTTGAGTTTTCTTTGGCAATAACATGCTCAATTGCTCAATTTAATAAAAAGTGAGCAAAATGATTAGCCTTCAAAATGATTAGAATATTGCCAAATAAAACGTACCACTAACATTTTTTCGCGCAAAATTTTTAGCTCTAGCTTATGTACACTCTTAAAAAAAGTGGGCAAATTTTGCCCAATTTTTTGGCCAACACTGGGCATCTATTCAACAACCTAAACAGTTGGGCAAAACTTTAACCAACCAAATTTGGTAAAGTTTGAACCCAACTGTTGGGCAGGAGATCACCCAACTGTTTGGTAAATTAGCATTTTAAAACATACCCACTTGTTGACCACTTCTTTTATTAAGCTGTTGGGCAAATGCATTAACCAAATGTTGGTTATATGTTAATCATCTTTTCCTTAAATGTTGGTGCTTTCTTTACATGTTAGGTTGTAGGTTATGGCAGGGAGCTAGTGGCAGCTCCCTGGTTATGGCAACCCATCGGTCCCGGTTAAAAAACCCTGGCTTAATAACCTATTTGGTTTGTCACTGAGTTTCGTATAGACACGTCCAAAACTATCATTTTTAAAAGGCACTGTAAAATGGTGTGTTAATGATGTGATGAAGTCTTGTAGTTTCATCAATGCATAAATGTGAACACAAGGGCTGCATGAGAATTAGCTAGCCCGTAGCTCTCATACACTGTTATCAGGGTTATGAGACAGGTTTCTTGTTATGCCGAAATGTTTCAAATAATAATATAAATGCTCATTCGGACGTGAAAGAGAATATCCCAGATCCTGACCTCTCATTGGATAGCAGTTTTGCGCCAAATACGAAACATGGAATCTCATACAAATGTGTTCTAGTTCGTAGTACTGTTTAAAGAATTTTATGGAAATAGAGATCGATTTCATGGTCTAAAGTAATGTACGAGTTTAGCTGTTTGGCCAATATAAAAGATGCCAAAGAGAATTTTCAGATTATGGTTCCATGGTCTGATTATGAGAAGAATTGTGAAACAAATCGGGTCAAGTGCACTGTTGTTTGGAGACAACACTGAACCAACAATACACCTAACAAATTGGCAAAAAGTTACCCAACAAGTGGGTAAAGGGAAAATATGCTCAACTGTAAAATAAAATCTTATCGTCATTTTGACCAGTCAGTTGGGTATAACAGTATACGCGTGCATGGAAGGGGAAATTTAACCGTTATGTGAGCAAAGATTGACCAACACTTAAGCAATTACTTTTACTCAACAAAAACTTTGCCCATCGTTTAAACATTGCACCAATTAGCCCCAAAGTTGGGCAAAGTTTAACCAACACATTTCATAAACTTCTTTAACCAACGGATATTTTACCCAACGTTTTAAGAGTGTATACACCTGTACACGCCCCCTTTCCCGTATAATCTGGCAATTGAAATCATCACAAAACAAATTGCAAGTTTCACCTTCAATCTTTTACTATTTTAGGGAAATTGTTGACCAGAACTGTGAAGTGAGGCTGAGAAATAACGGTTTCATAAGCTTCCCGAATGAGTTGCATTTTTTGTAACTTTCTTGATTTTTCATGAAACTTTTACTTTGACTATAATGCGTTGTTGTTTTATTTTGAGAGGATTTGTGGAAGCCTATCTATAGTTAAATAATTTCTTTCCTTTTCAGTGTTCTTTTTCCCCACTTCTCCGTTTCTCCTTTTCTTCTATTTCAATTTTTTTTTCCAACCTGGTGGATTGAGCTGATTTTCCCATCATCCGGGGGTGGGGGATTTGTCCCCTGCTTCAACCCCCGGCAGATACGGTACTGTTACTACCTTCAAATTATAAAGCTAGAAAATGTTGTAACATCTGACATGAAAGATCCTTTTATCTTTCTGTTTATATTTCTTCTTGTGTTTCTTCCAGGGAAGAAGGAAACTCATAATTATCGCTGGCAACATCACGTAGGAGTTGACTGTTAATGATGCGCCACAAAGTATCTAGATGATTGGGAACCCATCTATTTTACTAAAAATATAATTTGCATTTATGAGCTACTGAACTTCACGCACACTTGACAGGTGACTGGAATATCTTTCTTATACCTCTTGTATCTCTTAGCCTGGACAGAAGAGCTTCATTGGACAAAAGTTGGTTGACTAATTGTCGAAAAGTAGATTCGAATTAGCAGTGACGACAATGTACAGGTTGCTTAACTGGAAAAGTCAATCCTTTGTAACAAAAAACAAAACAAGCCAACTGCATCATTCTAACTTTCACTCATCGAGTCAATAGACGTCAGAAGTAACTATTTAAATGAGTTTAGAGGTACAAGATGAAGATCTTTGTGAGGATTCTGCATGAAACAGTGGGAAAAAACGCATATTTAAAATTTTACAATTCATACAAATAGTGAATTGTAGGTGAGGTTTAAGCGTTTAATACAGAACACCTATCGCAGTTTGGGATACTTAAAGAAGTTGCCTAGTTGAAGACACAAAATGATGCTGTGTTTAACCTGCCATTATATGAGGTAATGTGTTCTGATGACAGCAGAATCAAGATGAGATGCCTGAGAAGTGAATCTACTCCAGTCTTTGTTTTCAGAATGTCGGTAAAACTTTGTATAACAATACGTAGGTAATATGAAGGGGGGGGGGGGTTGTGATTTACATCTGAATTTATCTTTAAATGACCTGTGATAAGGTGAAATAATTGTTTTCCCTAACATACCTACCACATTAGCGTAGTCTGAGGTTCCATTGTACCATGCTCCCATCTCTCTTATGCCAATATTTTTTAGTTACTAAAAATGCGTAAAATATTTAAGAAAAAAGTTTACTTCAAAAGGTAGCAGATGTGGTAACAGACTGTTTAAAATTACCCGTAATAACTCTTTAAAAAATTCCAAAGGGGGAAGGGGCACCTCCTCCCTTTAGAGCTTCCGCGATATCAAATCATAATCTCCATGGCCAACTACATGTCCCCCTTTTGATGATGCAAGGCTGTATACATGCAAATAAATTCAATGTATTATGTTTCTTTAGCTATAGTTTCCTTAAAAAAAGGGTTCAATTAAGGTCAAATGAAGTTTTGATATGCTAAAAGGTTACTTGTTCTAGACATCCCCGTGAAATTAACAGTGAATTCAAATGTGTGGTTGGCAAGATATGAACAGGTAAAGTTGTAATATTTTCAACAAAAAGTGAACTTGAAGCAAGCACATATGACATCATATCCTCACATTAATGTACATTCTTTTGGTTTTCTTTAAACTTTACAACGAATTTTCTCCTCAACAGCCTATATCAGAATGTGATTCCATGACATAAAAACCTAACAAACTATGCTCCAATCAGAAGGAAGCCATATCTCTATCGTCCCCAAGATAAAAGCTTCAAAACTTTTAACTTGAAGGTCTGAAAAGCAATGGGAAGCAAAGCATTTCTTGTCAATGTGAGGAAGGGATATAATCTATGCTACCCTCAAGTCACATTCGTATTCAAGTCTAGTAGCTCCATTTACTGATATCTGAAGATATAATGTTCTATTTGAATGTATGTTGCACAAGCTTGTGTAGATTTAGTTCCACTTTTACATATGAAAATCATATTTTTACTTAAATTCCTACTTTAAGTGGAATCCCTAAAGCCTTTAAAAGAGAGCCAGTACTCTAAATGCGACCATATAGAAAAGCTGAGTGATCTGTAGAGATTTAGACTTCCAGGGGTTTAGTCATGAGTTGATGCTTCGGTAAATCCAAAGCTTCTTCGATACTTTGTTTGAAAAGGCGGACGTTGACATTTTAGACCCTGGGCACACATAATTTGGAGTCCCAGATTATAATGAAACAGCTGCCAGAGGAAAATAAGAAAGTTAGAGCTCATAATGTGGTCATTTTCTACCTGACCGACCCACTTGAAATGAATATCCCAGAGAGTGGTTGATCAGGTTTTGGACTGGGGTGGAAGGTTTCGATTTGCAGGGAGACATTTCAAGTCAGTCAAGAATTAATTGTGTTCGACATTTTACATTTTCGCCCTCATTCATCACAGTGTAAATTTTCCATCTTTTCGTAACAGTTGAGAGGGGGAAGTTTAGGAGGCGATGTCCCTCTTCTTTCAAAATATGCAATAGTCATCCGGGGGTAATTTGATATTATCACGCCCCCCCCCCCAAAAAGAGTAAAGTGCGGTATTCAACAGATCTACTTGTCAGGGGCGTGCCCCATCCTCCGATTATTCAATTATTTAGACAGATTTAAACGCCCAATTATTCAGGCAAATAATAAAAAAACAACATGCAGAATAGACAAAGTATAACATTGTGCTATACAGATAACTTTAGGGCTTCAAGAAAACGTCAATTTTAAAATAATAATACTGCATTTATAAAGCGTCTTCTATCTGTCTTGTCTTGTGTATATGCATGTTTGTTTGTGTGTGCGCTCGCGTTTGTGTGAGTATGGACTTCTTCCTGGACGAGTTTGGTTACGGACACGGTTTGAGGTTCTAGCTTTGGAAAATTTACGCCCCTAATCCACAAACCAAATCTACCCCTTTCTGTTTCTTGGTATCATTTTGTTGGTTAAACCAAAGCTGACGAATGGATATTATTTTGATGATTAGCTTAGTTGTGATTTTTTTTTTAAATATGGACTGTCCTTTTCTTTCACGAATCTACTTGGTCCAAAACCCCATCCTCCGGAAACGCAACAGACTGCTTACCTATCTCATACTCGCAGCCGATGAAGTCATGCAATTGCTATGTCAGTCGAACTCTGTACCTTTTTTTAGAAACTTTGGGCAAACGTACTACAATCTACTCTGCCAGGATATTTTTGCCCGGCCACTAAAGTACGTAGTTTATAAGCAATCTGGTCCATTTCTTGCAAGAGCTGGCAAAAATAGTCCCAACTTAAAGTTGAGGAACTCGAACTAGTAAATCCATTGCAACATAAATATTCAGCCGTTTTTCTTCGACATACTATGCATGAACGGATGCACTTTTGCTAAACTTACCAGTACAAGAAAATATTGAGAAGAAAATGTCAATAATTTTTATGCCCTCCATTAAGGATAGGCCTAGAGAGATCAAAATAAGCATACTCCCGCCATATCCCTGTCGGAGATTACGTCACAATCAAGCCCGAGGCGCGATGCTATTTAATCGTTTCCAGATCGTGCTAGTGTGACCTACAGACCTACAACGATTTTTAGTCCGGAAAGTATCGGTCCGGAAATCGGTATCGGTATCGCCGTAGTGTGACCTCAGCTTAATACAGTAGCGTTTAAACTTCAAAGAAAACTCGGAAAATTTGGGTGCTTGCCCGCTCCCCCTGAAGAAGTCTTTGTATCTCCCTGCTGCTAAGCAACTACTTACAAGCCTGAGAAATGCCATTTTCGACCGTCTGAGGGACCCGATTTTTCAAAATTTCGCAACGCTCAGCGCCAACTGAATATGACGCTCCACTTAAATAGTCTTTCTGGCAAGACTTCAGTCAGGGAATCATTTACCTACCATCGGTGCTCTCATATATACATGTCGTCATTTAACTTTCAACCCTGTCAGTTGAACAGTCTATGTGTAGATCGGTTCTTCGGTAACCAGAAGAATTAAAATGTTATCGATGTTCCTCAGTTTCCAGAGGGCATAGACACACTGGAACTGTTATCTACTGTGACATGGCTGGAAAAAAACGGTTGCCGGACAACTCCCACCCGGACAACTGGCACCCGAACGACTCCCACCGGACAATTCGCACCCGGACAATTCGCACCCGGACAACCCGCACCCGGACAATTCCCATCCCGGACAGCTCCCATTCCGGACAACTCGCACCCGGACAACTCGCACCCGGGCAATTGCCAACCCGGACAGTTCCCATTCCGGACAACTCCCACCCGGACAACTCCCACCTGACAATTCTCACCCGGAAAATTGGCAAACAATGTTCCACCTGGACAATGAACATGCAGACAATATATGACCCCGACTAGTACGGGTCCGAACATGCTAGCCCTTTCAAAGTACTGGCTTCCTCATTAGCCGAGTGCAGTACATTACAGTAGAGTGACTAGTTCATATGCTCTTTTTTCACTTCTGATGGATGAGAGATGTTTTTCACCCTTCGCCGAGTTACAAATCTTCAAGAACGACGGGAGACCCTGTAAGAGGGCCGGTGAACAGCTTCCTGTAAGGGGTAGATGCGCACTGTTTAACAAGGTGTTTTTTGATTGGCCTTTGTCATTGTATTGTATCGATTGTATTCTATGTTCGGGTTAGGGATTAGATTAGTGATTAGGGTTATCGTTAAACAGTTAGGTAATTTCTTGTTTGACAGTACACGTCGGCCTCCTGAAAGAGGGTACTCAAAATCAGATATTTTATTGCACTCAACGCTTTCGGCGGGCATTTTCACCAAGTCACATGTACTTGTTTTTAACTATACTCTTCCCCCGAATGACTACGCAAAAGTAAGAAAGGAAAAAAAAAAAATCAAGTGCCCAACACTTAAATGTGCCCCTAGATGAAAGGTTAAATGTTGAGGCTTCAAACTTCAGCAACCTAAACCAAACCAAACAGAAGGCTGAGATTATCAATGCAAAGGGATTGGAGAAATAGGGGGATTTGGATTATTTGCAGGTTTTCAAAGGGCTTTTTGGAACAATAATTTCAAGAATGAAATTTCCGGAATATTAATGCATGGTAAAAATCTCTTGGCTGGAATATCTAGCGAAATGAGTACTAGAACTGCCAAAAAAGTGTCGCAAAAGAGAGTCTGCATCTCCTCTCGCTAAGCTCTTGTCCCATTTTATAATGGCACCCGACAACGGAAAAGTCACTTTATGTGCCCGCTAAAGTTCATCTTACAAAAGTTGGAAAAATGGCTGTTATTTTATACAGGTGAATTAAGATGATAAAAAAACCTTGAAAATGTTTGGGGATGGGGACCATTTCCTCCGTTGCAAGCGACTTAAGGCATTAGTGGTTTACAGTGATATAGTATAGATTTATATGATATGCGAGATGATCTACGAGAATTAGTAAATAAAACCCGATTCATGAGGCAGTATATTTAAAAGTGGTGAGCGCGAAGAAAAACAACGCTGGGATCAGAGAGTTGCTAGACAATCTCTAGCAACTCCCTGTTGGGACAGAGTTTGAGCCTGTAGTTTTTATTTTCTGAAAGTGATTCGAATGTAGTCGCGCAGACATGACCTTTGCAAAATTAGTGTAGGTTTGTGCATTTTAATTATGACCTTTACTATGGTTAGTTGTCTTCTCTAACGTTGGCATTCACGAAACGTTCCACAATTTAGTTTAGATTCTAACATTTAAAAAAGTAAACCTCTCCTTTGAAATTGAGACCTATCTCGGCTTATGTGTTCTTAATCTTCCTTGTATTCTTTATATACTTACTAGGTCACTAAATGCTCAAAAAGGTTAGGTACATTTCAAAGGATATAAAAATATTTCTCACATCAAAAGTTGCCGTTCCTGAAGGTTTCAAAAAAAAAGTAAAAAAAAAAAATACATTAATTACATACAATACATTTGAAACAAATAGTTACAATAAGTTCTTTTCATTCCAAACAATGCTATCTTTTGAGACACAGTGTTCACGTTAAAATTTGTCCCTTTAAAGTTTTGATTCAGCAAGTCCAATTTCAATCAGTTAAACTCGGTATTGGCTTCAGAAAGTAAACAAAAGTAATAGTTCTGTCTTGTTCTTCAATAATTTAGGAGTACCTATGGGGATTATGTCTCATTAATCCCCCATTTCATTAGTCCCCCGTCCCATTGGTACCTTAACCCTAACCCTACCCCCTTAACCCTTAACCCTAACTCTAAACCCTAACAGGGGACTAATGAGACGAATTACGCTAAATGGGGGTCCAATGAGACAGTGGACAATAGAGCGGACCCTCCGTAGTATAGGCCCTACGCCAACCAGGGTGACTCACCTCCCTGCGCCAACACTAAAACGCTCCTACTTAAACGATCCTACTGCCTTAGTTTTTGCAAATTAAGTCATGCCCGCACGACTACAGAGGTATTTCCTTTCGAGAAACCAAAGAGTCACACTTTCCCAAGTGCCTGTTCTTTCCATAGAGGACATGATATAGAACACTACATTCTGTTTTATGGTTTTCCATGTCAAGTTTGACTTTTGCAGATGTTCTGGGACAAGCCCCTACAACTCAGTGTGAAGAATACGGTAGTGTAGTTTTGAAGGTTGCGAAGTGTACGATTTTGAAAAAAAAATAAATGTTTTTTGCCGACTTTTAAGTGGACGTAACCAAAGGCATCGCAAGTGCAAATGGCGGGGAAGGGGGTAATTTTAAATGGTGACTGCTTCCAGAGAAATTGACTGGGGAATTTTTTAACCCCGGCCTAGCGGACGAATCGCTTAGCCAAAGCCTCGGGGGGACTCATTATCTCTTCAAGCTCTTTGCCTTTAATATGCCATTGATTCTGTGTAATTCATGGCTATCTTTTGGGGAAATCATGCTTACTCCAGCGAATGAAACATTTTTTCATAATACATAATGATTACAAATTTAAGTTCGTATAAACATCAGTCAATTTGCTGAGGATCACAGGCGGCAATCTGTCTTTGAAAGTGGGGGGGATAGAGTTGGTGTCGTACTATCTAAGCGGAACCCCACCATTGCTTGGCGCGGAACGTAAAAGGATATGTTGTGCCAAAAATTCGCACGAGATCACCGAAAGTGGCCCTTTCCGGGTTCTAACGTGATATCACAGCAACTGACAGAAGCGTATTTCATTAAAATGTAAAGTGGACTATCGTAAAAAGAATACTTAAGTTAAATTTTCCTGATTGCCATAATAAGGGGGTTAATTTTCTGAAGCGAGTGAAAAGAAATTCATCAGATCATTAAGCAGCGGCGTAGCTATACTTTGCAGGTCGGGTGCGGGTCGGGGGCAAGCACCCAAATTTACCGAATTTTTTTCATCGTGAACACTGGATCATTTCTCTGGGGTCGTGATTTGGGGCACGCGAAGCTTTATTCAGCAAAGTTTTGAAAATGTGGAACTCGTACGGGAGAAAATCTTGGATTCTGGGTTCTCTGTGCAAGGTCATGTGAACAGTTCGGGGTAACTGAAGAATCTGTTTTTCTTATTGGCAAGTTTGAGATTGCACAGCTACCGAAGATTGTTGTTGCTACACAGGTTTATCTAAGACCTACAAATTGAGGCATTTTAGACATTTTACGACATTTTGAGACATTTTACGACATTTTGAGACATTTTACGGGTCAAGAGCTTATATATGGGAAAATTGGGAATTTAATGATAGAAAATTCATGAAAATAGCACTTTATTTGTCGATATCACTTAATGATCTGGTGATTTTGTCATTTCCAGAGTTCAGAAAGTTTTACCAAACTGATTTATGACGGAACACGACTGCAAGGAGTTTAATGAGAAGTTTTGCGCGCGAAGCGCGCCGGCAGTCTTCCATATTTCAAACAAATTATTACATATACTTAGCTTTCATTGAAGCGAATTAAATTTTTCATTGCAGAAAAAGTAAAAAAAAAACCACTATAGCCTGAGTTGACTGATGTCACAAATACCAAATTTCCGAATTTTTCCATCCATATAGAGCCAGAGGGCGATTGCCCACTGTCCTCTGTAGCTTCGCCATTGTCATTGAGTATCATTTATTTCTTTATATTGCATATCTTCCATTCCCATAGTACTCTTTTTTCTAATTTCAAGGCATGTTGGTGCATTTCACAGCATTTCAAGTTTCTTGTAGACGCTCTTCGGGCTCTTAGTTGTATAATCAATAGATCTGTATTTTTAAAGTAAAAATCACTGCAGGAACCTCCATGGGAGGGTGTGCAAAACTGTCGACCCACATTTATACAATGCCTTCTGTTTTTAGAGAAACTGTTCAATGTTATATTTTAAAGCGTGGATTTTGTAATCTTTTAATTGTCCGTTCTATTAAAGAAGTTTTCATAATAACATATTTTTTACGTAGTTCCGAATATGAAGGTTGGTTTTCATGGGGAGGATATAGTGCACAGTATCCCCCATCCAATTTCATGGGGGATATATCCCTCCATCCCCCCAGGATCGTCGCCCATGCTGAGGATGATAGTAGTGTATGGGGACTGGAAACAGAAAGAAGTTTGGTGAAGTTTGATTGAGTTGAGTGAGTGAGCTGTCCTACAGGAAGTGGGGCCGCGATCGTTTCTCACGCGGAAGGCCAGATCTCGATTCCCAGGTCGAGTCATACCAAGGACTCTAAAAATTGGAATATACTGCCGCTGTGCGTGATGCTCCGCATAAACATTGGAGTAGGGTAAACAAGCCAGTGAGCCACTGCTTGAAAAAAGGACGAGGACGAGGCCGACTCGACTCGCAACAGTAGCTTGGAGACTGGTCCGTAAAACTCCATCTAACTAATTAACTAACCTACAGGAAGTAAGAAGGAAACAGTTTCACCAAAGCTTTAATACGCACACATTCGTGTATCACGTCTAAAAGCAGAAAAGTTA
Organism: Holothuria scabra; assembly: GCA_037179385.1. Lineage (NCBI taxonomy): Eukaryota > Metazoa > Echinodermata > Holothuroidea > Aspidochirotida > Holothuriidae > Holothuria > Holothuria scabra. The sequence continues at coordinate 14,752,359 of CM074179.1, forward strand.
CAATTGCAGTATCCTATCCCGAAAATAGTATAAGGTTGGAGATTTTTCTTGAAAAGACCACGGTGCATATAACTAAGGACACACGTCATTGCATGCAATGACCCCTTATTAGGTTCAGTAACAATACTAGAAAGCGTAATACACTGAAATATTTTGAAAGTAATTGTACAATGCTGCAGTAGACAAAATTTTTATTAGTAAGCTTTCTCTAGTGATGAGAACGAATTGCGCCAAGGAAGTTCTTGACATTTTGAATTAGATAATCATGTTTACCATTATTGAACATTTGCCAAAGTTGCATTATAATAAGACTATTAAAGATATCCATATCATTTCTCTGATCATGCTGAAATTTTCTTTTTTTTTTTTTTTTTTTGTTGTCATATTTATTTTTAAAATAAGCTTTATGAAATGGACAACAAGCGTCTACATCGCACCCTTCGCGCAATTCTGCTTATCAACATATTCACAGTCCTCTGCCTGATACTCCAACATGCAAGGACCAAAACGCTAAACGTTATATGTTACCGTTGCCGCCGTAATTTGTAAGGTACCATTATTCCCTTCCCAATTTGTGAGCTGAATCATTTCTCGTTATTGGGTGCAGTTTGGTGACATTTTCTGCAACATTGTGAGAAAAAATTACATTATTTTTTCGGTTTGTACACTGAATATACAATAACTTTTCTCAACTGCTGAAAAGCTTACCATCCATTTTTACAAAAACCGAACGGTTTGCTAAATCAAACTACGGTTGTAAAAACTCACGATTCTAGCCCTCATTTGCGATACATTAAACTGTATACGGTAGCTAAGATACATTTTCCCGACAGTCAGGTGCGTAGTCAAATCCTACTTTCACGTGCCAGACGCAACTGAAGACGGGTTACTTTATCCCGTGACAGCAGTCAAGGTGATTTGAACCACATTACGAAAGTCTTTAATATCACGGTGAGACTAATTAATTCCATTGCAATGCAATGCTATTTTCAGACAGTCTGGATTTCGACGAAAGATAGTGTCTTATAAAGTAGAAATTACATGACGTGGAAACTTGAATGTGTCTTTTCCAGAAATATGTACCGTAACATTGCATCAAAAACAATAGTTTCCCAATGTGGGTTCAGCTGGAAGGGCTTTCCCCTTTGATTCAATGTGTTGAAAGAATGTAACCACCAAACTCTAATTAACCTGAAAAGAAGGTGTGCAGATAACATTTCTTCACATTCCTGTAGCCACAAAATAATGATTTTCCGACAATGGTAAGTTTCAAAAAAGGAAGTGGCTATCATCATCTATCTCTTAAGTATCTCAAAAGAAAAAAAAATGAAAACATCTTAGGGCGAAGTTCCTCGATCTACACCGGGAAGTGATGCGCGAGTGCCGAGCCCGACACGCCTATTTGCCCTGATGCAGTGTAATTTACTTCCAGATTTTATTAGCTTTAATAGCTTTAATATATGTGAGGGCACTGCATATCATTTAGTTTGGGCAGTAACATTCATCATCGGTCCTGCTAGTCCAGTCTTTGTACTGATGGTACCGGCACCTATTCGTTAGGACATGACCCTACATAAAACCCGATTGTGGTGGAGGACATGGATTCAAGAGTAAGTCTCTTGTATGTGATTTCCCAGGCACTTAGAATATCTAAATTACCACAGGGTACAATGATTGCTTTTGCATCTGGTATCAACTCAAGGGACCAACTTTCACTACGATTTGACAACTCAGTACGCAGTATCACAGTGGGCGTATATGGCAGGGCATAGGGATATATTCCGCAAAAGATTTTTCAAAAGCCTGCCGAGTGCTCCGAGGAGCGGACCGTAGCCTTCTCAGCTTCTCGGCAGCTTTCAAAACGTTAGGGATATGACTAAAAAAGGAACATGCCGTACAGCCTTCAACCAGGTAAGCCGAACCCTGGATCGTGTCCAGTACCGGATGTATCTATAAGCAATCTGCTCGTACGAAGGCAAGCGCACACGTACATACTCACAAGACCAAATTTACATACACACTCACAGTGATACGCACACGCTCTCAAATTGACGTTTTGTGGAAGCGCTTCATATCCCACAATGTTAAATTTTGTCTCTTCTGCTTGTTGTTTTTCTTGTTATTTTAAATCTATTTGAATTATTGGAGGGGCAAAAAAACATGTTTACCCCCATATTTTCATTGGTGTGGCAATTGCCTACCTGACCCCCCCCCCCCCCCCTTCCAGGATTGACGCCACTGCCCAAGCATGGAGTGCATCAAGTGTTTTATAAACTTTGTTCTAATTTAAAATTAGGGCACGAAACGAAGTGAATCTTGCAAATGCACGCACAGTTAATGTGTTACGATTACGTTTGACTTCAGCTTAGCAGTGGCCTATGCCAACTGAAAATCAAAATCAAATGGTTAATACATCTGGTAAAATACGAGATTTGCATCGAAAACTCTTACTTGAGGTTAGATCGTTCTTGCCTTTTGTACGTTTGTTTATTAGTAATATTTACCTTAGACACGTTAGAAAACTTTGTTCAATCGGTCACATCGCTTGTACACGGATCGCTATGTACCGTATATGTTGGCTTTCTACGATGCATGCTTCGAACCCCCGGCCCGGCACTTGAAATATACGTGCATGCTACTAATATACACATATCAGCATATTGTACATTCCTAAACTAAAGGCAGTTCAAACGTAGGGAGACATCGTAGCATATTGCTCTGTCGAAATTCCAGGAAATTGTGAGAAACATTAAACGCACGTTTTCAAATGTATACAGGTGCCGTCATGATCAATTTATGAAACGAACGTAAAACTCACAAATTTGGTAACCAAAGGGTTCTAAATAGATTGATGATATAAATACACATAAAACGATAGCAAACACAATGCGATCTGGAAAGAGAATAGAAAAACGGACCAACGTAGGACAGCATCCCTCTTTCATGACTATGTCATATGATAAGTATCTGGCGTATTAGCCCACTTAATATTGTAATCAATCTTCTTAATATTATAACGAGCTTACTTTATATAATAATTAACCTAATTAACCTACTTAATATCGCGCATTTGAGGAAAAGTGTCCCACACTTCGTTAATGGCGACGTTTCCAACCAATCTTGTCACATACTAGTCTCTTCTGCTGTACAAAACTTTTTCTAAGACATCGGTTTGTTTCTTAATGGGAATCGGCTGATAAACGGAACGAGACAAATGTGGTCATGTGATCGTAAGGAACCAACCAAAATAATGTTGTCATTCTTATATATGGCCAACTTTGTTTGCGTTCCCGCACTTTAATCTTTGCTTGTTTTGACTTTTTCTTTATATATTATTGATATTTCTATCCCGTTTTTCTTGCTATGATTTACACTTCATTCCTCAGTGGGACCAACTTGCATGGGGAAATGGGTGCACGTGCCATTGATTTTTCATTTCCCCAAAAGACGTGTTAAAAGTGTCATTAAATACCTCTTTGAGGAATTTCTTCGACAGAGTCAATGGTTTATTTGGATTATGCCCTTTTATAAATCTTTCTAAAATGTCATTTTTTGCGCGCTATGTGCGTTTCTAGCCTTACCTTGGTGTTGTCCATATTACCTACATTTGACCTTTGGTAAAATGTTTACCCAAGAAATCTCTAAAATACATTCTGGCATAGCCATATGAGGCCAAGGGATCAATCAAATACGCATTACCCATACACACTTTAAAGAAATACAAGTCATTCGTCGACGTTTATCCCTTCAGTCCATTTGAAGTGAAGCCCCCTCCAAAATAATCCCCCCCCCCCCAAAAAAAAAAAAAAAAAAAAATCATTTGAAAGCCTACTAGATTTTTTTACTCATTTTACTGGATTTGACAAGAGTATTGTCGTCAATTGTCTTTGCCTGCTTCAGATATATAAGGAACTGAGAAGTTCTGACCCTTTTCTACAAACCCGTGGAAGTTACGGGTGAAATTTTTCATGAATGTCCTTCAGATAAAAGCAGAGAAAATTCTTAAAAATGCTTTTGGTCCCTTTGTCTACCTATAACATAACATACAAGTAATATCGTATGTTTAGCTGTTTAGGTCTGTTATCGTACTCCAGAAAATCAGTAGTTATAGTGACCCACTTTTCGAAAAGAATTCTACATATTAAGCTAACTTTTAAGCCACTGGCTTCCCAATGTGTCGCGATATTTTTATCTCTCAACTTTCGGTAACTATGTTACCCTTACTATGATACTTAATTTCCATTTTAGGGCAAATGCTTGAGAGAATTTGGATATTCGACAATTTCAGGCATTGTGCTGCGATTATCTTTGAAATATCGGTCATAGCTTTTTGAGCTAATAGACGCAAATATTCTACCCACCACACCAAGTATGATTTTGACTTCCCTACCTAAGGTAGAAACATGCCAGATGCTAGGAGAACACTTTAATCCACACCAATGTAGCCAATTTTAGCCACTCGAAATCTGTTAGAAAATTATCCATCCTAAAACCCGACAAGTAAAAAGTCAACTAGATTCTGAAGATATGAAGCTTGTCACAGTCTACCTGAATTTATTTCGAAATTCAAAGTGGGGGTGCAATTGCGGAATACCCTGCAACTGTTTTAAGGGGGAAATTAAACTCTCCTACAGGTAATCGTTAATGTGGGGGTCCAGGGGCGAAGCCCCCGGAAGCTTTGCCACTTTTGCACACTGAAAAGTAATATTTTAGCCAAAGTATAGCCGAAATGTAATAAAAGCAACTTCGTTTAATTACTTTTTAAATTTTTGCGACATTCATTTATGGGGGGGGGAGCGAACCATGCCCCCCCATGTCATAAAAAATTATTGGGGGCAGCCCCTCCCGCTTCCGCCGCCTATGTACAGGTGTATGCATGTGCTAAAAGTTTGCCCGAAAATGGCATTGGTACCTTCTATGTGGTAACATTCTGATCAATGTGAATGCGAATTTACTCATTTGCATCAAAGTGAGCATGTTATTGCAAACAAACACTCAAAATAACGACTGCTTAGATTTTATTCACGAGCCTGAAAATGCAATTTCCGGCCATCTGAAAGGTCGCAGTGTTTCAAACTTTTCCTTATGCTCATGCGCTAACTGAAGGTTTGGCTCCGTTTAATCTTTCGGCTGGGGTTTATATATTTCGGGCAGAAAAATCTCCTTCCCCAACTGGAAATGCTCATATACACCTATGATCTTGCTCCACGTTAATTTCTTATATAAAAATCAACAACCCTATTAGGATTCTGAATAATGGTAAATATGGTCATTTACCTCCTTCACAAGTGAACCCAGATACTAATGAGAAGTAAATTAGTGTTGGAAGACACCTGACTACTGTAGGTTATACTTCTACACTGTTAAAAATCTCTGTAAATTTACAGACTTTTTTTTAACTTAAACTTTTTGTATTTTACTTTTAATAGAGATTTTCTGTATCTTTACAGACACTTTGTATTGCTACAATACAAAAAGGTTGTTTAACATGTATTTTCTGTCTATTTGAAAAACCAGTTTTGTCTGCTTTTTTAACCAAATTTTACTGCTTTGTAAAACTTTTTCTGTAAATTTACAGAAATTTTAACAGTATTTTGTATTTTTCTGATTTCACATAAATATACTGTCATTTAACAAACATTCATTTTGTTTTTAAGCTGAAAAAGAAACAAAAATAAGCCCAAACAAACAAATAAGAAATAGCCAGAAAATTTTCAATATATTATATGCATCGTTCTGCGAAGTTTCAGTTTAAAAAAAAACATTTTTGGCAAATTTATGTCCCTATTTGAAAATTAACTTACATTTATTATAAAAGCATACTTAGTTATTACGTTCTTAGTTATAAATATCATACAACTGGTGTTTTGTCACACATTTTTAAGTAAAAAGAAATTGTAAGGCCCTAATTTCAGAGCACTGACAATTGGTATACTGATGTCAACTCATCGCCACAGGCACTCATGCACTTGATCGGAGCAAATTAAAACCGTTTCACAAATTTTCTTGAAAGAGTCTGTAAATTTACCACTTTATGATCTCATCACCTTATGATCTCTCGTAAATCTTATTTTGCATAAATGGATGTAGCTTATTTTGTAGGCATTTTCCTAACAAAAGGATTTCTGTTGCTTTGAATAATATCTTCTTTGGCGTTTTTTAATCAGGAAGTGATAAACTTATTGTTTACCTTGTCTGGAAATGTTTGCAACCAATGTATTTGCCTTCTTTGTCATATTTATTTTAAAAACTATTATTATATTGTACAAAAAAAGTGACTTTCCAATTACAAAGTTCCTAGAGATAGCAGACTACTTGACAAAACAAAGCATCCTCAATGTGTTTTGATTGAAAACAACTTCGTAACGACACATTACGTTGATAATCAAATACCCGATCTACGTAATGGTGAAGTGTATGTTACGTAATAACATATGAAAGGTAAAAAAGCGATATTATAATAAATATTAAAACGTCGGGAATGAAAACAGTAGGCTGTAAATTCACATAAATTAAGGTAAACAAGACAGAACAATTCTGTAATTCGATTTTACAGTTGACTTTTGTAAACTAATTTACATGCAAAAACTGTAAAGAAAAAAAAACCTTAATGTTTTTTCATGATTACAGTCTGGCTCAGTACCCTCAGATTGCATCTGAGAGTACTTAAATATTCAACATTGCCTTAGACCCCTCCCCCATAGACCCCCCCCCCCCTCAGATGCTGTGCAATTGGTTACTCAAATGAAAAAATCCTGGCTACGAGAGGGCTTAGGGCAGTCTTATCTGGGACTTCTGAAACATCAAAGGGCAGTAACCTACGGGGGTTTCGCCCCTGAACCTCCGTGGCGCACGAACTAGGCCTAAATACGGGCCTGAGTTTGGTAAAGCAAACAGACCTTTTTTAATTGACCAAAGGATAATTCTCTAAAAGGGCTTTAAGGTATCTAAATTCGTTTTCAATTTCAAATTGTAACATATTAAAGATACCCCAGTTATATGAATTCAAAACAGTACAATCTGATATAATAGCAGTGTAAACCTTTCTTGAAGGAAATAACTTTTACCCTAAATAAAAGTTAAGCCTACCTTTTAAGTCACATAGTATAGTGTGATTTTGTGGGATGAGTTTTCCTGCACATCTTTCAGGAAATGGAATGATTGAGAGCCATTCGTGGCGGAGATTCGTACGTAAGAGTGGAACTATTCGGTGGGATTCGTCCGGGGCAATTGTCCGGGTTGGCAATTGTCCGGAGTGCGAATTGTCCGGGTGCGAGTTGTCCGGGTGGCAATTGTCCGGGTTGCCAATTGTCCGGTGGCAGTTGTCCGGTCACGAAAAAAACAAATTCTACCTTCTTTAGTGCCCAGTTTCATTTGAAAAAATCATTTCTAACAAGGTGTAAAGTTCAAAAATCCCCCCCCCCCCCTCTCCACTTTCAAATTGTTTCCTACGCCACTGTATACAGGTATTTGGAGATTAAATTTAAAGGTAATTTACTTTTAAATAATTCCGTTCGTTCACATTTCATTCATTTTGTGGTGGAAATGGCCCCATGTTTAGTGAAGTTAACACTTTCTTGACAACAATAGGCAAAGTAACTCTTGAGTGGCTTGCAAACGAGAAGAAATGATGCCATTTCTGAGTGTCTGTGGAGTTGCTATTTTGAAAGTTTTTTGTGCGTTCCGCCACAGATGATGGTCTTTCGGGTAGTAAAATGCATGTTATGACTTCATCAAAAGAAAAGGTCGCCAATTTTAAGATGTACATGAGCCAGAGTCTAAATCCATCTACCCTGTTACGGAAGGAAATTATCCAGTCTGCCTTGGCGTTAGGGGGCGGCGGTATTAACATTAGTATATGCTTTTAGACTGAATAGAAAGGCTTAACTTCCAACAAGATTACCTCAAATTCCTTTCTACGTAAGGAGACTATATTGTTATCAATATAAATCGGAATGCCTCCTCCTTCCTGACAGACTTATCTCATGGTCAAAATAATTTTCATTTAAGAAAGACTTAGTAATTACAAAAATGTTGACTTGAGTGTTCTCATGTACTTCTTAGGACATCTAAGGATATTACTGATTTATATTAATAAAACCTATGTACAGTCCCCTTCTACTTTTTTTATTAAGACTGCAGAAATTAAAATGGCTTCTAACAATGAAGTCCCGTGTGAACACTTGTCTGCACTCTCATCTTGGCAAGATTCCTAATGGACTTGGCAAAATTTTTCTTTGTGTTCTTTCGTCCTCACGATCTGCATTCAACCAGGAAATCACACCTGCACCTACCTGTGTGTTGTGTAGTTTTGCCTCCCACAGTTATAACACCCCCTATTTGAGTTAGGAGGAAGAAATTGACCACGACGACTCTGATATTCAGAAAAAAAAAATCCCCTTTACGATTCCGTAATTGCAAATGGACAAGGTTTACGTCAGTTTACGTTGGTCTTTAACACCGTTAACTCGTAACTTATAGTGAATACGCATTTACGACAAATTTACGTCGGTCTTACGCATATAAACTGGAATACCGTGTTTCCGAACTGTTTAAGTTATATTAAATATAGTAAACAGGGAGTGATTTTATTTTGTCTTAAAGGTATTTTCTGGTGGGTTTTCGTTTCTGTCTTGTAAGAAAACCAAACATATTTTACATCATGTCCTTCAAACCCTATCGAAATACCATTTTTCTAACTCAAGATATCTCACTTCAAAGATTGGTTTTATTTAGTTAAAAATACATCTGCTTTTCAACAAAGCCAAAAGAAGTTATGTAATGTGGGCACATTGCTTCAAATTTCTTTTGTTTTTCTTTATAATTGAAGGTCCTGTTTGTCCTGGAAATTTGATACTGTTGGAATGTTTGGATATCTTTTCGTGTAGATCAAGCATTACCCTTCACCATACGTAGGGTACAACCAACAACATTGCTTAATATTGCCTGCAGCGGCATCATAATAACAAGGAAATTGAATGCAATATTAAATTAATGTGCCACGATGACATCATTGATTTTTCATGATGCCGCAAATCCCAAGAAAATTTGCACTACTCTAAAAATTGGTATCTTCCGAAGGCTATAAGCTATCGAGATGCCGTTTTCACCATCTGAAAGGGAAAATTTTTCTGCATATTTTAAAGTTGACGAATTTTGTCCTCAGAATATCCTTTAAAAGACGCTTTTGTGCTGAAAAAACACTTTTTCAAACATTAAGTTTTCTTTAACAAGCTGTTTACAAATTGAGGGCGACCTTACAAAACGTAATATTCTATTATCACGTTTACATCTTGAATACTTCAAACTTATATAACGTTAGCGCTATTACATAGATTCCGCTGTGTTTAAGTCACCTTTAAAGTCGAGATGGTTTCCGTAAACAAGGTGTTTACAAATTCAGGGCGACCTTACATATCGTATTCTTCTATCATCACATTTACACCTTGAATACGTTAAACTTACACAACGTAAGGGCCCTTACATAGATCCCGAGTCGTTGTGTTTAAGTCACCTTAAATGTCGTTATCTCGTCACAAAATCAATTTAATAAGCTAAACCACTTTTCTAATCGTTTAAGTTGCCTTGAAACTAGGTGTTTATATATTTAGGGCGACCTTACATATCTTGTACCGTAATGTTTACACCTTGAATACGGTACATGAAACTTACACCAGGTAAGCGCTATTTCATACATTTCGTTGCGTTTAAGTCTGCGTAAATGATGTTAACTCGTACCTGGTTAAACCCTGACTGAATTATTTTTCTACATGTTCAAGTTGCCTTGAAACAAGGTTTTTAAATATTAAGGGTGACATTATACTTCGTAATTTTGTATCGTGGTGTTTACATCTAGAGTACGTCGAAATTACACAACGTAAACAGTACTCAATAGATTTCCTTGCATTTAAGTCACTGTCGATAAATCGACACCAACCTGCCGGGTATTCCTCGAGATAGAATGTTTTTGTTAAAGTTTAAGTTGAAGTAAAACAATGTGTGAACAACTTTAAGACCCATACTCTAAAATTAAAATAGTGAAATTTCACTCTTTAAAAGAGTGAAAGTTTAATGCTCCCTCCAAGAGAGTGGAAATTCACTCCAAGAAAAGTAAATTTCACTCCAATAGAACGAAGTTTCACTCTTGTGAAACTTCGTTCCCTGTGTGCTGACACCCGTAAATGATTGAATTTCCAGTCTTCTTGGAGTAAACCTTACTACATGAATTGACACTCAGGAGGAGTGAATTCACACTTTTCCAACTCTATTAGATAGCCTATATAGTTCACTTGCTTGTTTTCAGAATGCAATAGCTACTGTGAATTGTGCTATTGAAGATACAATCGGATTGCGCTCATAATTCGTTAGACATTTTAGTTATCATTCCCAGCACTTTCTTTGACTTTTCCATTTTCTTTACCAATCTTATTAGTTTTGGAGAAGAACGAAATTTCAGGATTGTATCCCTTTTAACGTCACCCTCTCTGTTATACTTCTTTCTTCTTCACCGACTGTGTTTGAACTGTCTACAAAGTTTACCCACTCAAATCCCTTTTTATTGTTGTCGATTGGTTTGAACATTAAACATACACTCCTCATAGTTATTCATGTTGTCATATCCCAAACACACTGAAGACAAACTGACCACCCGTTGAATAGTCCTACTAGAAAATCCCACACGAACTCTGCAAGAAAATTCTCAATTACCAGCAGGGTTTACACGCTGGATTCCTTTAAGTCAAACAGAAAATGCCAAGCATCTGTTAGCATCCAGCAAAATCGTCAAAGCATAAAATTTGTATTAAATTCCCATATAATTTCATTCTGCAGTTTTTTCCGTTTATCAACAACTCTGTTCCTGGGATTCGTAACTATGATCATGATTAGACTGGTTGTTAAGGTACCTGGTATTTGGGTGACAGGGTGGTGTTTTCTGGGGTGGGGATTTGCGACCAGGACAAGTGGTAGTTGGTATGTTTGCGAAAGGTTTACTTCCTTTCTTTTAAGATGCTTCTTTTCTTAGGGTGTGACACTTCTCGATAAAGGTCTCTACGTACACTCCCTATCGCACAACTTTTTACTTATATGTTATCGTTATGTGTAAATTTGGGGTTATGATAAACCAGAAAAATGAAATGAAATATATAAAACAAAGGCAAACAAAGCAGACCCTACTCCTGTAATTGCACTGACCCAGATACACACCTGTCTTTATTGTGTTACGACTGCAACATCCTCTCATGGATAATACTTCATTCCATGGATAAAGGATTTCATAAAGATTGTCATTGCACAGCGCTATAATATTCACGATGTCCAGTTAGGTCGACAACTTAACACCATTATCTTAAGAGCAATTGCAAAGGACATTGGGGCAGATTTTAGTTGGCGTCGATTTTGGCCATGTCATTTTACCCTGGACGAAGCACAGCAAAACGCACAGTCTACAGTTGCTCTTATGCCACTACGGTTTATGTCGTGCTTGTGCTTGCACTTTGCAAGGAGCATGCGCTGGTTTGCAAAATCGCACGTGCGAGCAAAGCAGAGCTAGTAATGTGGAACCAGTCGGATTTCCCAGTTATACTATATGTAATCACTGCCAGTTCGGTGCCCAGTGAGCGATATCCCGCGGTTCGCCGGCGGCGGTCGCAGAGCACAGAAGCGCAAATGTCTGATTAAGAGTGGAGGAGAGCGGAAACGTATATGATGTATATACTGGTACACCTCGATCGCGAAGTGCGAACCTACAAATGGATAGGTCCATGGACCGCTTGTGAGGCTTTGCGTCCCTTGAGAACGTTTACCGTTGGACGAAACTTATCCTTAAGAACAGAAATATTTTGAAAAATGCTGCACCACTTTCCCGGAAACTGATTTTAGGAGACTGAGAAAACACCCGTGTCGACCCACCAATACCCCCTACCACTTTTAACCCATTACCTGTAACATCTTGAAGTTATTTTGAGAATGATCATGACTGATTGGGTCTTCAATGTAAGTCAGGAAGGATAAGAAAATTCTTAATTTGCCCTTGCCATGAGTCAAGAAATAACAATAGCCTGCAGATAGGCACGTAACTTTTATTGTAAAACTTGAACACTAAATAAAGGCGACACTTGAAGTTAAATGTACTACCCGCTTGGGTTCCTGTATAAACTAGAAAATGTGGTTAACAAAATCGTAACCACGAACTGTCCATGATTGTTTCTGTGCCAACGTACTTTGGTACGTTCTAAAGCTTAGAATACCGTCCTTTCACGTTTGTTGGCTGATGTGATATACCTCAATATGCGGTACTCTTTTGGTTGCTTGTTGTAAAAATCAATTCTTCGTTTCTTTCGATTCGCAATCCGCATGATACACATGAATGATGCAGGACTGCACTGTTTCGAAACGAAACGTAACGAAAGTTATCAACCGGAAGTCGCAAAGTAAGCCTACAATGCTCTGGCCTAGTCGCACTGCAAGTAGGGTTACTACACGTTGTGTTTTACCAGGGCCCTGTTTTTATGGTCCCGTTCTGGTGTCCGGGCGGTTTTGTAGAAATTACACCCACTTTGTCCGGATTTCATGTATTTCTCACAGGATCGGACAGGGAGTTCCCTAATTTTGCTGGCGCAATCAAGTTAGAAGATATTCTAGTAAAAGCAACAAATATTGCACCATTTTGCATCTAGACACCATTGAAAAACAACAAAATTTCCAAGCTTCCACCTTTCCCCTCCTCTTAGACCCTTCACCAGGTTGGCGATGCATGTTCTCCTTGCGAGAAAATAAATAGGCCTATATGTCAGCACTAAGTGCAGACAAAAAGAACAGAAGGTCCCTATACTAATTCTGAGATTCACCATCATTCTGAGAATGATAATATACACAAGCAGCGGTGGGCCTTTAGACGTATGTTATGCCCACGGACTTCCCATATAAACATGGACAGAGGATCATGGGAACATTGAACGAAAGAATTGCCCCTCGAAAATGAGAAGCGTGCCTAAGGTACTGTCCATGACGTCATGGACAGTACAATGAGGTGTCGCGTTGACACAGTGCTGAAGCTTTTCAAACAATAGAATTCGACATCAGTTGACATTGTAAGGTACTGCAGTAGTCTTATCACACCGGTCTGCTGGTTTGACAGACACGGTTATGACGAGGCATCAAGTTAACTAAACCGATTGAAGCCAATTGCAAGGCAAGGTTCTGAAAAAGAGGGGGGGGGGGTGAGGGGCGGATTGAGTAGCCAAATTGGAAGAAGAACGGGGCTAGAGGGTAAGACTATCAGGACGCAGAGCAACCGTGCAGTTGTGTCAAGGTCGCACCAGCTTTAACCTAATCAGGGGCGTCGATTTGATTTTTTAATGAGATGGGGGAGGGGGGCATCTGGACTCAATTTTTCTCCTGTCCTGGTAAGATGTCTACTGCGGCGTAGCTAGACATTTTTGAGGGAAGGTCGGGGAAGGGTGGGCTAGCATCGAAATTTAATGATTGTTTTTAAGTATGAACACCACTGAAGGCCTACTAGGGACATAATTTGCGACGCGTGAAGCTCGATGAAATTTTTCCGTAGGAACTGCAATTTGTGGCGCGCGAACTTAAGGGCGATGACATTTTTGCCCTTTTTAAAATATTCGAAAATATGGAGTTTCGCAGAAAAGTGTGGATTTTGGGTTTCCTGTAAGAAAATTTGAAAACTTGGGGGATTACTGAAGAATGCATTTCCTATCTTCAAATCTGAGATTGAGCAGGGACCAATAGATCGTTGTTTGCTAAATAATTTTATTCAATGCCTGCGAAACGAGGCTCTCCGACGACTTTTTTCGAGTGAATGGCTATGGAGAAAATTTGGAATCTTATGAAAGAAAATTCATTAAAAATAGCACTCTAGTTATCGGTGTCACTTGATGATCTGGTGTCACATATAGCAAATTTCAAATTTTGTCACTTCCAGAGCTCGGAAAAGTTAACCAAACTGACGGTATGAACGAGCACTTCTGCTTAGGAATTGCAATTTGTGGCGCGCGATGGGCGCGGAAAATTTTGCCTTTTCGAAACATGTAGTGACGAATATGGAACTTTTATCAGAGAGAATTCGGAATTTCGTGAGTTGTCACAACCACACAATATACTGGGCTGGTTTCCCAAATTTCCGATTTCTTTATTTTTTAGAACCACCTACCCCTGTTGCTACGCCGTTGGGTGTCAAAGAGAAGGGGGGCCCTAATGAAAAATGGTGCTAAATGTTTCGATATTTTGAGGTACTAAGAAACTCCAAAGATTTCAAAACATGGTCTTGAAATTGCTGGTAATTTCTTCAACGGACTACGGTCATTGTTAATTTAAATACCGGGTGTAATCTACATGTAATAAGAATCACAACAAAAATTGGGATAGTTCGTGAAGGATTTGTGCAAAAGTTCTAATAGTAAAGAATCATTTGTAATAAAAGAAGGCAAAATTAATCCATGAATAAATGATCAGAAGCACACCTCAATCTAATGTGTGGAAATCAGAGATCGGGGAGAGGAGACACTGGCGCTAAAGAGACACCGTTGCATAGGCCTATACCTGTGTAGGACTGTTGATAGGAAAAAAAAACATTAAAATATGTCATTTTGAACGACACCTCATCGTACACTATCTGCAGACAGAGGATGGAGGAGTACATCTAATTAAAGTTTAAAGTCTCTTATCAAGCAAACGTCAGTGTGATTTTACTTCTCTAATAAGGGTCTGAATACGAAAGGTCGAATGGTTATACGAATGTGTGATGTGCGCGTGTCGAAATTTTGCTTTTTAATTAGCAAATCACTTATTTTACTGAAAAAGTTGCATTCAGACTGTGCACCGAGGCATTTGCAGTTTCCCTAAAATGTGTTTGCCAATTTTACCCGCCAGGCTGGTCGTTCACTAAATATTGCAAATTCATGTAGGCTAAACATAGTAAGAGCGGTTCCTCTTCTTCAATTTTCTAAATGTTTTGTTTCTTCACCTTACGACACCTACTGGCCTATGCACATGAACAACCGATATATACATAGAGACCGATGAATAATGTTAATCTAGGCTCTTGGTTGATATGCAAATGAAAAAAGAACATCAGTGAGACTGCAAGGGCGGGGAACGCGCGAAAAATTTTGGGCATATACAAGGTAAACATGTGGACGATCGGTCCTTAAAAGTTTTAATGTTTTTCTGTTGTAAGTATGTAAACAAATAAATAAATGTTGTAACGATGAAAATAAAGACAAGAATATAGGAAGACACAATGCTATATCTGTTAAAATGTTTTTTTTTTTAATAAATATTTTGTTGTAAAAATCAGTGAACGATTTCCTCAATACAGTTATTCAATTCATGAGACAATCTTGTAATCTTGGTCAATTTAGTGAAGGTATACAGTATGTGAAAAATAATTTTGTGAACTTATTACTCTATGTGATCATACAAAATTAATATTTTGCCAGTTTGTAGGAGCAAATGAAAAATTGGAAGGGCAAGTGGATCTCAGTGACCGCCTGACCTACTTGGCAAGTGAGTTTACAAGTTAATGTAGAGATCTGGGCCCATCATTCATCTACCCCCATAAGTGGTCGGGGAGGGGGGAGTCACCGGTAGTCGATTGAAATCTCTCAGATGCCATCTCACACCGAGTGATGCTATCCAGACGAGGAGGGAAATTGACCGCCTATTTTGGTGGAAATGGTCTTGGTTGGCGGAGTCGTTCACGCCGATTCAGCAAAATGTAAATAGTTGAAGGTCTGCATTTATTTTGATGGGAATAACCTGTCAATTTAAGTAACTCATTATTGATATCAGCCTTTCGTATACTCTACAGTCGCCAGTAAATCGATCACTTATCCCCAACCCATCTTCTCGTGGATTTCACACCTTAGCTTGTTTGTACTTTCAGATATTTTTTTGTTTTTGTTTTTTGTTTTTTTTTTTATATAAAAGTGGTTGATTTAGACTTCACGGTTGAATGAGATTGGATGTGGTAAATAAAATTAAGCGATAGAATAGCAGTAAAATTGAGGAAGGAATTGCTAAAAGGGCATTTTGTCGTAAAGAAAATGAAATTTTCACTACTACATTAATCAAGGGGACAAAAAATACAAACCGCTCGATTGGAAATCTTACTTCAAACTACAAACTTCACAGTTTTTTAAACAAGCGTTCTGCGTTGTAGGTGGTATTTGGTTGCATTTTGGTCCAGTTTGGTTCAGGTTTTTGGGTTTTTCGGTGTCTGTTCCTATGTAATAAAAAGGTCACTGGTGCTCCATCAACTGTTGGAGAACAAACTTGTTTAGTCTTCCCTTAGGTAGAATTTTTTTTATTTACAAGCGTATGGCAAACAACTTCTTTTCCTATGTAATTGTTCTGACCGGGATGTCTTAAAAATTCCAAATGGTTTTATTCAACATGTTGATTCTGCCCGGTGTAAGACCTTCTTCTATGTTGCAAATAATAACTATAGTAGTCAAATCTTGTGGAACAATTCTCATATTCGTGTTGCCGACCGTACCGTGTTTTATCCTAATCTTTATGACAAAGGCGTCAAGTATGTAAGAGATCTTTTTGACCAGCACGGAAACGCTCTCTCTTTTGACAGTTTAAAAACTTAGTATAATTTAGCACCTTTCCCTTTTACTAGGTACATAGGCATTTTAAATGGCATTCCCTCTCAATGGAGGCACTAGAATTTAGATAATGATGATAGCCCTAATGAAATTATTTTATGGTACAGAAAAGTCTTGAATTCCCCTTCCGTTTCTCAAGGTATTTACTCAAATTATTTATAGAAGACTGCTAAGGTACCACCCTCTAGGAAAGAGTGGGAGGATAGTTTTAGTGAAATTAGTAACGAGAACTGGAAGCAGATTTACAAAGCGCCCTGGTGAAGTGTCAATGAGGAAAGGATTATTTATTTTCAGTTTGAATTCATTCATCGCATTGTCCCCACTAATAGGCATCTTAACTTAATGAGAGTATTAGATTCTCCTCTATGCACGTTTTGTAAAATCCATGACGAGTCATTAGAGCACTTATTTTGGGATTGCACTTACACATCTTCATTTATTTTAAATACCGCAAGTATACTATTGAATCCGCAATTCTTCTTTTCAAAAAAGACCTTTTCTTTGGTTACACACATGACATTACTCATCCATATAATTTTTAATTTTCAATATGAAGTATTTCATTTATGATTGCAAAAGGAGAGAGAGTAAGCCAATGACTGATGATTTCTTCTTAAAATTTAAGTTTGCCTTATCCGTCGAGAAGTATATTTTCTCAAAGAAGGAGAGTGCCCACAACAAAGGGAAAGTTAGTTTCACACAACTCTACGAAGTCTTTTCAATTTCTCCTAAACTTTTTCGTTGATTAAGACCCCTCGCTTTATTAATTTGTACATTTTTCTGTAAAATACCCGTGTTAGCAACAGTATGCAAATCTCTCTACGTAATTTTCAAGTGCATATTTTGTCAATCATGTTAATGAAGCATGTATATATTTAGACAAGAAAGTTGAAATGAAAGGAGAAAAAAAAAAAGAAAAAGGAAGAATTTTTTAAGTACAAGTACAATTATAATCTAACTATGAAAATCCAATAAAACACAAATCACTGTTAGCAGTGGCGTAGCTATGATACTTTCCAGAGGGGGCAAAAGTATGAATTTCCCTTAAAACTTTTCGCGGTCAATGTGTATGTATTTCATATAAAATATGCAAATTTTCAAGTATAACAACATTACCAGGTAATTGTGTGGTATTACCTGTATTTTAATCTTAAAGTTTAATATAGAACGATTAGAAATTCACAACTTTTAGAATATCTATTTTGATCAGCACTATCTGGTTTATTTGAATGTACCAACGCAGTGGCGTATCCAGTGTTTCTCTGCGGC
The DNA here is from genome assembly GCA_037179385.1 of Holothuria scabra. Taxonomy (NCBI): domain Eukaryota; kingdom Metazoa; phylum Echinodermata; class Holothuroidea; order Aspidochirotida; family Holothuriidae; genus Holothuria; species Holothuria scabra. The sequence goes on from CM074179.1 coordinate 14,770,265, forward strand.
GGGGGGGGGGGGGGGGGTTATGCAGTATTTTGAGTGACTGTCAGCCTGGGGGAGGGATTAAAGGGGTACTTAGTTTTGGCGTTTTCAAGGAGACTAGACGCAAAATGGTGCGAGATTTTCGACTTTGACAGAAACAGTGTTAAAAGTTGAATGGTGGAGGTTCATGGGGATAAAACTGAAATTTTGGTGTCTTTACATGTATTCTTTTGCCATTTACGCTACCTTACGAAGTAAAACGTCATCAAACGTGCATACTTTGGGGGGTCAAAATGAAGGGCACCGATCGGTGTAGGCGAAAGGGAGCATTTTAATTTGCGGTTTTTTGGCCACAAAACGTATTTCGCCACCAAGATTATCGAAGCGGAGCGCCACCATTGGTTGACGCGGAGCGCACAGAAAATTTCGAAAAATCAGACCCCTCAGATGGCCGGAAATAACATTTTCCAGACTTATACGAAGAATCTTACGAATCGGTATTTTTTGTCGTATATTTTGAAGTGAGCAATAAAATGCTCACTTCAAAATATGTTCGCAAACGGCAAAGTGATCAGAGAGTTAAGAGAGAGAGAGACTGAGCGCCACCATTAGTTGGCGCGGAGCGTAGAGAGAATCTCGAAAAATCAGACTCCTTAGATGGTTAAAAATTGTGTATTTATGCCTGTAAAGAGAAAATAAACGAGCTCTTTCTATTTTTAACTTTTTTTTGCAATACGAAAAAAATCAGGACATGCTAAGTGATCAGAAAATTACCACACAAAATGTACGAACTATCACTATTAGGCCCATATGAAATGGTCTTGCTTCTTTTCGGGGAAGGTATACAACGAATTGAAAATATGCTGATGCCTCTCTATTGTGATTCTTGGCTAAACTGGAAACTGGAAAAAAGGCCGTGGCCAGCTAGGTTGGACACTGGGCCATAAAACTCTATTTAACCAACTTGGTTAAATTAAAGATCAGCTGAATTGATGAAATTGTCTGTGACTGATCGAACTCCCATCTGTTGACGATTGTACCCCTAACATCTCTTGCGTGATAAGCGGCAAACTATTTCTTACCGCATCTGAGCACCCTCCTCTCCACTGTCTCCGTATTGTCTAAGCCGGCCGGGGAAGGAGTCTATGGAGTGGGCCCTCCATTTTAAAAATGTTTAAATTACGGGCAATCGGTGCCACCAGTGGGATACAGAGGCTACCTATTTTTAAGTTAAAATTGGAAATTGGCAGATTTTGCCTATATGTAGGAATTAAAAAACTGGCATTTTACTGAGGGGTCCTGCAGAGACAACCCTTCCCCCTTTGAAAACTTGAAAAATTGGGTGTCCTTACATTCAATCTGGTGCAACATGTGCCATCTGTGTTACTAGAGTATGGCTTTGTATTTTTAAAAGAAAAAAACATGGCATCCGTGACGCGAGGCATGGCCAAATACCCCCCCCCCCCCCCTTCGTACGCTACTGAAAGGAGGCCTACTAGTGGCTCGATCACACAGGATATGCTGTTAGAAGAGCAGTCTGTTAAGTGTAGAAGGCTAAATTCACCTAGTAAGTTCTAGCCTAGGACATGGTATTCATGGACCCGTTTATTGCTACACCCCGAGTGAGCAGAAAGCTATTTTCCCGAATTGGTATGGAAGCATCCAAGGATTTAGTTGCGAAGCGCCTCTGTGGCTGCTGCCCTTGAAGCTTTTTTTTTTTTTTTTGGTATTGTTCTGTTTTTTCGTAGCGATGATCGGCTGAAAGAAAAGACTTCGTCTGTTCCGCGGGCTACCAAGGGTTAGGCAAAGTAACAAAATCTAAGTATGTCCATGGATCCCGTTCATTCTAACGTTATGTTTATCTTAAGCCACGGATTGTTTCAGCCCCATCCATGTTATGTTCCCAGAGTAAAATCGGTATAGTTTAAATCCCTGCCGCTACTAGCTTGTAGGACAATATAACCTCAGGGGTCTACGTTAGTGACTTGTCAGTTTTCATATCCTTTCACTGAATTCCCATATTGTACAACGCAGAGACTCTGTACAAGGTGATCATATTCTCAAGTTCGGGTTTACAGCCTTTCAGTGTTAGTTGTACTGTAACAGCTTCCTGTGCACTGGAATGCACTGATCATAACACCCGCGCGTATGCAAGAGAACATTCAATCTGCTGCGTGGAAAGGGCATTTCTGTGGAACGCGAGTCGGGCCGGTCCATGCGACACTGGATCTGGGTTTATTTGTTGCATGAAAAACGAATAATGTATGAGAAATGTCTCACAATTTCTTATTCTAACAAACATTTTGAGAAATGGAAAAGGGCATATCATTATTTTTGAAATTTCCCCAGTTTCATCAAATTTTCCCAAATTATTTTCCGGTTGGTGCAACTTCCCCCTGCCCCTACAATATCAACACCACTGATTTTTAGATAAAACTGTTGGGTTAAATGGTTGTGAAAAAATATTTGTTGGACCAAGTCGTTACCCAACAACAATGGTCACATTTGTGCACAGAATCGGTCACGTGGCCTAACGGGGGTCCATCACCTTTAATCTTTAAATTTCCTTCCTATCCTGTTCCATGGATGGTTGTACACTACGGTTGGACAAGAAAAACAGTATACCTTGCCTGACAGTTTTCAGAGTGTGTTAACTAAATTGCCAATATTTTCAGAGATACGGTGCAAGACTTTTGTAAATTGATGGAAATAGATTAATCGATTACGATGACTAATGGCACGAACCAAGGCCGCGAACAGGTCCGTGCCCAAAGAGAGAAGGGACCTAGCCATGCACTGCTATTGTACTTTGTGCTCAGCATAAAGAATGGGGTGGGGAAAACAAGCAAGGGAGACACGACTGGAAAAACGGACGTGATTTTCTAAATTGTTTAGAAACTGAGCCGTAAATCTTCATCATTCGAAGTAACTTATAAACCAAGGAGACGGGGGAGTGGGTGACCGTGGGAAATGATGTTTCTTAAGCTTACTTGTAAGTAATACCAGACTGGGAATAAATGAAACGGATGGGTCGGGATATCTCCCATACTATTAGATAGGCTATTGGAATCTTCTAAGGATTATTGAATACGATAAAATATTCGCCCTCAAAGTTATATCTAGGCCGACAAACAGAGAATGTTGCGTTTCTCGTTGCGTTTAATGATTATGTTTTTGATTGATGAATCCTGCCAATTTCAGACAAAGAGTGAGACGAACTGAAATGAGACGAACTGAAATGGGAAAAGCCTCGATGAGACCAACTAAAAGGAGAAACAAAAGTAGACAAACTATATGGGAGCTAATGAGAAGAAGAAAAACTTTAAAGTAGCAGACCACTAATTATTTGCCCCGTTGACTTACACACAGCATCAGGTTAATTCCCAGCCCATAAGTCCTTTCAGAAGTTTTCAAACTGTACATTCAACCCCTCTCATTAATAATAGGCAAAATGTGGGCCCTTATGCAAATTTAAAATTTTCATAGTTAGAGAGCCTTGAATGATGCAGGCGCGGATCCAACGGGGGGTTACGTCTTCAGCCCCTCCCCCTTTTTCGTCACGTGGACAATAACAAATACACTGAAATAAGCATAATGTTTATCCACGAGAATATTCAAGGAGGGGCTATTTTAGGCTCATCCTTTCCCTCACAACACAAATCCAAATACACGAACCTCGTATTATATTAAGCCCGGGTGAATAGGCTATCTACTAACTTTCCTGTCGTCTTGTCTTCGCCACAACATGGAGCCGCAACTCCCTAGCCACAACATAAAGATTTGAATAATGTGAATAGATGTCGGCCAATAGGCCTATGTCATCACGTTATGAGCGTTACCGACTTAACTTTGTTCACACTGTCGCACGTAAGCCCATGTGTGCAATGTACCGTAGTGGCTATGAACAGTTGGCACGTTAGTCTAGTTTCAGTTTCCAACGGTGGTCCATCTGGTACAGAGCAGGGCCAAGTGTGCAAACGTTTGGACAAAATCATGCTGCGGCCATCTGGGTGGCCCCATTGAAGCAGATATAGGTGCATATTAGGTAGCGTCTTACCGTCACCCCTTGCATCCATCCTTCCCCCGTTAGATTGACCAATGTGCCGAGACCCACATGTACACCCCTGGTATAAAGTGACAGCAATCAAAACCAATCATATCGGAGAACCACAAAACGCATCCTACAATTTGCAAGTGTGTTTTAAGTGATATTATAATGCAACACGTAAGAATTGAAGCTCTCGTATAGTTGTTGATGCTGAAAACGGAGAATCGGCTGTGCGTTGATTTTGATTTCTATTTCGTTGCGCACCGGTATGTTTTAATTTGATACGTAGGGTTTGCATAGGGAACAAGTGTGCAGAAACCGTTGCTATGGACTGCTTGTTTGTTGGCTATAAAATAAAGTTGCCCTCTTGTTTGTTTGGAATGCATATAATTAATTATGTATATACAGGCAAATAATGACGAATATGGAGCTTTTATTAGAGAAAATTGATTGGGAATTTCGTCATTTCATGAGTTGTCAAAACCACACAGTAGACTGGTCTAACAATTGGCAAATTTTCGAATTCCTCATTTTCAGAGCCCCCTGCCCCTCCTGGGTGTCTAAGAAAAGAGGGTGATATGCTACATGGTGAAATGTTTCAATATTTTGAGCCACTATAAAACTCCCACGCTTTCAAAATATTTTCTTGAAAGTTTGGGTAATCATTACTTCAACCGACTATACGGTCAATGTGAATTTAAATCCTGGTGTACTCTATTACCGCTACATGGTTTTAGGCTATGACATGTGTAAACTGTGCTTAGTGTCATGTAGTATGGTGCACCCTCCATGAACTTTAACACGAACGCCATCTTGTTGTTTAAGGGCAACTCTCCCTTCCTTTTGTCCTACATTCCCAGGGCCCTTCCTGTTTCCCGTCACTTGTTACCGGTGAACGTGAAAAACTACCTCGCCCTAGTTCCACTTGTATGCTGTATCCCTTATTTTCAAGGTGTGGCCAATTTCACCCTCTAAAGCCTCCTTATCGGTGATTTTTTAGATCAGCACATTCCTTAATATGTATTTAATTTGGTGCTTCACAACCTTACACCAGTAATGAGATTGCATGTGTCCCGATCTCCCCGAGACATGAAAGCTCCGAGCTTGCAAGTTTTTGCCGCACCCATACACTGGTGCAGCAGACCTCAGACGACGAGCGCTTGAGGCGATCTGTATATAGACGAATCCGATTAGCACTGTTTTTTAGCAACTGGAGGCAGCCATTGGTGGGGTCCATCAGCCTTTAATCGTCTTCATTTATTGTCTACGTGGATTTTAAATCCTCATATTAAGTAAAATTGATAAAATTGAGATACACTTTTGTGTACAACCATCCATGGAACAGGATAGGAAGGAAATTTAAAGATTAAAGGTGATGGACCCCAGTAATGGCCGACTAAAATCAGCCCATCACAATCCGTCCGAATTCATCTATAGCTAAATTTTAATTGTTTTTTTTTGGGGGGGGGGGGCGGCTGTTAATCGAACGGAATAAAACCGTCAATCAGCTTTAATCAGAACTAAATCTTCTTCTCATCTATTTATTCATATCTCAACTCGTATCGCCTACACACTCTGCAGCACCCCCGTACAAGCCTTCCTATCAATGATTGGCTCATTATCCGATGGTAGTCGTAGCCCCACATATTGACATAGACACACATGCGATGTCACCGTTGGCGGAAAACGCTAGATTTAGCAGTCGTCATTGCGCAATGTCTAAACAAAACGGGGATATACCAAATGATACGGGAGATAAATACATTATAATTTACATTTTTCCTCTTCTTGAAGAATATGACCCAAAAATACGGTAATTAAATAATGTAACAACTATATCACTGTATTTTTAAAATGTAATCAGGCCTTGGCTACAATTAGCCTGGCTATCTATACAATTTTTACCATCCCGGTGGGGGGGGGGGTATGCAAACCCCCATCCCCCACCCCCACTGGATCCGCCAATGTTTAAAACCACAGACACAAAGTTTTGATTTACTTGAATTATTTACTTAACTTGATTTATTTATTTAAATGACGATGAGCTTTAACAGCAGTTGATTATAGGTTCACCTTTCGTGTTTTTGCTTTTGCGAATATATCGATTACATCATCAAAATCTAATGTATTGGTTTCTTCAGACTCGATGCTCAGGAGTGTCAATACAGTTAGTCTTGGCTGTCGCATGGTGGCTCTGAGATAAGGGAGAATAAGTTTTAACTTGCTGAAAGACTGTCAGAATTAGCCTTACGGTTTTCTGTGTATAGGAATTCTCTGTCTTTCTAATAAAATACACAGGAAGTCTATAGGGTGTACGGTTAGCCAGCGAGAATTCTGGCAAAACTTGATGGACTGTTGCCAATTTATACGTTCATTTGCCCCTTCTCTAGTTAAGATTGACATTTAATTGTGTCAATATTACTAAATTATTGTATTAAAAAATGAAATTTCTATATCAATGCAAATGGTAGGTCCAACATTTTTTAAGTGATCTCGATTTGGCTCCCCCTAGCGGTATCGCCTGGGGCAACTTATCCCCCCTTGCCCCCCCCCCCTCCCTAGCTAAGCCACTGCATGCTGCTCAAATACATAGGATCCTTGTAATGTTCGATGAGACATGTAAAGGCTAGGTAGACGGTATGTGATGCATTGTCAACCTCCCTTGAAGTTCAGAAGGGGTATTCGGCGGTCAATGAAGTTCCTCGAATTTATACTCATCATAATTTTATGTCGCAAGGTAGTCAAATAGTTTGTAGAAAGCCCATACCAGCTGTTTTTCCAAAGAAAATTTTCTTTACAATACCATGTCATCCAATGGTAGTGGTTCATTTTATTTTTTTTTTTTTATTGAAGTATAAACTTTATGGCAAACGAAAGCTCAAAATAATGACTGTTTAGATTCTACTTACAAGTCGGTGGGAAATGGCGTTTCCGGCGGGTGTCTGAGTGGCAGTGGTTTTTCAAAATTTATTGTACGCTCCGCGCCAACAAGACTTTTAAATTCCAGACAGAGAATCATTGGCCTACCGTATTCAAATGCTCTCATACTCATCTATTAACAAATACCTTTCCACCCTGTCAGCTGAGTAGTCTATGTAGATGGATTTTCTAGTTATTGAAGTGTCAAAATGTTATCAATGATCAATTTTGCAGAAGAGTGACGTAGCTACAGGCAGGAAGGGCGATTTCCCGTGGCTCGAAAAAGTGAAAAATTCGGAAATTTGCCATTTGAGAAACCAGTCAAATACAGTGCGGTGTTTCCAACCTCCTTTCATAAAATTACGAATTCTTCCTAATAATTATATTTTGGAAATATTATATGTTTTCTCTCTCTTTCACACGATATTTCAATATATTCTCACCTTGAAGACGGAAAGTGTTCAGTTTTAAACTTCGCAAGTGAGCTCTCGCTCCTGAGGTTTTCGCGGAAAGCTCTAGCCAAAGGTCACCCCATGACAATAGCTATCTATTGAAACGAGCCTCTTTTGAATATTTACACTTCTATATTTCTTCAATTGTCAAAAATACTCAGTTACGTAAGACCTAGAATAAGAATTATTGTCATTTTTAACAGGTGTCAGTTTTCGCTCTGCGTATAGGCTAGCTCGAGTACGGTTTCCTAGAATGCATTCCCCCGCGAGTGCTGAGGTTGTAAAGATTGCGCAATAACGCTCACAACTGTGAGGTCTGCTTCCCAACTGACTTGTCCATGCATTTGGTACTTGTCAATCACTGCGACAGAGAAGTTACTAAAAAAGGAAAATGACCTATATCCTGCTTCAGAAGTGCAGTTGGCGGTTATGATCCTAGTTCTTGTCACGTTTGGAATGTTTTGTACATCTCGCACAAAAGATAAGAAAAGAAAAGAAAATTTTGTTTCGGTTTCCATTCCAAAAGCGGCGGCGTTACGATCCATTGCTAACAAAAGACACCAAACTGCAAAATTTGTTTCTTTTCCCGTGACGAAACTTCAGCACAGATCTGTTTCTCATCTTTAAGTAGTAATTAAAAGAGCTGGTCATTTAAAACATAAATAACTCAATTTAAGTACAGTAAAACTGGTTGTTGGTTGTGAACTGCCTCAAAAATATCTCATGAAGAATCTTTATTATAATGTCTTTGAAGCCAAACGCCTCCCTTCCATTATGCCACCTTTCTTAATTATTAGGGTACAGGGACGTCCATCATGGGGGTAGGGAGGAGAAACGCTCCGCCAATGAAAATGTTGAGAGGCAAGTATATCATCTAACCCCCTCTAATAATTCGGGTTTTTAAAAGACCAACAGCCAGAATGAACAAAATGTAACATTTTGGTGCATAATTAACCTAAGGGCCTGCAGAAAACGTCAGGTTTGGGCTTAACTTAAAAGCAATAATACTACATTTAATGCACAGTATGTTTTGTGTATATGCGAGTGTGTTGTGTGTTGTGTGTTGTGTGTTTGTGTGCGTTTTCAAGTTCATGTGGATGCAGTGGATTGGTTATAGACGAGTCCAGTCACGAACACAATCTGAAGTTCTGACTGCTGGAAAGAAAACCAGATCTACGCCACTCTTATGGTACAAAGGATTGCTTTTTCTAAAGTCCTCCCGAATCTCTGGCAAACAGCCGTTCGGCGAAAATAAACTTTAAACTGCTTCCCGAAGAAGCTATTACGTCGGAATGACAAGAACATTAAACCAACCTCACGGCCCTAAGGACCATTAACATCAATAGTCATTCATGTATGGCTGCATTCTAGACTGGATGAAAAAGAACACATGATCATAGCCAAAAGGCCGAGCATATATTTTAAGCATGGATTACAAACTTAAAATGACGCTGTGCTGACTCCCAAATTGCCTATACATTTTTCATTTAGAGCTTATTTAGCTAATGTGCTTACCGTAACGTCTGATTGCAGACAGTAATGAATTGGTCTCCATACATTAAGCGAGTAAAAAGCCCACTACCGCACTATCAAAATACACAGAATTAAAACAACGTGTAATGGCATTCTTATTGCTATATTGGAGAATTTCATATAACCTTTTTAAGACAGCATTTAAAGATTGAAAGCGTTAGTCCGTACGTTATCCTGCGATGGAGCAGAGGTCCAAAGTTGTATGACCTTTTTAAACATGTTAAACAAAATCGTAATTTATAAAACAAAAGTGAAAAGACGTTTCTGAATAACCGCACTTTTACTAAAAGTTCAAGTAAGTCTCCATATGATGAACACTACACTAAAAGAGAAAGCAACCCTCGTTTTTCCTGCTTCGAAACTTGTAACATTTTAATGAATGCTCAAAAAAGACACGTAGAATCTTCGAAAATGGCCATTTCGACATTAAAGGGCCTATCCTCTCACCCCAAATTATACTTCATGTAGGGGGGTACAGAAACTCGCCATTTTCCCAGCTCTTTTGATTTACTGTTAATTCAAACAACGCAGACTACCAAAGCTTATATTACATTGCATGAACTGTACTGAAAGTGTTTTGATTTTACAAATAGAGCTTTTCTATACTCACTCTGAAGCAATAAACTGATATTGTGACTGGATAAGGATAAATTTCAGACAATTGTGGGAGGGGCTTAAGTAAAAAGGTTAGGAGAACTGGCACTGTTTGGGATGAGAGAGCTGCCCCTTTAAATTTGATTTTTGAGTTAACACAGGTTTGCGCCATTGTTTTTTTGAATTGTACCAGATCCCGGACGTACAATGAAGAAAGCGAGTCGTATATCATATTTCAATGAAAAAGTCACCAACCCACATATAGTTTTTTGAATTTCATGTATAAAATGCTACATAATTTCTGTTTGCCCCTAGAGAAAGAGGTCAAATTCGAAATGCGTAATTCAAATAGATTTAATGACAAATTACAAAATGAAATGAATAAAAGATTTTTCACAGCAGCATGAAAAAAAACTTTGGCGATTGGCAACATCACCGACGTTCACCCGATTTTGTTCTCTTTGAGCAAGTCGGTGGAAAATCTGGTTGTAGCCTTCGACTTTAAATATCCACACGGAAATGACACTTTTAGCAATCCTGGCACTTCTAGGAACGAGTTTTAAATTCAATGACCGGATGCGACCTAACCATGACCTGGTTACTACGATACGTTTCACCTACACTCTAAAAACACCCGGGTTTTATTTAATCAGAATCGATGTTCTATTTACTCAGTATAATCCTGGTTAAATTTTAACGCAAATCCTGGTTAAATTTTAACGCAAATCCTGATTAAATTTTAACGCAAACCATGGTTAATTTTTAACGCAAATCCTGGTTAAGCTATCCAGGATTTGCGTTAAAATTTAATCAGAATTGTGTTGGAGTATTTAAAAAAACCGATCCTGATTAAAGGTCAAGAGCAGTTCCCCAAACTTATTTAAAAACAACAGGTAAATATCACTATTCTCATCTCATTTCCGTTCAAAGAACCTTTCATTATATTTTATAACTTCAGTATAACATATAAAAGGTAAACCAAGCAGTTACTTCTACTAAATCTCACATTCGAGGAGTGAAAATGTTGTCACATGACCCTCAACAGCCAATCATGAACATGGACAGTGTACTACACTGTTTCAAATTTGGATGACTGCTCCTGCCTTTTAAATTTAACCCCGGTGTTTTTAGAGTGTGGTATTCCCGCTTGCGAATACTGTTTTATATACCTTTACGTAAAGTGACTTCTAAACAAACATTTACTTAAAAAATAAGAACAAGGATATGAGCTTGGTCTTTACTCAAAGCTACGTGTTATTTATACACCGCTTTCTTTGAGAATGCATTTCTCTCAGTCGAATCGGTATGTTTCCGGGAATTGATGTATGAACAATGGTAGGTGCAGAACAGCGTAGGTAACGGTATTGTTTCATCTATCAGCCTGTGTTTGACCAGGGAGCTGTGTTTTGATATTATTCTTTTGTCTCTTGGGTCTGACTGGACAGGAACGGTAACAAGACCGTGAATCAAAAAGGAAACGAGGATTACCACGAAGTAGAAATAAAACAACTTTCATCGCACCAGGACAAACTAAGGAACTTTGGCAATAGTTTCTATCTAGTGTTGCTCTAAAGGTTTCGATTAGCTTACAAACTCACACGAGTGGATCAAAGTTCCAAGCATCGGTTTAATTACTTTTTTCCAAAGCCCCCCCCCCCCCGACCGTCTGGCGAAGAGCCATTCGGCGAAACCAAGCAACACTCCCGAAGGAGTTCTGCTTCCTGAGGAAGGTATACGTCTTTTAAAGGACAACACCGAACTCACCAACCCCACGCCCCTCAGATCATTTGCATCATTGGTATGTCATGAATGGCCTCATTCTAGACTGGATGAAACGAACAGAAGCTACACACGATCTTAGCCAAAAGCTTACATTGTACGCTCTATCTATTAGGTGTTTATATAATAAACGGTCACTCCTTCCCCGGCCGGCATAGACTTACGAGACAGGGACAGGGAGCGGAGGGTATTCAGTTGTGGTGAGAAATAGTTTTTCATTTATCACACAGATATGCTAGGGTCAAATAATTAACCAACATGAGTACGAGTAGTCACAGTGACCCATTCATCAATTCAGCGGATCTTTAATTCAGCCAAGAGTCACAATAGAGAAGCATTATCATATTTTCAATTCCGTTGTTTAGTTTCCTCGAAACGAATCAAGACCATTTAATATAAGAGTGGTAGTAATTTTCTGATCACTTAGCATGTTCCTGATTTTTTTTTTTCCATTGCAAACAAAAGCTAAACTTATAGACTGAATGTTTAGACTCTTTTAATGAGCATGAAAACGCAAATTTTGGCAATATGAGGGGTCGCAATAATTTTCAAAATTTTCTCTACGTTCCGCACCAACTAATGGTAACGCTATAGATAGTCTTTCGGGCAAAATTACATTTTTCGGGTCAAAAGTATTTTTGTAATCACTTTCTAATTGCTTTGCAGTTTGCGAACTTATTTTAAAGTGAGCATTTTTTTAAGCAAAGATACCGACTGCTTAGATTCTTCGTATGAATCTGGAAAATGCTATTTCGGGCCGTCTGAGGGTCTGATTTTTCAAAATTTTCGCTCCGCTTAGATAATCTTTATGACAGAAAAACGTTTTGTAGACAAGAAAAACTGCAAACTAAAATACTCCCGTTCGCCTATACCGATCGACGCTCTTTATTTTGAATCCTTAAAGTATGCAAATTTAATGAAATGTCCGGATTTCATGTATTTCTCACATGACCTGATAGGTTTTCCCCGGCTAATTTTACTCCAAACAAGTTCGAAGAAACTCTAGTGAAAGCAACAAATATTGCACCATTTTGCAGGGGCGTAGCCAGGATTTTCTTGTGGGGGGGCAAAGTCGACTCATCGTCCCCAATCTTGACCGACGGGACTATCTAAGCGGAGCGCCACCATCAGTTGGCGCGGAGCGTACAAGAAAATTTTTGGTTTTAGAAACCCCTCAGATGGCAGGAAACGGCACTTCCCGAGTGTTTTATGCTGCATGTTCCCAGCCTAGAAATATGGATCTCATTTCTGATATTTCTCAATTAATGCAAAAAAAAAAAAAATCAATCTATGAAAAATGTTAATACATGTTTCTAAGCGGAGCTCTAACATCGATTGGCGCGGAGCGTACCAGGAAATTTTTGGTTTTACAAACCCCTCAGATGGCCGGAAACGGCACTTCCCGAGTGTTTTAAGCAAGAATATGTTCAGCCCAACTTCGAAATTCTCCCCGCTTCTTAATTGGAGCACTTGACAAATATTGAGGGGCTGAACATACCTTTAGCCCAAACTTTTTCATTTTTCATCGCCGCCACTGGGGTGTGGCATTTTCTTGAGGGAGCGAAGCGCCCAAGTGAGGATCCGAGCGACCGAACGGGGAGAGGGTGTGGTTCTCCCCCTCCTGCCGCAAGGAGATTTTGCAATTTTACATCAAAATTGAGCGATCTGGTGAACACCTAAGTTGGAATTTTTGGACATTTTCAGTCTTGTATCAATGTTTTCCTTATTCCCTCGAGAGTTAGCAGGGTTAGTGTGTGACTGTAAGAGGGTTACTTGGTACGAGTCAATGGGGCCCTAGGGAATTGTGTCGCACTGGAACAAAACAGCTACTCATAAGGCTTACATTAATTTGGCTAAACCAGCGGAATTGACATTTTGCCCTGAAAAACGCCAAAACTCAATTTAAATAAAAAAAAAATTAAAAATAAGAAAAATTAGGTATGGGCGGGACTAAGTGCGAACCCCCTGAACCCCTGACCACGGGCCTGTCTCCCTGGGTGTCACCTTCCCCTTTTGGAATGTTTTGCTGTCTCGAAGAGCTTAGGTGCAATATGGTGCTATATTTTGTTCTTTTTATACTAGATTCCAGTGTTCTCCACATGGGGTTTTAGAGGGCCGACACGTCCTCCTAGTAAAATTGACAGCCCCTCCAAAATAGTTGCCGCTCTCCAAAAAATGCAGCTTCCATTTCTAGTTCATTGCTTCATTACACATATACAAGTCATAACTGGAAAAATGTGCCTTCCCTCCAGACTTGGCGCCAGGATTTGCCCGACGAAGGGCCACTCTCCGAACGGGGGAGGGGCAGGGTGGGTAGCGACCCAAGCCCCGACAGCCAGGATGCCGTCGATGAGTTGGTGAGGGAGGTTTGAAGAAAACCTGTGCACTATACCTGCCATTGCGAGCCATATACGACATCAAATTTGTACATGCTAGAGGAAGATATTTCCACACTGATTTAACCGTGGAAAAGGGGGCAAAAATTTGGGGGGTTAGCCTACACTAAAAAGAATCTGTACTTATTTAAATCTTATATAGGTCAATAAATTGTCCCGGCATTTGGGCCCTATCGGACACAAATTATATTGTAATTTCTTCTTCGAGTCCGTACCGCACGACTGACACAAGAGATAATTAACTAAGTTTAGCGAAATGAGATGAAATTCCCGACATGAACATTAATCCATTTATTCTACTTATTAATTTACATGAAAAGATGGGAAGGGTTTGTACTTTATTAGCTCTAGGTGACGGAACTGAGGAAGAGTGTGCAAAGCGTACCGAACATTTTGGGTTTTATCGCAGAAATAACTCTTGTGAAAGCCAAAGTAACTAAACCGACCATGAGAAGGCGACAGGTTATCCCCGACAGGGGGCGGGCCATGCCAGCGACCACAAGTTCCGACAGCCCCTATGTCGAGGGGGTGGTATGAAGGAGCCTAACTATCCCATGTCATTGCAGCCTAGGGCACATTTTGTACAATGTTACTTAATATTTTAAAAGCCGAGTTAGTGTTCTTTTGAATCTGAATCGTGAAATTGCAAAGCGCGCAAAGAGCGCGAAATTTTTTGGTGGGCTCACAAAATTAACATAGCCTATGTAATCATTAAGAACAAAAAGAAAAAAAAAATAGAAACTGGAGGGGTTGTAGACCGTATCGGGGATAACATACATTGTGTCGAAACCACCTGGAATACCCGATAAAATAGCCAAACTATGCTCCGTGAGTGGTTCACCATCTGACCTATCGCATGACACACACAAGAGAACAGCAACTAGGCTTTGTGATATGGGATAAAATTTACGACCTCTGCATAACCTGCCTACCAGTTACTTGGTAAGGCTGAGAGGACTTACACTCTCTAGATATGTGGAATGGAAGTGTTGAAAAAACTGGAGTGAATCTACAGCGCGCGTAGCGCGCCGAAAATTTGGGGTTCTTATTAGGGAAATTGTCCCTTGAGAGCAAAAAACAGGTAAACCATCGGGGAGACTAGTCGCCGTCGGGGACTGCATACTTTATCGTAACGACTAAGAGCCCCCCCCCCCCCACACCGAAAAACTGTAAAAAATGCCCTCGATTCCCTCCCTCCTCTTGCCGTTTATTTTTTTTTTTTTATTTATTTATTTTTTTTTTTTGGCTCCCCTTCATTTTTTCAACATCGCCCATCGCGTCCCCAAAATTTCTGTGGGGGGCACTCTGCCCCCCTGCCCCCCCCCGCTGGCTACGCTAGTGCCATTTTGCATCTAGATACCATTGAAAACCAACAAAATTTCCAAACCCCAACCCCTCCCTCCCCTCCTCTTAGATCCTTCATCAGGGTGGCGATGCATGTCCTCCTTGTGAGAAAATAAATGGGTCTACGGGTAACCCTGAGTGCAAACAAAAAGAACAGTATATTCCAGTGGCGGAGCTAGGGATTTCGGTCACAGGGGGCACAAATGGTATGCAGGGGCGCTTCGAAGGAGTAAATACCCCGAGTCCGTGCATGATAGAAACCAAGGCTTTTCAGACTTCCCATTTGATTTTCAGCACCTGATAGAAGACTAATTTGACATTTCTTCTCAGCAAGTATTTCTGTTAAAAACATGTTTAAATTTTCTATTCATGGGCCTCCGCGGAAGAAAAATTGGGGGAGGGGCTAAATTCTTTTAGGGGGAAAGCTCCGCGCCACCACGAGTTGGCGCGAAGCGCAAGAAAATTTTGGCCCAAAATGCCTCTCAGATCGCTGGAAATGACATTTCTAAAGCCTATTTACAGCATATAAATGGGGAAAGCATTGAGTGAACTGTTTAGAAATATTGATGTTAATTTTTCTTCGTCTTTTTCTTTATGTTTTCTTCGTTTTTAAGGTTTTTTATTTTCCAGGGGAGGGCAATTTCCCCCACCCTTTCCCCTTACTGCGGACGCGTATGTTTCTATCCCTCCCTTTCACATTGTAGTATGAAGGCAGTCAATTTATTTTGTGTGTTATTGTCAGGTCTCGATTTAAGATTTAAATGTAATAAGGAGATCCTTTGTGAAGATAAAGATTAAACCTGCTAGAGCTAAATAACAAGCAATCTTACAGAGTGAAAAAGTTATGGAAATTAATCACCGTTAGGTTTACACTTTTGGCATCTGGGAATCAAGATGAATACACGAAGAAACATCAATTGCGTAATTTACATCATGTGATCACTCTGAAATAGCCATTAATTGGGTACATTTAAAGAAATGTCCAAGACAAAATGTCTTCTTGGCTCTCTAGATACCGAATTCATAATAAATAAAAGTAGCCTAAACTTAAGCTTATTTGATGCAATTTTCTGGCTTTTGAGACCACGTAAGTACAGAAATACGCATTTTCATGGGATTATCGTGCAGTGTAAGAAATAGCCATTTATCATGAGAATGGTCACTTGAAGAAAAGCAAAATGGAAACTGCTTAAACTATTTCCACTATGAAGTCAGTTTTATTTTATTTTAACCTGAATGCTCTCTCCAAATGATTTTGAAAAAATGTTGAGGAAGCTTTTTTGGTATCTTTATGCACTCTTTTTATTGTCTACGTTGAAATTATCCCCGACAACAAGAGGGCTATTTGCACTACAATTATTGTTGCGCCCTTTGCAACATCTTTTATTGGTCGGGAGGGTTAATTTAATGTCAGTCTGTGTATTTTGTAAGCTTATAATCACGCTTGGTGTGGAAGCAATGAACTTAGCACAGCGACATCATTCATTAGTGCGTATGAAGCATGAAGATACGTTTCGGCAAAACCTATCCCTATATTACAGAAGATGACGCTTTTAATCAGAATAAAGTGCAGATAGTACAGTTACTGGTGACTGTTTGAGCATTTTGTTATCTGGGACTTAAAACAACACTATTAAATTATATCTTTTGCCAAAAATGGTGCAAGTTTAAAGTATGTTAAAAACCTAAAAAGGGCGCCGACAGAAGATTTTGGTCAGTGGGGGGGGGGGGGGGGGGCGACCGCCCCTGACCATATGGCAGCTCCGCCACTGGTATATACCCCTATATGCTAATTCTGAGAATGATAATATACACAGGCAGCGGTTGGCCTTTGGGCCAACGGGCTTCCTTTATAAACATGGACAAAGGATAACGGGAAAATTCGAACCATAATGACTAGGAAGATGTCACCGACTGCTAGACCATGGAACTGTAGGCTGGACTCAATAAAAGCTATGTATAACTCTGACTTCCTGTATATATTAACAGAGCAGACTGCATTGACATCCTATGCTTAGATTGTCGCTACCATGCGTGTTATTATAGCGAGATGGCTGACTGCTATGGTTTTGTGCGTAGAGAAGGAAAAGTTCTTATTACTTCTCAAGATACACCTGGCGTTTGGCAAGCCTAAGTTAAGCCTTACGTAACAACTCCCAAAAGAGAAATGTAACAAGAGAGCTAACGTCGAATTCTAAGATAAAACTCAGGCCTAGCTAAAATCATAAACTCCATGGCTGTTCTTCGGCGGCGAACTGCAAGCACTTCCGAGATACGGCAGTACAGTGTGTGTGCCACAATACTACATGTGTACAATGCTCTTTAGCTTGTTAGCGTTCAGCCACGCTGTAGTTGTACGCGATTCTGCAGGTACAGGTACAATTCGGCTGTTGTGTGATGAACAAGTATACTGACCGCATACAGATTTGACTTACTCAAGTATTCCTTTACAAAACAATGAAATACATAAATGCCAAAATGAAACCCGCTCATTTTAGACCATATCGTAACCAAAAGTGACCATAAAGTCTCGTTCCCGTCTACATGAGTCACTCTACATAATGAGCTCGATTATAGAGCAAACCACTCACTCAGAGTCAAGAAACACTGAACGGAAGAACTGTCCCTCGAAAATGAGAAGCGTGCCTAAGGTACTGCCCATGACGTCATGGACAGTACAACAGCGTGCCATACAATTGTACCCACTTCATTTATCAGTAAACATTTTCCCAGGTAAGGAGATTTGAGTTGATGGTCCGCTACCATAAGAGGATGCCCTACTAGAAGACTCATTGTAGCGAGATAAAATTGGAACGAACTAGCATGGGACTATAGTAATGAGATTATGAGATTTAGTGTGGCGAAATGCAGTGTTGTAGTACCCGTACCCGTACCCGTACTCGTACCCGTACTCGAGTACAAGATTCCGTACTCGTACCCATACCCGTACTCATGGCCTGGTACCCGTACCCGTACCCGTACTCATGGCCTGGTACCCGTACCCGTACCCGTACTCATGGCCTGGTACCCGTACCCGTACCCGTACTCATGGTTTATTTTTCTTCGGACCCGTACCCGTACCCATACTCATGACCTGGTACCCGTACCCGTACTCGTACTCATGGCCTGGTACCGGTACCCGTACTCGTACTCATGACCTGGTACCCGTACCCATACTCGTACTCGGGACCTGGTACCCATACTCATGACCTAGTATTCATACCCATGCTACTGGTCTTGTACTCTGACAACAACAAATTTAGTTTATAATGATTGACATTAAGCTATATATTAACCAAAGGTTCAGGATGACTCCTAGAGGGTGCATGGTTTTATAACATATGGAACTACTCACCACACCAAATTTTGAGGATTCCCATCAAAACACTTTTAACAGATCAGTGTCCACTAAAAATTCTACATGAACATGTATGCAATATTCAAACTCAATCCTATGTATATTATTACTGTACCTCCCCCCCCCCCCCATGCTAGCTCCTATTTTATTTACTATAATGCTAAATGCCCATTGTCTGGGAGTAGTGTCCATGGGGTTAATTGCACTATAAGGGGAAGGGGATATGAGTGGTGTTTACTGGGAATCTGCTCTGGGTAAATTGTTCAGGCCTGGGAGAGAATTTTATATTTTGGGTAATTAAGGCCTCTTCTTGGGGCATGAATTATTTAGTCATCCTGGGGCCCAAAAACAAAGGGGAACACAGGACATACATTATTCTTCTAGTAATGTGAATAAAAGTTTAACTAAGATTAAAAAGTGATAAATGATGGAAGCCTGGTTTAATTTAAGCTTGTATTGTACACTGTAGGTTCTGATTGACAACAGTGTTCCATACAGTTGACTACTTGTTAGCAGGGCTGTAACCGAGTCCGAGCCAATTCCGATTCCAGTGACCCACATTCTCGGCCAATTCTGAGTTCAGTACCCCCCCCCCCCTCCCCGAGTTTAAGCCGAGTCTGAGTCCAAAGAATCCTAGTCTGAGTCCGAGTCCATCTCATTAGTGAATGTGCTGTTCACTGTACAGTAGCAGCACAACATGGGGCATGGAGCATTTCCTCAAGATTTAGTCCTTACCACTTCACTGCATTCTACCAGTTACTTAATATAACCTCTTAAGCTTCTGAGGGCTTCCCCTGCAGCCTTGACCCCACCCACTGAAGCACAGGTTTCACTTCTAGTTCACTCTGCGTGAAAAAATTTTGCCCATATATCCTCCCCCCCCCCCCCACTAAGTTTGACATTCTTGTATGTAGCCACTGAAAGTGTGGCACATGATCAAGTACAGGATCATGTAACATAACAGGTTGAAGGGCAAAGGAGGGCCAAAGCCCCATAAGATGCCCTGAAGTCCAGGCCCTAATCATTTAACTTTTCGAAGATCCAATGCCAGAGTGAGTGTGGATGAACACCGGCGAACTTCGCCTTCTCTTTTCGACTAGTGCTCAGAGGTAACGAGGCAGGCGTGTACTAATAGCTCCCAATCCTGCTCCCGGGACCGCCATTTAACGTCCCCATCCGACGGACGTGAGCGTATCCCCAGTCTTTAGCCACTTTCCCAAAGGCTGGAGGGGGTGGAGGTTATGCTTGCTCTGCACCACTGCTCAACAGCTGAACTGAGCAAGCTGAGAACTTCCTGAGTCGGACAACTTCCTGAAACGGACAACCAAATTCCAAATTTGTAATTCACCAATTTTAAACCCCCTCAGCATTACTGTGAACAGCTATGCTGAACAAGTTAATTTTTAGACCCCGGAAAATTTCCAAGTGGTTCCACCGGGATTTGATCCGGGGACCCTCAGTATGCAAGGCAGTACGCTCAAACCACCGAGCCATCTCCACCCTGTGTATGATGGGCACAGGTACCAGCTCATGAGTACAAATATGGAGACCAGGTCAGGAGTAAAGGTATTAAGAATCTGAATTTATATTTCTCATGAGTTCAGGTATAGTTGGGTATACTCACCAGGTACTTTTCTCAGAGGGACTTCAAATCTTCCCTCCACTCAGAAATTACACTTACTTGATCATAAGGCTAGTGGAGCAATCTATTATAGATTCCCCTTCCCCTTAAAAATATGTTCCAGATCCCCCCTCCTACCCACACACACACACACACCTTAAAAGATATGTCCCAAGCTATTCCTACAATTGCCCATTGCACCTGCCAACACCTTCATTTTCTGATGCCTGCATGTATGTAATTCACTGCTGTTTGTTGTGACTGGACCTAGATTTTCACACATTGTCATCCTTGAGGTTCATTGTCAGTGCTTGAATACAGTAGCTTAATCAGCTTCCTTGAATACAGTAGCTTAATCAGCTTGAAGCAAGGGCTTTGTTGTATGAATCCCATGGTCCAGCAACCTGTACCTATACTCCATGTTGTTCAACAATAAAAGTTTTTACAACAAAAGCAGTATGAATTGCTGGGTGTGAAAGTGTACAGTAAGTAGAGATTACAAAAATCTTGAAGTACAGAACTGGAAGATTGTAGGACAATACAAACTACTCAGTCTTATGCAGTGGTACCTGATAATCCCTTGAGTTGAACCTAATCCACTCAACTTCATGGGCAACTATTGATTGATACACCTTGAATGAATTGCTACTGTAACTATGAGCACGTGGTCTGTGGCTTACTGTATTTATTTGCAGTTCATTTTCAGTTTATCTAACTATTGTCTGCGCTACTAAGTTTGCATCCTGTGTAATTCCCTACATACAAATTTTTCAAAAGGGTATCTTCTGTGTACTATAAGAAGCTTGGCTAGGCTTACTGCTACAAAGAGAGACTGGTTATTCTTTCTGTCAGCTTTTTACAGATTGGATGCAGCCTCAATAAACTGTCTTTAAAATCATATTAAGCCATGGCTACCAGGGCTGCTGAGCCTCTGCCTTTTTTTTCAGTACTAAACTTACTGAATAACAGTAGATGTATGAGTCAGGTAGCCTACATGCACAACATCAGAGGATATATTTAAATTCTGGAACGACTTTTCCGATAATAAATTGATGATAGGGTAGGACAGTGGTAGATCATGTTGGGACTATCTGTGGGAGTATGGCCGGGGCAATTACCTCAGGATCTACTATGTTATAGCTAATTAAAATCAGTTCTCATACAGATCTTAATCAACCCATTCATTTTAACTCAAATACCAACATGATATGATGTTTAGCTTTAAGATAAGCATGTTTTTACAGTTATAGTTAGTAAATCCAAATGATAGTGGAGTCTCATGATCACCAACAATTTACAATCATAAGCTGCATTACCAATAATACACAAAACCAGGTAGGCCTACCTGTGCAAGATTGCTTGTTCTTTTTTAATCTTCCAGTAATTCAAACTGGCGATTTGTGTATCATAAAGACCCAGCAAATCTAACTGCTTTTGTTGAAAGAAAGACACTGTTGGCTTTGTACTGTAGTGGGGTTACATTATTTTTTATCAGTGTGCTGCAGGCCACAGTTTTGACCAAAATAGAATCTGCTCAATTGTGATAGTTAGTAAATCCAAATGATAAGTGGAGTCTCATGATCACCAACAATTTACAATTATTAAGCTGCATTACCAATGCTACACAAAGCCATACAGTCTAATCAAGCTAGTCCTACATGTCAGTCCACTTGCACACAGCATGCCTTTGCATTGCACTTGAATTTTTGCTCACAAATGTAATCTAGGCCTGCCAGTGGCATAGAACTCCAATTGTATGTGTGGTATTGGGACTAACACTGACGGCACATGCTTTAAGGGGCACTTGGTGAGTCTATTACCTTCCATGATACTCTATTTTCAGAGGCTGAGGGGGGGATTTAGTCCATTTCCTACAGTGGCAGCTGTGGCACACTGAATTTGAACCAAATTCAACTACAGGGAGCCTAGTATGAACAGCAAAATTGAGTTGCTAATTCATATATAGTACGGCTGCAGGTTGCATGTAGGGGCCATGCACTTGAAAGAGGATGGTGGGACATTTTTTCTTGGATCTTTTTCTTATTTTTTCTCATGTATCTATTTCGCTAGTCATATTGGCCGTAAGCAGAGATGCAAACATTTACTGTACATCCACAAATCAGGGAGGCTTCACACAGGAATCAGGGAGATTTTTTAAAATTACATGCAACTCACTGGGGGAAAGGCTTGTTTGAATCAGGGAGATTGTCATATTTGCTAGTTGGAATGGACAAAATCCTTGAATTTTCAGGGAGTTTTCTTGAGAATCAGGGAGAGTTGGCACCTCTGCGTAAGCCGGTACTGCAGGCATTAACTTAGTCCCTCAGAATTGGTGCTTGCACTAAAAGAAGTAGCTATATTTGTCACCATGCATCACTCACTCTTAGAAATCATCCTTTTCAGTTTTCAGACTTCTGCCTCTCACTTATCTTCAAATGTCACTGTGCTCATAGGGTGTATGCCATATGACTGGCATGGATTCTTGATAAACTCAAATGTCACTGTAGTTTCATACTATAACGTTACCACCACACGCTTCCTATGCGTCAGCCCATACAAGTCCGTGGTTACCACTTACAAACATGTCCCAATGTGATGCTGGGTGCAAATTGTTGTAACAAAGACCATACAATTGCTTATTTGGTAGCACTGTAATGTGGCCTGATTTGAGGCCAGAATATCAGCCATTCTGATTTACACAGTTAGCAAGAAAGGCCTGATTTCCATCACATTTCCATCAAGTTGTGCATGCGTACCAGTAATCGAGTACCACATGTAGGCCCTATGTTTATAGGCTATGGCCTGGCTTGATAGTACCCATATTCATACAGTAGGTCTGCAATGGCATGAATGTCAAGACCAGTTACAAATGTCGTACTCATATTGATGAATTCATACCTGTAGCTTACTCAAAACACATTTACGGTCAGTTGGACTACCATAGCTGGTACTGGTACCCGTACCCGTACTCGTACTCATGACCTTGTACCCGTACCCGTACTCATAGCCTGGTACCCGTACCCGTACTCATAGCTTGGTACCCGTACCCGTACTCATGATTAATTTTTCTTGGGACTCATACCCGTACCCGTACCCGTACTCATGACCAGGTACCCGTACCCGTACCCGTACTCATGACCTTGTACCCATACCCGTACCCATACTCATGACCTGGTACCCGTACCCGTACTCGTACTCATGGTCCCGTACTCACACTACAACACTGGCGAAATGAAAGGAAATAAACTGAATTTGAGAAAACTTGCTTGAGACAACTTAATATGAGACAAACTTTAATGAAGCAAACCTGGACTGCAAACTAAAACAAGGCAATTTCCAATGTGACGAAATTGAATGAAACAATAAAAACAGAGAAAAAAATGAATGAGACAACAGAATAAGTTGAGACAAACAATAACAAGACAAGAAACTACGTTACCGTTTTGGCCGGAAAGGTGAGAACATAGCCCTGACGGACAAATTTGTTTGCGTTGAAAGTGCCGTCTAGCTGGCAGTTATTATTTTTTGTTACAAATAACGTCATCAGTGATGAAAAGGTCAAATCGATATCGTACATACGTCTTGTTTTTTCCTTCATATAAACAGACATCACTAAACTGGTAAAACATGATGCCCTTGTTGACCAAAATACTAAAGACATAAACACTACTCATATCCAGTGCTCCTCCAAAAGAATCACTATCATGAAGTTACGCCAAAGAGCAGGAGTTTTGCCATTCCTGGAGAAGTGTCTTGGCAGCTCCTCTGTCTCTGCCGCCCGATTTGGCTGCCTCAGTTGGTTTTTCGAAGCAAAGAGCTGAACAAAAAAAAAAAAAATAAATAAATAAATAAATAAAAAAGAAGATAAACAAAAAAAACTTTGTCCACTGGGAAAGTTTCGCAAACTTTAATTTGCTCTAAAGTGTGACTATTTCCTTATTGGGGGTTGCAGAATGCGACACTTAAAGCGCGACCAAAATTCTTTCTTTAAAAAAATATCTCAAAATGTGTTTATATTGGAGAGAACAGGAATTTTATGAAGGAAGAGTTGAGAAAACGGCGATGGAGTTGTCTAGTGTTACTTGATGTCTGATCTTGTGTCACATATAGCTTTCAAATTTCCCGGTTTTTTTAATATTCAGAGCCAGGCAGCCAGGGATCGTTCAATGGTTCTCCTTTCTCACCCTGCCTGTAGTCAGTACGTCATTGATTGTGTAGCTTTTGAATTTTCAAAAAGAGGCGAACGGTAGCTTTCCAGTTACCTGCTTTTTCTTTTCTTGGCCACAAAACGTCATTTTGCTGTAATGACTATCTAAGCGAAGCGCCACCATTATTGGCGCTGAGTGTAGACAAAATGTGGAAAAATCAGACCCCTCAGAAGGCAGGAAATAGCATTTTCTAGACTCATACGAAAAATTTAACAGTCGCTATTTTCTTTTGATTAAAGAGTGAAGAAATACTTTCACCCGAAATGTATTCTATGCGGAGCGCCACCATTGATTGGTGCGAAGCGGAGAGAAATTTCGAAAAATCGCACCTCTCAGATGCCCTGAAATATTATTTTCCAAACTTTTATGAAGAATCTAACCAGTTGTTATATTTTTCGTTTGCAATAAAATGATCACTTCAAAATAAGTTCGCAATCTGCAAAGTGATAACAAACTTATTAAAACTTATTATACTTTGACCTCAAAAAGGTAGCTTTGTCCGAAAGACTATCTGAGCGGAGCGTAAAGAAAATTTTGAAAACTTGCTATCCTCCCAGATGGCCGAAAATTGCATTTTCATGTTTGGAAAGAGAATCTAAACAATCTTTATGTTTAGTTTTTGCTTGCAATAACAAAAAAAAATCATCAACATGCTCAGTAAACAGAATATTACCATATAACATGTTATACCACTATTTTGTACCGTAAATGGTCTTGATTCTTTATTTTCGGGGAAACTTTACAACGGAATTGAAAATATGCTATTGCTTCTCTATTATGACTCTTGGCTAAATTCAAGATCCACTGAATTGATGAAATTTCTTGTGACTGCCCGAACTTGTAATGATTTTACCCCTAATATATCTTGCATGATAAGTGGCAAAATATTGCTCACCACACCTGAACGCTCCGCTTCCATGCCCCCGTCACTTACGTCTACGTCAGCCGGGGAAGGACTGCAGTGAAGGACCCTCCCTTTTAAGAATGCTTATAAAGGTAGATGTCCTCAGAGGCAATCGGTGCCACCAGGATGTTACAGAGTGCCTTTTTAAGTAAAATTTGGAATTTGACAAAATTTGCCTATTTTATTTTAAGGAGTTAAAAGAATGGCATCACCGAGGGGCCTTAGACAATCCTTCCCCTTTGAAAATTTTTGAGAAATTGGGTGTTCTTACATGCAATCTGGTGCCACATATACTACTCTGAGGTAAAATCTGTGTTAGTAAATTAGGGCTACGAATTTTTAGGATCTAAAAAGAAAAAAGAATGGCATCCGTGAGGGGGGCATGGCCCAATGCCCCCCAACTTCGTGCGCCCTTGATGTTACTATCTTGAATTGAGCTCTCGAAAAATTTGAAGAGTTGGCATACCGGTGGTTTCGCGAATAAGACTCAAAAACCTGTGTCCTGCGAAAAATTGGGCGACAGGTGGGACTGGAAGGAGGGCTGGGGGGATGGGAGGTTTATGTATGAATGTAGTAGATCTTCTCGTTATTTTTTTTTAACATATACAAATAGAGAATTGAGGTATACACCACCTCCACATGTGGAGGGGTCTTGAGTCCCCCAAACCCCCGTCCCCGTAAAGCCGCGCCTGCTTTAAAGTGTTTCCTTTCCAACATAAAAAAAAAAATATTGAGGGAAAACATGGAAGAATAGTCCAGACGATTTTGTAATTGTAAGGACTGAAATGAGAATAATCCAGAGAAACGACTCTGTCACGGTCTGTAATGTCCTCTCATCTTTTCTTATCAGCTGACAAAACAAAATAATAAAATGGAACACAAGTTTATTTTAATCAAAATATAATAAACCTAATGCCAAAGGTAAACCCCCAACGACCTCACAGGAATTTATTTAACGTACGTAGCAGTCATTATTAATTTGAGAAGAATGTACATCATTGCACTGATTTTTGGTCATTAGGTGACGAGGTGAGGGAGCAGCAGGTTTTCCCTTCCAATTTTCCTCAAAATGTTGATTTCGGGTAGAGGTATAGAAAAATCGGGGTACTGTTTGAGACTCAAAAAATCTTGCATGTTATTTTAGTAACGCAGAATTCTTTCAAAGAAATAAAACCAAAATTTTTAGAATAATTGACAAATGCAACAAATTCGGGAAGATACAATCCCTAGCGTCACTCCAAAGACTTTCCCAACAGTTTGTCCGAAATGATAGAATAAGGTGAAACTTAAGCCATTGTCATACTTCATGGAATTGGAATTGGGGGAGTCATTGTTAAAATCTTCTCCATTTCTGATCGGAAAGAGCCAAAAATTTGCCAATCTGAGTTAATTTATCAGGAAAGTTGTATACCGCAGGACTATGAAATTTAAATTTATGCTAATTATTTCTTAACGTCACATCGATAGATAGAATTTTTTCAGACTACCCTGTTCAATAAAAAATATATGTTGCTGTGGCATTACGAAAAAATAGTTGATATTTTATTTTCGTGGACATCAAATTCAAATCATATATTTCCACCGGCTGACAGTTTTGTCGGTTCTTTCCTCTTTTTTTCCATCTTCATTTATTTCTCGATATTTACAATCGGCTGGAATAGATGTGTCAGGAAAAAGATAGCAATAGGTTACAAAACGTTGATACAAAAACAAACGAGTTTAACTTGGTTAAATAAGAGAGAACATAAAACAAGGCATCGAAAGAGACATCAATGTATAAAGTATAAACACTTACTTACAATACAATCACAAATTTAAATAAACATGACCTTCTTTAAGTTGACCTCAAATTGAATTGAACTCTTATGCAATTAATTCAAAACTCGAGAAAATCATAACAGATTAATTTTCAATCAAAGAAGGTACGTGAACAAAAAAAATCTTTAATGCATTAAATTTGCCTAATTTCTTTGGGGATGTATCGGGTTTTGAATTAATGTAAGCTTCCACTTTCAACGCAAATTTCAGTTTATACCAAAACTCATAACAATTTGGTAACTTTTCGTTTAATTTACAATTATAGATATAGTATATCAAATGCAAAAAAAAAAAATAATTCATCGGATGATCTAACAGTAAATTATACTCAAAGAAATAATCTTGCTTTGTTAATATAAATTGATTGCCCCCCCCCCAAAAAAAAAATTGTTCCGAATCCAAAAGGAAACTGGACGTCATCGGACACTCCCAAAACAAATGTTCTATGGTTTCAGGGTCCCTATGGCAAAAGGTGTAAATCTGATTATCCTTCTTTCCCATTAAAAACAAAAGTCTATTAGTGGCAAGTAAACGGTGAAGGAATTTTAACTGAAAATACTGGGTCTTAGTTTCACTTAGGGTAAAAGGGGATTTTTAAAATAATGCACCAGTTGTCATTGTCAAAATTAATAATCGGTTCCACTTACTACATGCAAGAGGAAGGGGGGTTAAAGGAGCTATAATAAAGGTTAGGCCAACCTAGAAATACTTTTAACATTAAATTTTTTTTGAATGAAGTGACCGTCAGGAACACACAAAACTTATGTCAAAATATAAAGTCAATGGTATTCCTCTTGCCCCAAATTTTTCGCAAAACTGAATGCAAGATATTGGGGTCCCATTGACATGAAATATATCCTTAACATACATAAGCCCCATACATAAGAATAAATGGTTATTCCAAATAATCTTATGTGCAAAATTTTTTAACGGTTTTTTGACAAACGATGCTCTAGCCCAAGCAGTACAAACTTCTTGAATGAAAATATTGTTAATATTGTGAACATCACCTTCCCTATAATTACAGTTAAATAGGGGTTCCTTCCCGGTTCTTACCCACCAGAAATGGAGGAGATTTTAACAAAAACCCCCAAAAATGTATGGAATGTATCCAATTACCAGAATACAAAACGGGCATACGGGACGGGGTACACATGCATTTGCGGTGCAGAAGATTTATCTTAAGAAATGGAAGGGATGATGATTTTCTGAAAATTTCGTAGTCGTTGCTTAATTTTTTTTGTGTAAAAAACTGCACTGCACAAGAAAGCTCAAACTACTTACAGACTGCCTGAACCTAGACTCACTTTAAAAACATGTTATTACCATTGCACAACGGCACAGATCAGTAATGTTCACCATATGCCTCCCCCGCCCCCCCCCCCCCCCGTTAAAGTTGCCCCAACGCATTCCATTATCTAGCTGAAAATATCTTATTCACTGGAAAGTTACAATGATTCTTGTATGATCTGTTTTGTGACGTCATACGAAGTCATTTTATTGCTTGACAGCATTATCATAATGGATGTTTATGTATCCTTAAGGCCATTTGGTTAAATTATTTGCGGTTTGTTCTTTTCAATGTTCACTGGTGTGAAGGTTAAATTCGTCGGTTAATTTTAATGTTTATCTTCGCTGCACACTTGTGACGCAGCTCTATTATGGGGCAAAACCAAAAAAGTTCGTGTGACTTTGAGAATATTCAAGATAATCTTCAATCTAAAAGAATGCCGGTCTACAGAGAATGCCGGTCTACCGAGAAAACCTGTCTCCTTTTGGAAATGCTGTCTTCTTTACAACACTTCCGCTTTTGAAAGTCGGGATTCCTTCTGACAAATTACAATTTTTAGCAAGATCTTAATCTGAGAGCAATTATAGATAAATTATCTGACTCGCTTAAGGATTGAGATATATTACACTAAAACGGTGTGGGGAGGGGTGGTTATATATTTTCCATTTTTAGATACGACTCCCGGAATGGAATCTTGGTCAAAGTTAGCATCTTGTTTATTAGTCTATTTTGGTCACTCTAACTCAATACTCAGTTTATTCTTATCAGGCCAATAACCAAGGTTACGGGGAGGGGGAATCCCCTTCTAAACTTTCCTCCATCTCGGGAGTTTGAATTTTGCCATTCACTCATATCCTCTCATTACAGACACTTCCAATTTCCCTAACCTACTAACTTAAATCCCTCTAGCAACTGTCTAAAACTCATCCTCTTTAAGACACAATGTTTTACAGAATGCTGTAGAAAGGGCCAAAGGGCAGACATGGGACCTTTGAAGAAACATATGAGGAAACAATTGCATCAAAGATCACTAGGTGACTAAACACCATCACTGAGAACGGCCCAAAACTCTGTTTCACATTAATTGGACCATGTTGCTCATACCAGACCTTGGACCAAACATTTCTAATCACCATGAACAAACACAGAGTATCGTAATGACCAATCGATATGGGTACAGTAAAATTTTTAAAAGCATTTTACAGATTTTCATGACACGGACCATAGAGCCCATATGGCTAGGTCCAAAAGTTAAGAATACCTTTGGCAGATAATTGAGCAAGCATCGGTATCGTCTTTTCAACATTAATCGGAGGAAAAGTTTAACCCTTTGCTATATTTCACAAAATGGACCCTTAGGTCCTTTCTGGTTAGACCTTGGCCCGCAAAATCCTGGAAATTCGCGGAAACTAATTTTTAGGAACCATAATATGGTAAAGGGGAATCTGTGTGGTGTGAATTTTTTCAGAATTTACAAGAATGGGGCCACGGGGCCCACTTGAGGTAAGGACTGACTATTCCAAAAAACCACAGAAGATCATGAACGAAACATACTTATGACAAGGATTCAGATACAGAATGAAACCCTAACTGAAAAGGGGCTAACCATTTTGCAATGTTTCACAAAATGGACCCATGGGTGGATCTTTTTAGGGTATTAAGCCCAAGATGTATGTTACGCCAGAAGGTAACACTAACTGAGAAACCTAATTGAAAACCATCAACTATGTGGAGGGAAAGAATTTGTAGGAAGCGAAGCTTTTTTAAAAAAATCATAAAATGGGCCTTAAGGTCTACATAGGACCTTGGACTGCAATTTTGAAATGATTCAAATGGCCCACGTCCCAGGAATGATTGTTTTCAATTTTCAAACCAATTCATGAAGCATGTACCATGTATTATGAACTAAAATAGGCTGAAAGAGTGGAAACCCTACGTTCTGAAAAATACTCTTGAAAAGCCGTCTCGCGTCCCATATTAAAAGCCACTTTTTCTTGGTGTGACTTTAATATTTTTCTCCTATTTGTTCCCTGCATTTTAAGGGATAGAAAACCACTGACGGGTCTTTCTTTTTTCATTTTTTTTTGGGGGGGGGGGGATGTAAAACTTAAATTGACTTTTATTTTTATTTTGTCCCAAACACAAGTTTTTTAATCTGTTTTTCACCAACAAAACAAAATTATTCTACCTTCTTAGAATTGTGTCTAATCGTCAATCTAGTATAGAGTTAGATAAATGGTATACAGAGTTTGAAAGCAGATTTAGAACTTACGGAATCCGAGAAAATGACTAAACTTTTAGAAAAAAAACATACACATATCCCCAGTTAAGGTAAATAGATTCCATTTAAAGTTATCGTTAATATGGACAACTATATGTCGTCTTTTCTTTAATATATTAGGCCTATTGTTTAGAGTTTAACAAATAAAACGATTTGATGAAGTTTTACCTGTATAATATTAAGAACATATGATCTTAAGTAATATTTCCAAATTTAGGAAATGCTAACTTTTGGTTAGGAAAACATATTGGCCTTTTTAAATTTTACCGAGGAAGCCTTGATGATTACGTCATAGGCGTCTATTGAATATCAACGAAGAGTCGGTACGCTAGCGGAAGCCTGGGAAAAGCTTGCAGAAAATGGCCGAATTAGTAAGTAGGAGAAGATTTTCTTAGCAGTTATGGAACTTCCATCAATCCTCTTGGAAGCACATCGCAATTTAGTTTAGATCGGTAGAAAACGGGGAGATATTGAAAGCTAGGTATTCAAGAGCCACATTTAATGTGAGTGGATGGGACATGTTCGTCTGAAAATGCATTCTGCCCGGAAGGACATTGCTCTCATTTCAATAGGTCTTTTGTCTCTAACGTACTAGACGCATGGGTATCATTTGTGACACACGTTTTGCTTTATTTAGCAACGTTGCGACAAGAAAAACTTTTGATACAACGAGAGAGTCAATAGTCTTAAATTGTAAATAAAATTTCATAACGTATTGAGAACCATTGAAATTTTTCAATGGAGAATTATTTTGATATATTTGCAAACTGAAAGGCCCGATTTTTGTCCATCAAGTTCGGTACGAAAGCATAAATCAGCCGTTTTCCATTTTGACTTGGGACCACGCCGCCCTAATTCCAGCCCACAACCCAGCGACCCTCCTATCTAAATATGTCCCTACTAAGTTAATGATTAATTCCGAATAGCTCGTCAGTTATCAGAGATTATCATACATAATTGTATTTTTGTGGATGTTTCGAAAACATCGTGCAAGAATTCCATCCAGGGGTGGCGCTAAGATTTTCCCGACGCGGGGGGGGGGGGGGGGGTCATTATGTCGAATCCCCGAAAAGGTAATGAGTTCTTAATGGGACGTGACTGGACGAATTTGTGGCGCCCTAAGCGCATATACTGAAAAAACCGGACCTTGTTCTGGGGAAAATTTGAAAATGTTAGAAGAACTTATTTTTTTTTCAAGACCATAAAAATTATCGGATGTGTGTCGTAGAATCTGCCGTTCATATGATCAAAATTCAATAGGTGCATGGGCGACTGAAATTCGTTTCCTGACGCATTTTATTGTTGGATTGCGGTCTAACGTTTCAGACGGACTGGAACTTGCCAGAAAAGTTTTACCTTGAACAAAGCTTTGATATTTAAGAGCTTTTATTGGAAATTTTTGTATTAAATGAAAGAAAATGTGTCTTTCTGTTAAGGTGAAATTGCAAATTTTGGCGTTTTAAAGTGATCTGCCTTTTAAGGACAACACTTAATAGAATGTCGCGGTGTTTGAAATTAGCTTAAGTTTTTCATTGTCTGATGTTGAGGGGTATCAGCCGAAATTGCCAAATTTTCGGAAAATATTTTGCCAATTTTTTAAAAAATAATTTGAATACCTGAAGCTTATTGAAGGAAGAATTGTAACGTTATGATAGATTTGCGGGTTTTCATTGAAGCATCTTACCTTCTTATCAGAAAGATCAAGTAGCCGGAGCTCCGTAGCTTAGCCAGGATTGTGTCATGTGGAGGGGGGGGGGGGTGAGGCACAACATGAGGGAAAGATCTATGGGGAGATAGAAAAAAAAACCCCGCATTTTACTGTAGGTGGTTTTTGGGACTGCAAGGTTGGGTCATGGGGGAGGGGGATTTCAACCCCCCAAACCACCCCGTGGCTACGCCACTGCCGGAGCGACTTGTAGTTTGTTAGGGTTACTGAATATCATCATGCACGTTAAGGCCCTCGAACGATACCAATAAATTTCCAGAAAAAGTTTTGCTTCCTCTGACCATGTATTTGAAAATCTGGAGCTTACGTATTAAAGGAATTTTATGACAGAAAACATAAGCGTAATGAAGCATTTCAGTTGGGGAGTCTGAAGAATTTTTGCCCGAAAATGTTACCCTGCTCGAGAGACTATCTAAGCGGAGCCTCGCCACCAGCTGTTGGTGCGGATTGTCAGGAAATTTTGAAAGATCGCTACCCCTCAGACTGTCAGATGACCGGAAAAGGCATTTCCCAAGCTTGTAAGTAGGATTATAAGGAGTCGCTTTTCCGAGCTTCCGTTTGCAATAAAATGTTTCCCTTGAAATAAATTAGCAAAGTGATAAAAAATTATTCTTAATAATGATACAAAACGGAATACGATGTGCAAGCCGGCAATGTTCTATTCAGTAAACTGCTCGATAGAAACACTACGCAGATCACCACGGTTGGTTTGCGCGCAGCTTAGAGAAAGTTTTTAAAAATTGAACCCTTCAGACAGCCGGAAATTGCATTTCAAGACGCTTGTAACTTGGGAGGAAGCAGTCGTTACTTTTAGCTTTACTTTGCAAAAACATTTTCACCCAAGTAAAGAAAATCAGCAACTTGCTATGTGATCAGAAAATTATGAGATGTATTGCATTTTCAAAGTTTTGTAATTAGGAACGAAGCAATCGTTATTTTTAGCTTTACATTGCAATAAAATTTTCACCCAAGTAGAGAAAATCTGCAACTTGCTAAGTGATCAGAAAATTATGAGATAAAATGTACCACAACCATTGGATGAAATGGTTTTGTACTTTTTCGGGAAAAAGCTTTACAACGTTACAATGATTCTTGCACGATCTGTTTTGTGACGTCATGCGCAGTCGTTTCATTGCTTGACAGCATTATCATAATGGATGTTTATGTATCCTTTAGGCCATTTGGATAAATTATTTGTAGTTTCTGCCAGTTCTTTTCAGTGTTCACTTGTGTGAAGGTTAAATTCGTCGGTTAAGTTTAATGTTTATCTTTTCTGCACACTTGTGACGCAGCTCTATTATGGGGCAAAACCAAAAAAAGTTCGTGTGACTTTAAGAATATTCAAGCTCATCTTCAATCTAAAAGAATGCCGGTCTATACTGAGAAAACCTGTCTCCTTTTGGAAATGCTGTCTTCTTTACAACACTTCCGCTTTTGAAAGTCGGGATTCCTTCTGACAAATTACAATTTTTATCAAGACCAGATGTAAATTATCTGACTCGCTTAAGGATTAAGATATATTACACTAAAACGGTGTGGGGAGGGGTGAGTATATATTCTCCATTTTTAGATAAGACTCCCTGAATGGAATCGTGATCAATGTCAGCGTCTTGTTTATTAGTCCATGCTGGTCGTTAAAACTCAGTACCCTGTTTATTCTAATCAACTCAGTACTCAGTATATTCTGATCAGACCAATAACCAAGGTGAACGGGAGGGGGAAAACCCCTTGTAAAGTTTTCATCCTCCTGGGAGATTGAATTTTGCCATTCACTCAAAGGCCAAATCTCCTCACCCCAGACAGTTCCACTTTCCCTAACCTCCTAACCTAAATCCTTCTCGCAATTGTCTAAAACACATCATCTTCATTAAGACTCAATAGCTCAGTTTATTGCTTCAGAGTGGGTATACAAGACCCACTATGTAATCAAAGCACTCCTCTGCATTTTTGTGTGTGTTTTATGTATTTTCAGTCAATCAAAGAGTGTGCCAGTAGAGGAATTCTGTAGACTACTACAAAAGTTGTATAGATTGGAGTGAGAATTGACAGCGTTTAATTCAATTTTAAGCATTTGGCCCCGGTAGAAGTGTTCGCCCAAAACCTTGTCTGGCTAACGGGTTGATTCTAATGCAATGAATGAATCTCTGGTCGTGTAAAACTTCTATGGTCTACACTGTCGTCTTTGATTCCATGAATACATTTCACCCAAATGCTTTTAACAGGTAGTTAACATAAATGAATGAAAAGTATTTAACAGCGTGAAGTACGGCTAACTTCATAATGTTATGACGAGATATCATTTTAGACAATACAATTAAAAGGGAATTTGGAATTTGTAAGAAATGCTTTGCTGAATTTTATTGATAGGGCCAAATGACCCACGTGAGAACTTTGCCAAACACATTAGGAAACAGCTTAATATACATCAAAGACCACTAAGTGATCAAACAACAACATTTAGAAAGGCCCACGACTCTGTTTTACATTAACTGGACCGTGTGGCCCTTACGAGACCTTGGACCGGACATTCCTGAAATGATTCAAATGACCAACGGCCCAGGAATAATTGTGTTCAATTTTCGAACTAATTCATGAAGCATGTGTCATGTAGTTTGAACTAAAATAAGCTGAAAAGTGGAAACACTTTAAATTGCACCCTGAGTTCTGTAAAAGACTCCTGAAAAGTCGGCCCATGTCCTATCGGACCACATTTCCAGCGTCTACACTGGAAAATAGGTCTGGGGAGACAATGATTCTTAGCAAGTTGAAAATATCTGCCCCCTGGACACATATTACTGTAATGATTCTAAGCGGACATAAACTCCAGTCTTCCCGAAAAACTTGTCCGGTGAGAGTGTGACATGATTTCCACATAACCGCCGGGATACAATTTTCAGGGTAGACATGATTTCCTTACACATCGGCGTTAAAGGTTGTCCGACCGTGGAGCTCCATACTCCGACGAAGAGTACTAAGAAGAAAGACTAAAACGAAAGCACGCCATCTCTTACATACCCTCAAGGAGAGACTGACAAACTGACATTTAACTTGCAATGTGTACGTCTTATGGTTGAAATACAAGGATTTTGGTGGGACTTGTGTTAAAAACTTTTAGAAGACTTAGTGTAGGGAGATGTTACAGCGCACTAGACTTAGATCAGGGAGATGTAAAAGCTCACTAGACTTAGATCAGGAAGATGTTACAGCTCACTGGACTTACAGCAGGGAGATGTTACAGCTCACTGGATAGCGCATGATTAAGACGGGTATTTGTTTTTCTCTGAGAAATGTGACAGGCACTTAAGTTTGTTTTGTATGTATAAATCCTGATCGTTCGCAGGAGTCATGAGAGTTTTCGAACCAGGGTAATGTTATTATGTAGGCTATAATTACGAATCGGCTCTTTTTCCTAATGACCAACATAGTACAAGACTATGTACTATGTACTATGTTGGTCATTAGGACCAAACTTTATCAAAATATTCTCACCCAACAAGCTTAAAAGTCATTAAATTTTTCGGCGGATCCAGGAATTTGCAGTGGGGGGGGGGGTGGGGGGTGGGGGGATCTGCATGTGGATGGGACATCAAATGTACACTGAGCGAAGCGCCACCTTATGTGTGGCTGTTATTTAGTCTCTGATGCCTAGAAGAATTCAGGAAATGGGAAATGGGGGTGGTAGGCAAGCATCCAAGTGTGATTAACACTCTACTAGGGTTGTGATTTGCAGCTCGCGGAGCGCGCTGAAATTTTCGCCCTTTCCAAATATTTGAAACTATGGAGCTTGTGTTGCAGAAAAGTTTGGGATGCTGAGTTTCCTGCAAGGAAATTTGAACAGTTGGGGGATTACTGAAGAATTTGCATTTTTTATCTGCAAATCTGATGTTGGGCGGTGATCAAAGATCGTTGTTGCTACATAATGTTATCCAACGACTACGTAATGAGGCTCTCCGACGAAATTTTTTTGAGCTTACATTGGAGAAAGCATGGGATTTTATAAAAGAAAATCTATGAAAATAGCATTGTATATAGTTAACGGTGTCACTTGGTGATCTGGTGTCACAAGTGTAGCAAATTTCCGATTTTGTCACTTCCAGAGTTCGGAAAAGTTTACCAAAGTGAAGGTATGAGCGAGCACTTTTGCTAAGGAATTGCAATTTGCGGCGCTCGAAGAGCGCGAAAAATTTTGCTTTCTTGAATCAAATAATGACGGATATGGAGCTTTTATTAGAGAAAATTGATTGGGAATTTCGTAATTTCATGAGTTGTCAAAACCACACAGTATAGACGAGTCTCACAATTGGCAAATCTGAACTTTAACAGGAACGCCATCTTGTTGTTAAGGAGCAACTCTCCCTTCCGTTTGCCTTAGATTCCGAGGGCCCTTCCTGTTTCCCGTCACGTGTTACCAGTGAAAGTGACAAACGACCTCGCCCTAGTTCCACTTGTATGCTATATCCCATATTTTCAAGGTGTGGTCAACTTCACCCTCTACAGCCTTCTCATTGGTCGCTTTTTAAATCAGCACATTCCTTTACATTTATTTAATTTGGTGCGTCGCAACTTTTAACCAATCAGTTGACTGCATGTGTTCCGATCTCCCCGAGACATGAAAGCTCCGAGCTTGCAAATTTTTGGTCACACTCACACACTGGTGCAGCAGACCTCAGGCGACGAGCACCTAAGTCAATCTGCATATAGTTAAATTTTAATAATTCTTTTTTTTTTTTTTTTTTGCTGGCTGTTAATCGAACGGAATTAAACCTCCCATCACCTTGAATCAAAACTAAATCTCCTTCTCATCTACTTATTCATATCTCAACTCGTATCGCCTAC
The DNA here is from genome assembly GCA_037179385.1 of Holothuria scabra. Lineage (NCBI taxonomy): Eukaryota > Metazoa > Echinodermata > Holothuroidea > Aspidochirotida > Holothuriidae > Holothuria > Holothuria scabra. The sequence continues at coordinate 14,807,349 of CM074179.1, forward strand.
ACACTCTGCAACATCTGCGTACAAGCCTTCGTATCAACGATTGGCCCATTATCCGACAATAGTCGTAGCCCCAAGTATTGACTTAGACACACATGCGATGTCACAAACAGCGTTACCAACGGCCGTTGGCGGAAAACGCTAGATTTAGCATTCGTCATTGCGCAATGTCTAAACAAAGCGGGAAGTAACCAAATGATACGGAAGATAGATACATTATAATTTCCTTTTATCATTTGATTGAAGAATATGACACAAAATAAGGTAATCAAATAATGTAACAGCTGTCACTGTATTTTTAAGAAGTAATTAGGCCTAGGCTACAATTGGCCTGGCTATCTAGGCCTACACAACTTTTACCATCCCGGTGGGGGTTATGCATACACCGACCCCCCCCCCCCACCCCCCTCTGGATCCGCCACTGGAAACATCGCGGTGGCACCGCTTTACCCTTCTCACACTTTCAATATAGCAAATTGGAGTAAAAGTTAAAATAATAACATAAGAAAAACATTGTAAATACATTTCGCATAAGAAGGATTCATCAGAGTATTGTGTTCCTGGACAATCTCATTTCGTCCATGTCTAAAATGGGATTCAGTATAATGACCAACGCAGATGAGACGTCTGGTCATTTTTTAAAAAAGTCATTCCAGGAAAGATTATTAGTGGAAATTTGTCAGTGTTGACTTAAAATAACACACAGCCGTCATTTTGGATGTATAAAGAAACAAACGATACCAAACTATATCAAGCTCACTACGGTGGATTGGGCACATAAGAAATAGCCGGAATGGACACTTTGTCAATCACTCCAGTACATTTAGTGCTGTCTACATAACATTTCATCATTTTCAAGATGGCGGTCGGTCGACAAATGCCATCTTGGATTTGGGGAAAATAATTCTTACACTTTGTCAAACCTAATCCAGGGGATTAGCCACATTTAGAAATAGTCGAAATGAACACCTGGTTTATCACTATGGTACATTTGACGAACGACGGCTATTTTGAAATTTACATTAAAAATCACTTTTTCGCTGATGTGATTTTAATACACGTTCCTGTTTTTTCCCTGTATTTTAAGAGATAGAAAACTATACTGACGGATCGTTTATTGCATTTGTTTATTTTTAGGGGGTGGGGGATGGGGGTGGGTGTAAAACGTAAATCGACAGTTCGAATTGTTTGAAAAATGAGGGATGCAGAAGGACTTTCTTATTTTGTCCCACACAAAAGTTTTTTAATCTGTTTTTCACCTTATGTTTCAAAATTTGTTGAACATTAACTTTGGGGCAACAAAATTATTCTACCTTCTTAGAATTGTGTCTAATCGTCAATCTAGTATTGGGTTAGATAAAGGGTATACAGAGTTTTGAAGCAGACTTAGAACTTACGGAAGCCGAGAAAACGACTTAAATTTTCGAGGAGAAACGTACACATATGAGCACTTTTGGTCTTTAGATTCCATTAACAGTTACCATTAACATATAAAACTACATGTCGTCTTCTTCTTTAAAATATAGGCCTGTTGTTTACAGTTGAACAAATAAAACGATTTGATGAAGTTTTAACTATTTAATATTAAGAGCATCTGATTTTATGTGATTTTTTCAAGTTTGCGAAATGTTAACTTATGGCTAGAATAACATTTCAGCAAGTTTTAAAATTTTACTGAGGGAGCCTTGATTTACGCTATAGGCGTCTATTGAATTTCAACGGAGAGTTAGTACGCTGACGGAAGTGTGGGAAAAGCTTTCAGGAAAACGCCGCATTAGTAGTTGGAGAAGATTTTCTTAGCAGTTATGAAATCAATCCTCTAGGAAACATGATATAATTCAGTTTTGAATTGGTAGATATTGGTGGCTGGTTATTCAAGAGTCACATTTAGTGTGATTGGATGGGACATGTTCGTCTGATGATACATTCTTCCAGGAAGGGCATTGCTCTCATTTCAATAGGTCCCTCGTTCCTGAAGTATGGTAAATACCGCATGGATATCATCAGTCTCAAACGTTTTGGGTTATTTAACAATGTTGCGACAAAAAGCAAACTTTTGATACAATATGAGAGTCGATATTCTGAAATTCTAAACTTGGATTTAAGGCTTCATTTCATAAGCGTTTTGAAAAACATCAATTAAACGAAGTTATTCAATGCAAAATACGATATATTGTGCAGAAGGACCGATTTTTGTCCATCAAGTTCGGTGCAGAAGCCCACTTCAGCCGTCCTCCAATTTTACTCGGGACTAGGCTGTCCTAATCCCCGCCCACAACCCCGTGACCTCCCTATCGAGTATGACGGTATTGAGTTAATAATTAGTTCGGAAGAGGTCGTCAGTTATCACAAAATATCAAAAATAATTTGATTTTTCTAGATGTTACGGAAACATCGTTCAAGAATCTCATCTAGGGTTGGCGCCAAGTTTTTTTTTTCCTGACGGTTTGTTAGATTTGATAGTTGGACAGAGTTTGACTTCACAGTTTCTAACCAATTGGTTCAAGTCGAGCCAGTCACGGCCTTTTTCAAGTTGTGGATCCCTGGCTTGTTTTCCTACTCCACTGTTTATGCTGAACACCAGGCCCAATGGCAGTACTGTGGGTTCCATTTTTAAAGTCTTGGGTATGACCCGGCCAGGACTGAAACTCCCAGTCTCCCGGCTGCAAGTCTGATGCTATAACCAGTTGACCATGCAGTCTGTTGATATTCACGACGGAGGAGGGAGAGAGGAAAGGGGGGGGGGGGGAAACATTTCTAAGCCCCGATCAAGGTGATTAGTTCCCGAAGGGACGTAACTGGCAGATTTGAGGGGCGTGAAGCGCAAATATTTAAAAATCCGGGGCTTGTTTGAAAGAAAATTTTATTTTTTTGTTTTGAAAGAAATTTGTTTTTTTTAAATACCCTTAAAATAATCGGGATGCTTGTCGAATAATCTGCCCTTTATATGATAAAAAATAAAATAAGAAAAATACAATGGGGGACTGAAATTGGTTTAGTGACGCATTTTATTGTAGGTCTACGTACTATCCTGTCATATGAAACTGTAATTTCAATTTGCCCGAAAACTCTTACCTTGAACAAAGATTTGATAATTGAGAGCTTATGTTGGAGAAAGTATGGTATGAAATGAAAGAAAATGTAGCTTTTTGGTGACTGAGGTGAAACTGAAAATCTGGGCGCTGTTAAGTGTACCGCCTATTAAGAGCAAAACTAAATAGAATGTTGGGGTGTTTGAAATTGGCTTGGATATTCATTGTAAGAAGTATCAGCCGAAATAGGAAAATTTATCAGTTTAAAATATTTTGCCTTTTTTAAAAGAAGGTACTTGAAAACCCTAAGCTTATTGAAGAGAGAATTGGCACGTCATGATAGATTTGTGGGTTTTTATGGAAGAATCTTATCATCTTAACAGATCAAGTAGCCATAGCGCAATAGCGTAGCAAGGATTGTGTCAACCCCCCCCCCCTACCTCTACGCCACTGCTGCATGGAGCGACTTGTAGTTTGTTAAGGTTACTGAATATCATCATGCATGTTAAGACCCTCGGCCGATACCGATTCCCGAAAAAGTTTGGCTTCCTCTGACCATGTATTTGAAAATCTGAAGCTTAGATATTAAAGGAATTTTATGGCAGAAAGCAGTTGCGTAATGAAGCATCTTAAGTTTGGGGGTCTGAAATATTTTTGCCCCAAAATGCAATTCTGCTGGATATATGTAAGCGGAGCGCCACCGGTTGTTGGTGCGGAGTGTCCAGAAAATTTTAAAAGATCGCTACCCCTCAGACTGTCAGAGAGCCAGAAATGGCATTTCCCAAACTTGTAAGTGGGATTATAAGGAGTCGATCTTCCGAGCTTTCGTTTGCAATAAAATGTTTCAATTGAAAAAAATTAGCAAAGAGATATAAAATGATTCTTAATAATGATACAAAAACGGATACGATGTGCAAGTCTGTGATGTTCTGTTCAGTAAACTGTTCGATCGAAACACTTAGCGGTGCGCCACGGTTGGTTGGCGCAAAGCGTAGAGAAAGTTGAACCCTTCAGACAGCCGGAAAAGGTATTTCAAGAGGATTGTAACTTTGAAGGAAGCTGTGGTTACTTTTAGCTTTACTTTGCAAAAACATTTTCGCCCAAGTGGGGGGGGGGGGGAGGGGCTGGTTCCTCTGAGGGTCAGGCGCGGCAAGACTATCTAAGCGGAGCGCCACCATCAGTTGGCGCGGAGCGTACAAGAAAATTTTGGGCTTTGCAAACCCTCCAGATGGCCGGAAACGGCACTTCCCATGTGTTTTAAGCTGGATGTACCCTGACTGGAAATACGAATCTCATGTCTGCCACTTCTCAAATAATGAGAATAAAAAATCAATTTATGAAAAATGGTAATACATACACATTTTAGGGACCCCCAAACTGGGCATTTCTGATCTGTGGCCTAGGGGATGAGACTAAAGAAAACCGGTATCTCCCTTTCTCTTGGGGAAAATTGTAAACTTCAGGAGGACGTAGATCGCAAATGCGGCAATATTTGAATGGATTTTAGCTTTCATAGGAAAACCAAAAGTCGTGTGTCTCCCCTCTGAGAAACTTTCTTTGCATTAGATTTCCTAGATGCAAAATGGTGTTATGTTTGGAAAAACCTTTGAACTAGTTATAGGCCTACGTTTTAGGTTTTTCCTTTTTGGAGAGCATGAAAATTGCAAAATACTCATTTTTAGTCTTTGTAGAGATTTTACAAGTGACATACATACTCCCAAAGAAACAATGTTTTCCGGTTTTCAGTGGTGTCTAGATGCAAAATGGTGCAGTATTTGTTCAGTCATCGGTGCATTACGTAATCAAAATTAAAATACTACGAGTAAATCTCTCAAAATATTTAAACCGCAAAGCAGAAGCATGAATCATGTAAGAAACACATGAAATCATGAAATCCGGACCTTGAGTATATTTTACAAATCCGCTCGGATGCCAGTGTCAACTGGTAAAAAGTGGACTTGTCGAAAAAAATCGTTCTACAGTGGCACTTTTCATGGGCAAGAGTGAGACACGACATAGGCCTTCTTGTTAAGGATGGAAGGGAAGAATTATTCGAAGGCAGTACCTTACCCTTACGGCATATTTTGTGTATGATAAAGTATAGGAATGGTCGTGTAAGAATGGTCTCCAGTGTATGATTGCCTTGTTTTCAGTGAATCAACCAGCCATCCGAAAGGCAGAAAGGGTCTTAACCTAACAAAGTCACATTCGAGTTTGTCGTCGAGACGTTCGTTTCATCTTCGACGTGAAATGCAATAAACGACAGTGCAGATTATAAACGGTATCTAATTCAGTGAAAGTAGGCATTTTGAAGTTATTACTTGGTTTCATACGTGCGCACAAAATGCGTTTGACACATGTTAATGCATGTTTTTTAAGTGTTGCAAATTTTGTTTATTTACTGTTTTTGAAGGAAATGCTTCAAAGTTTATTCCGTTCGAACATTTAATTTTTTCTCAATTACTTTATCAGGACGCAAAAATTTGGGGGGGGGGGGCTGAAGAAAATCTGGGGGGGGGGCCTCCCGTGGCTACGCCACTGAAAGAAAAACAGCAACTTGCTATGTGATCAGAAAATTATGAGATGTACCACAACCATTAAATGGAATGGATTTGTATCTTATCGGGAAAAAGTGGTACAACGTAATTTAGTACAAGCTTTTGCTCAATTGAGACTCTTGGCTACATTCAAGAAGATTTTATCATTCTAGCATTCAAGATTGATTTTATCAGTCTTAATAAATTGAAAGAAACAAAGAACTGTTTGTTCATTTCACTGTGAATACAACAAGTTTGGAAGTTCTCAGCAGTTTCCACCAAATATAGCACCAAATTGCATTTAAGGTCCCTCCCTCACTCAACTTTTTTGACAGCGTTGGATAATTTTATGGTAATGGCGAATTCGTCACCTGAGTCTCATTTCCTAAGAAGAGAGAATGAAAAGAACGAACAACAGTAAGGGTAGTTCTATACTACATTTCTTTTTGATTTGGTAGGACAGTAAAAAAGAAAGTAACATTCTATTGAAATGATTCTACGAGAAAATAGACGGTTGTTTCGGTTTATTTTAGGCTTGTTTAGTCTCCCAATCTTTCAATCTTTCAAGGTGATAATTTTTGTCGGTAATATTTTCGACAGTTTTTTGAAACACTGCCATCTATTTCCCGAAACCGCGAAATGTACACAAAATGAACTGAACATTTATTGTCGCACCTGTGCTCATAAAATAATTGCACAGTGAAGGTGGTTTACAGGTGTCGCCAGGGGAGTACAGCATTTATTATGGTAGTAATAGTCGTGGAATAATATTTGTTATTTGAATGGTCTATATTTAATCAAAGATTGCATTCAGAAATGCGTCTATGTAGCACTTGAACCAGACAGCCTGTTGAAACAACTCCCTGTGCACGCACAGTATAACTGCCAACTCTTGATAACTGTACACACACACACACAAGGAATATATGGCCGGTGTCACTGAGTCAACAAATTATCTGTCGTTGGATGGTTACTTGGATATAATCTTTCATTCATTTTTAAGCAACTGATCAGATGTTGGTGGGTATTCAGTCAGGTAACTTTTTCTTCAGTAGTCCTATTGACAAACATTTTCTCTAGTAGGCTATATTTTCTTGTTTGATGAAATCTGCGAAAAAAATTATTTCATGGTAGCCTAGGCCTAGGCTAGGCCTAGATGAACTTTACAACCAATGGGCCCAATTAGGCCTTGCAAATGAAGTTCTGTATTAGCCTTACTCTAGTTTGAATTCATAGCCTTGACCAAACCTTTCCCTCGACTTGTAACAGCGGCTAGGATCACTGGTAAAAACGGAAGATAGCTATCAGGTTTGTTCTCAATCCTATTTGCATATAGGCCTAGTTCATAAATGCTATCCGACATGGGCTAGGCCTAGCTGCCTGTAGGGACAGATGACTTTATTTGGCAGAATGTTGTTGAAAGCTTCCCCCAGTTGAAGGTACGTTAATAATGAATATTTCCGAATATGACTGAGCGAAAAAGTTACATCTACTGAAATATTATTTCACTTAATTTAGTAGCTGTGGGGCAGAACAAAATTACGCACCATCGCTGACGGCTGATTCAAAATTTTCCAATTCAAACAAGCATTGTATGCTATGCATGTCACCATAGTTTTTATTTTAGTTTTTACACTCGATGAAACAGAAAATAGCCGACTATCCATCAACGTTTTACACCGACAGTGAGGTTGGTCCTGAACAGTCGTTTGTCCCTGCCCTGGTTTCGAAATGAGGCACATATGCCAGTAATTAACGATCGAAATTCTGTCCCTGCACTTTGCGAAGCAATTCAAAATATGTACTTTCATTACACGTAGAAGAGAGAGTGGGGGTGGGGGGGGGGGGGGTTCTCTGGGCAAGTAGCCCATCAGTTTATAGTATCTCTTGAAAATTCTGAAAAAAGTGTTGCCTAGATTTGTTACAAATTTTTTATTATTCCAAACGACGATATGCCAGCAACTGCCTAGCAATCTCATTGCATTAAACTATACTTGCTTTGTGTGGGAATTTTGTAAGAATTATTACTAAAAGGGCCTACATTTTTTTTTTCTTTTTTGTTGAGAACAAATGGCTCAAAATGGATTGAGCTATTTAAAATATTAAAACAAAATACAGCAGTCTTTAGCTTATCTTTAAGTTCAAGTGAGACACGTAGGCTAGAAATTAAGTTGTTTCAATCAAAATGTTTGTTTACCGGTGTTTTGAGAGAAGAGTGGTATAACTAACTTTTTGTGCCGAAGCTTGAAGCCTTAGGCCTAAACAGAAATATTCTTTTAGAGACATCAAGTTACGTTTGCTCCTTAAATTAACAGATTATAAATAAAACACTATCAAAGTCTTTTAAGGTTTTCCGAGCCGATTATCTATCAATGTTTTACACCTACAGTGAGGGCGGCATGAACTGTCGTTTGTCTCTGGTTTCGAAATGCCGCCTGCAAGTATTCAACGATCAAAATTAGATCATTGCACATTGCATAGCAGTAGATGCCCTCTCTATAATTTCAGCTCAAGAAGTATTTAAGTAGAAAAAAACAAAACATTGAGATGACGTCTGACAGACACCAGCTTACATCAATTAATTTAAAAAGTTTTCAACAATATGTATTTTTCTTAACATTGAGGCTTGAACTCGGGCTGTTCGTTTTAATAAAAAACACAATTTCTCGTGCTTCTTTTTATTTACTTTAGAACAAATGCATAAGGGGTTAATAATTATAAACATTTTTTTTTTGGGGGGGGAGGGGTCTTTAAGTTTTTGTTAATATGGTGAATTCCCACCCAAAATCAATTCTGATAGGCTAATTAAAAAATAAAAGAGGTTTTTTGAAGTTTGGTAGCAGTGTCCATTTACCCCTTTACCCTTTTACTTATAAAATGTTAATCCCTCAGTGCATATGAAATATGTAATTATCTCAAGTCATCATACTATTTTTAATTAAAATAATTAGACTTAACTCTAAAAATGTGTTTAGCAATTAAACATTTACTTTTCCTCCACTTTGTAAACAATTGTAAATTCAAAGTATGTTAAGCGGTTAAACACTAAATCTTTCATATTTAAACGTGTTTAAAAACGAGTTTTTTAGTCACTGAACACGCGTGTTTAGCACGTATTCACAAAGCGCAACCAAAAGTGTGAAGAAAATCATTTAATTCTTAAACTTCTTTTTAGAGTGTACCGAGTCTTTTTTCTTGGTCAAGAAACGATTGATATATAACACAGTGGAATTGATTTAAAATAAAAAAAAATAAAGAAAACGCAGTGAAAAACTTTAATAATTTTCTCGTTACTTATCTTTAAAACTATTCATCTTAAAAATATGACAATATTCGCTTAAAATATCATGTTATAGGAGATCTTTTCCTTATTTCTCAATGTTTACAAGCTCACATAGTTGTGTTATACTTATTGTATCACACTGTACATTCCCCGGCAAAATCTTAATTTGTTTTTGTTTTTACTAACTTTTATCTTTTCCTCGCGTAAATATTTGTAAATAATTATCGTTCTAAATGTCTCTCCAATCTACACGCCTATCACGATATCTTATTTCATCATTTTCTCTAAATTCTTTTCTCAAATTCACTAAAGATTTGTGGTATATTTCTCCTTTCAATCCAATCCACTGTTTTATTTTACTTTACAGATTTCCATTTCATCTGTGTGGCTGTATAAATGCTACAGTACAGTGGACCTGCGTGGCGGGAATCATCTCCAGTTAAAATCCAATCTCTCTATACCAGTCCTCACTACACTCAACGAGCTAGTGATAGACACTGAAGGTGAAGACAGAGAAATAACATCAGAAGAATTTACAGGCATCTTACAGTATTCATCAAAGTGTCTGGCGTTGAAGGAACTGTGGTAAGTATTGTAATTAAAATGTTAGTAATATAAATGAAACTGTAAGAAATAAATTGGTGTAATGTTTAAATACGTCATTAACACGTTATTTTAGCGGGACTGACGGTTCGGCAGGAAAGTTTTAGACAGTGTACAAAAATAATATTTTATACTAGGAAATCCTACAGTAAAAGCTATAAAGGTAGTTTGTTTCAGACAGGCCTGTATAAATAATTACAAGTAAAAATGTTGGGTGCAGCTTTATGTAAAACGTTAACATGATAAAAATATTAACATCGAGACGTTTAATTTCTAAATGTTATCAATTTAGTTTAAAAGTAGGGTAGGAGAAAGATGATTCATTAAACACTTTTGTAAAAAAGTGTAAATTTGTATCTGGAATTTGAATTAAATGTAAATTACTCAATTCTTCTAAGGCAAAAAAGCAAAACCTGTCATATAGAGTTTATAACATTGACAAAGTCAATGAAATTATCACATGATTGCTTAAATCAGTTTATCAGGATGGCTTATATAAAAAAAAATTATGTAATTAAGGGATAACTTACAATTTAAAAAAACGGCCTTCTGAAAGTAGAGTATTTACTGAAACAAATAAACAATTACATCAAAATGGTGTATCACTGAAATAAATCATTATATTGGATAAAAACTCTTTTCAGGCTGAATTTTATAAAATAAATAAATGTCAAATAAAAAAAGATTAACAGAAACCAAAGTTTTAACATTGTTTTTTCCTTTCCTTAGACAGTTTACAAAATTAATATTTATTGCTAAAACATCCAGTACCACAGTTTATACATGTAGTTTGCTTGGGCTTGATGTATGCCGTATAAATAATCATTATTAAACATTAAACTAGAATGTAGTTTTTGTGAAACAGATATTACATTTTAATAGGGCAACGTTTAATTTTCTATTTTTCGAAATAATGAAAAACTAGGAAAGGTGTAGTATTGTGAATTCTACACTTTTGTAAAAGGGTAAATGAATATTTGAGATTTTCATTTAATATAGCGTTCGTTAACTAACTTGAATAGATAGTTAAAGGGCAAACAGAACAACTTGTATAGAGTATCAATAATTGATGTTTTTTTCAGCTTTTACACAAGTTTCTTTTATAACTAACTACTCTATTTTACAATGGTCAATATCAGGGATAAAGAACAAGGGAAACCTTGCAAAAAAAAAAAAAATGTCCCTTCTTAATTGGCAACATGTATTTATTTGGGAATTTTACAACAACATCCACCAAATGTAACTATAATATACACAAAGTTGGTACCTAAGTGAGGTAAATTATTAAATTTCAAAACAGTTTTTTTTCGCTCCAGTTTTAAGTTTGTAAAGGTAAATAAAGAATTGGAAAAAGAATTCTTTAACCGAAATAAGCAAGGAGACTAAAAATTTATTCCAATGGCAAAACTAATTTTTAAACATAATTTATAACTTGAAGCTTGTAATCTTTCAGTTATTTTACCTAGAAAAAGTCTCTTTCTTACCATACAATTAAAAGATTACACTCAAGTGATTTTACAAGCTTGTCACAAGACAGCTTTAATGTGTGATGGAATCGAAATTTTAATTTAAATTAGAGCCAAAGTATCATAATAACACCTTCAGTCAGTAACATGCATGTTATGGGCAAAAAAATATTTTTTGCTTTGTGCTGCTCAACTATTTAATTTATAATTTGATAAAATTATACGGTTGTAGTAATTTACACCAATCTCATGACAAAAAAGAGACGAACATCAAGCATGCAATCAATCTTTCCAGTGTACAGACAAAACAGGTCAAACTTTATCCTTACATATCAAAATATTGCACAGAAATAATCCTTGATAGCTGTAATTGTAATATATGTCATTCATTTTAAATTGAAATCATAGTTTTACTTAAGCTTACTGTGATAAACAATTGTGCTAATATTAATTTATTGAACTAATTTATTGTTTTTCATAATTTTTCTAGTATTATTATGATATTTTTGTAACTTCAAGGGAATTATACTTTAATATAAAGGTCGAACCATCATTACTATAAATGTTAAGGATTTAAGTGTGTTAAATACGGTAAGTCTTCTGAGTCCTGAAAACTTAGCCTTAATTTCAATTATATTTGTCGAAGCTATTTAAAACATCCCCCATAGTTTCACACATTTGCCAAGCAATAAAACTGTTTTTCTTCCAAGTTAACCAACAAAGCAGGTCAAATTGTTCCTACTTTTTCATAACACTGTGCATAAAAGTTTTAGTACTTCTAATTATGCCCGTCAGGTGCTAGATTACTGCAGTACCTAGTAACACATGTACTTTATTATACACACACTGTTTACAGAACAAGACACTGAACTTTAAATGACCTTTATAAAAGAAACACCTGTCAATATATACAACTAATAAGAAAGAGAAAGTATTTACATAACAATAAATCAACAGCCAGGTGTGTGAACAACATCTATGACATGACAACAATATAAAAGTTTGATAATAAGGAACACGACGTTGACCTTTCCATTGATAGGTTATGATATACAGCAGTGTGAATTGGTCAATATTCTCGCTTACTGTAAAATAAAGCGAAATCATGTTGTATATAACTATATACAATACTCGTAAAGGGAAAGAATTATACAATTGAATTAGTCTTTTTACTAAGATGATAAAAATTTTATACGGAGACGACAAGATTAATTTATTAACCAGCAATGCTTACGTTTATTTCCATGTAAGCTAGCATTAAGTTAAACGCAAAACTACATTTTCTTTTATGTTATAAATATTTCTGTATAAATGAATAATCTACTGAATCTTTCACTGTGTCATCTTTCTTCTATCAGGTTCTGTTACTGTCTGCTGCCACCATCCGTCCAGACTGGGTCTATTTCTGTTCTTAGATCAAGAAACGTCGAAGGTAACATACAGTCTATTATACTGTGTAATGAAAATAAATGAAATGTACGTTAAATGATCACAGGAATTGTCACTGCTGTGTCGCGAATAACAAATAAATTCTACACACTATAAATAAAAGTATTTTAGATGAAAGTAAAGGTATTATATATTTGAAGTGATTTTCGTTTCAGGTTTGATATTTGATTAAATTTTACTAGATGAGAAAATGTAAGCAGCTAAAACAAATAAAACCGATACGATTAAGTTAGACTGAGTTGATTGGCGTAATTGAATTGAATATTTTAATCTGATATCCAACACTGGATATTAAAACAATCGTTTCCATGGAGATGTCATTATCTTTGTATCTATATCTCAACTAAGTATCAAAGAGTAGAATGGATAAAAAGATAAGTCATTACAATTCAAAAATATATTGAAGGCATTTTCAGTTTAGGGTGAATAACTTTAGCAAAATTAAAAAGAAATTTTATTTATGTGATTAAAATAAGACATTTAGATGTAATACATATATTTTATATAACCTGACTTCAATGTTGAAAATCTATTTAGAATAATTTAGTATTACTTACTGTATTGATAAATAATGAATTAATGCTCATAATAAATATTTATTAAGCAGTGTATATTTGTTTGTTCATAACAGGGGTGACGGGATTACAGTATTATTAAATGACATTACAGTCATCACAAACAATCTGTCTGGAATGTTACAATACGACGCATAAAAAACTGTGTCAAACGAGGGTTGGATTGAATAGAGTGTAGATATATGTAAATGCTGTGTGAGTTATATATACATGACACTGTGTGTGTCTTAAGATTTATAATAGTTGACCCGCATTTTTATTTTCTATTTTCTATTTTCCATACATTACAACCAAACACATTTTACTCAAAAAACAGGTTAGGCCAATCTTAATTAAGAATGTAATACGGTATGCAATAAAAAGTCAAAAACAATTATTTCGCCTACTTTTCAAACAGGTTGGAATTCTAAACATGTTTCGATTACAACTAAATAATTCACAACTAAACATGTTTTAAAGCGAAATGTTTAGGGAATCAGACACTTGTATACACGCGTCTAAAAAGAGGGGTAAAAAGTGTTTAGAAAAAGCTGTCCCTGCGTTTATAACCCTGTACTTATTTAACTTGAATATTATTTTGTCTTGTTTCTTGTCTATTACAGTCACCTGGCGTCCTACCTATGCGCCTAATGTTTATCAACTGAATCTACAGTCCTGTCGCTGGGAGGTTAGTAACATTGAATTACTTACCCTAAGTCTAGCAACATTAATTTGTGAAGTTGGCGTTTAAATATGATCATAATCATGACCATGTAAATATAAGTCTCACGAGAAGTGACGTACGGAGGATTTCTCTGTTCAGGGGGCTATGTAGTATGCTGAGAGAACACAAGCTTAGGGTAGGGGTATCTCCCTCCTCTTTGAATTTTTGAAAAATTAGATGTCCTAGTATGCCATCTGATGCTATGTATGCATCCTTTTAAAAGTAAAATTTGGAGTGTTAAAAATGTCCGTATTTTTCTGAACCAAAAAAAATTCAAAAACCAAAAACAATGGTATCACATAGGGGCCGGGAAGACACAATCCCGTTCCTTTAAAAAAAATTGGAGAAATTGGGGGTCCCCACATGCAATCTGGTGCCACATATATCACCTTTTAAAGTGAAATTTACGTCGCTTAATTACGTCTAAAGGATATAAACAAACAAGTGGCATCCGTGAGGAGGGAGGGGGACTACCAATTGCAACCCCCAATTATGCCACTGCCCATAGGGATATCTTTAAGATTATAACTTACGTAAACGCTAGAACAATATAAATGGATAAAGACGGAATTATTTTTAAGAGACTTAGAAACAAGTTTTTTAATAAAACAAAAAGGCATTCAGGGAATCTTTCTCCAGCATGATTTTAACAGTAGTCTGATAACCACGAAGTTCTCTGATATTTTGATGGGACTTTAAACCTGGCTGTAAGTTGAAAAAGAAGATAATATTGCACTTAATGGTCATTCCACTATGATACCGGTACGAAGACAGTGTAAACATTAGAAGTGGTAAGGTAGGGTACACTGGAATATAGGGCTGTAACTCAATTGGTGACTGTCGGCCTATATCCTGGCACCCCTTTGTTCCTACACTAGTATGTTTTGACACCCATACCTGTATTTGTCAAATCTGTTTGTCGAAATACATGATTATCGGAGTTAGACATGTCGAGAAATACGAAGGCAGGGATATTGGATGTAACCGTGTAAACTAATTAGCTATTAAAAAGCACTTGGCCAGTTGAAGTTCTTTAATTGACATTTCATGTGACGTAATTACCAATAACCAGTAATTAATTTCGCAAATATGGGCAATAAGTTACACTTGTTTAATAGCTTACAAAGAGTGATAGTTTCTCTAAAAGGGCACATACTCATCTAGGAATGATTCTTACATTTTTTGCCTTAACAAAAACGTTTAGTATACACTTTTAATTTGTAACATTAGAAATGAAAACATTAGTTGATCGGCCTCAACTTCAGTACTCTGTTATAAGTTCAATACTCCTTTGGTATCATTGTTTAAAGGCCCAGTTCTCTAACCCCAAACAGTATCAATTCTCACAAACTCACGTAGGCCCCTCCGAAAATTGTCTGAAGTTCATTGTCATCCAGATACAATCTCAGTTAATTGCTTCAAGGCGAGTATAGAAAAACTTGATTTATACAATCAAAACACTCTCAGTACCGTTCATGCTGTGTAATATAAGCTTTGGTACTCTGCATTTTTTGAATTAGCTGTCAATCAAAGATTTGAGCCAATTGAGAATTCCGATACCCCTGTACCAAAACTGTAGGGTGGGGTGAGAGGTTTGGCCCTTTAAAAGAGTGTGCTATGATTATCAAATAGTGAAAATAACGCTACTTCCACTAAAATCTCAACCCTGAGATTCCCTCCTGTACCCCAGCAAATGTATTTCATGTAATATTTGTTAAGTCCCCCATCTTCTACACATCAACATGTAATAATTGCTAAATTGAACTGTAATTAAACTACCGGTCCGCAGTATTTGCTGGCGTTTTATTTTCATTTTCTGAAAATTGTCAGAGGTTGTTTGAAAAACCAAATTACAGTTATTACTAGCTACTACTATTACTAGAAAACACTGAGTAGTGCTCGCTTTCTTTCCTTTTGTTTTTTAGCAAACAATTATCTTTTTCTGGACCTCGTCGATGTTTGTAACAGTAATACATACATATGAACAAAATGGTAGGAGTAAGTGATACTGTTCTGAGATCACGTTTCATGTCGTCTGCACATTAGAATACATATAGCCCACCTCTTCTATATGAATGTCGTCAGCCAACCAGCATTTAGCATTAGTGCGTCTGACCAGAAAGTCCATAAATTACACTGTAGGGGCGAACTGAACAATGTATTCGAATAATAAATTTTGAAATAATATTTGATTATATCTCGTTCAAATTAAGGCTTGGACCCGACGAAAAAAAAAAGGGGGGGGGTTCAGTGGGAAAAGTACGGCTCAATCCTGGTAAGGGATTCATGAAAAAGTACATGATTATCTTATTTTTCGGGGGAGGGGGCGGGGGTGCAAAAAGCCATAAAGTTTGAAGTATGCACAAAGTCAGCCTGGTCCTCTGTGAACAGCACGGAATTTCCCCTTCCCAAATATCAACGCCATCAGCGTCCGTCCGACGCGGACTTCCCGCTACAGAACACGTGCTTTCTTGTTGGAAACTGTTTTGCAATTTCCCGACGCACCCAGCAACTGTTCCTCGGTATGGCACGCCAAAAGGCTCACCAAATATGATGATGTTCTAAAAATGCACGTTCATGTACTAAAATTACACGTTCATGTACCAAAAATATACGATGATGTACTAACTTCATATGATCATGATGTAAATTTACACCATCATGTACTAAAACCATAAGTTCATCATGTTAAATGTTACGTTGTTCATGTAAAATCACACGTTGTACATCTAAAAACACACGTTGTACATGATTTTTTACGATCATTTACTGGCATTTAGTACAATCATGATCGTATGAAATCAGTACATGTACGTATGAAATCAGTACATGAACGTATGAAATCAGTACATGATCGTAAGCAGTTAGTACATGAACGTGCACTTTTACTACATCAAATTCGGTGGGCCTTTTGGCGGACTTCTGGTACGCCGAAAGGCTCACTCTGTATGGCGAGCGGAAGATACAAATATAACATGATGATCTTACGTTTTTACATGTACAACATGATGACCTTAAAGGGCCAGTTCTCTCATCCCAAACAGTACCAATTCTCCAAACCTTCTTACTGAAGCCCCTCCCACAATTATCTGAAATTCATTCTCATCCAGACACAATCTCAGTTTATTGCTTCAGGATGAGTATAGAAAAACTCAATTTATATAATGAAAACACTCTCAGTACCGTTCATGCTGTGTAATATAAGCTTTGGCACTCTGCATTGTTTGAATTAGCTGTCAATCAAAGAGCTGAGCCAATTGAGAATTTCAGTACCCGGGTTCCAAAATTGTAGTTTCGGGTGAGAGGTTTGGCCCTTTAAGATGTACAACGTGTGATTTTACATGTACAGCGTAACATTTAACATGATGAACTTATGGTTTTAGTACATGATGGTGTAAATTTACATCATGATCATATGAAGTTAGTACATCATCGTATATTTTTGGTACATGAACGTGTAGTTTTAGTACATGGACGTGTAATTTTAGTACATCATCATATTTGGTGAGCCTTTTGGCGTGCCATACCTCGGTACCTCGGGATTATGTCATAAGACATGTGGGAAATGAAAGGAATAAACGCACGACATTAATATTCATGGAAAGTGTTGTCTTGCAAGTGCATTGACAGTGTCATGTGACTGATTTATCTATGGACTTGCTTGTCAGGTGCCTGAATAGCATAGAGTGAGCTGTGATTTGGCCAAATAATAACATCCTGGATTTAGATGGAATCCCTCAGGTTTTTTTAACATTTTAAAAAGCCAAATTTTAAAGGTGTTTCTTATGAAAATAGTCATGCACTTAATAACTTAAGAAATATCACGTCAGAAAGGGTGTACTTACACCTTCACTTACGAGGGTCAAAATGTGAGGGGGGGGGGGCAGGGGATAAGTGTTGTCCGAATTCATAATTCATGTTGAAAATATATTTTCATTTTCATCTGTTCATCTGTCTCATATTGCCGAAAAGAATGCTCTGCTCATGCAGCATCGTGAGCGCATTCCCTTGTTAGGCTCGTTTCTCTCTCAAACTTCGTAAAATTTTGCACTTGCCCAAGGTATTATTACTAAATTCCAAGTAGGTATCAACATTATAAGAGTGCCTTTCAAGCCCTCTTTTTATTCAAATTAATTTTTTTTTTTTAAGTTTTAATCTTATATCATTTAATGAAGTGAACAATTTTGCAGCTCAACGTATCACAAACCTCGTTCATTATGTTTATCTGTGCGATTTGTTTTTTTCGATTGAAGATAAAGTTTTATGTTTCCCAGCATGCATTACACGGCTGATGTTCAATCAAAAGCAGAATGTGCCCCTGATATTGTGTAAAATATTATAAACATGATCTCGTTACACATGAACCATTATATTGTAATTCGACCCTTTTCAATTACGGCTTACAAATAAAGGCATGCTACGGGCCCATCATCAGAGAGCGAGGAAACCCAGTGACGATCTTGCTGGTCGGGCCCAAATATGGGCCTTCCGAATTTAATTTGTACATAAAGTGTCTTTATTTGAAGGCTACTATCAACTATTATCCTTTGACCCTTGCAAAGGACAGGCAGTATGTTCATCACACAATTATCTATTGATAGATTTCTTTTGAACTCTCTGCCGCTGCTAAAACTGATGTTTGTCTGCATACATCTGCCGTAGGTTAGGTTTTGACAGAACTCCATTAATGGCAGTAGGTGAGACATGTAATCCAGGACAACAAACTCACATTAACATTTTGCTTAAGGCTCAGTTCGTACTCAGTCGCCGACCCCAATGCGGAACGGAATTTTTGACCGCAACGGTTGCGGCGACTAGGGTCAACAAACTTTTATTGTGCGCTTCTGATCCGCATTGAGTGCAGAAGATGGTTTCCATGGTTTTACAGTCGTTCCAAGTGTACGTGCGTACTGCACAATCCGTTCCTGATCCGTTCTAGATAAACCGATTTTATCGTTTTCCGCTTTGCGCGTCTCAATTAACAAGTTGAAAGACCTGTCTGCATTGTGATAAACACATAGGAGAATAAAGAACCGATATATTAGATGCGGATACATAATGGCTTGATGAAAAAATGATTGAGAAAGTAAGAAAGTATCGAAATTTGTACGACAGCAGTTTGGATCAGTACAGAGACTTTCAAAGAAATGAGCACTTCTGGATTGCTATAGGCTGGACGAAGGGGTACTACAGATGGAAGTATTTGAGAGACAGATATACTAAAGCAAATTGATCTAACGAGGGACGTAGTGGAGACCCGGGTGGCAAAAAGTTTAAGTGGGAGTATTATGATTTAATGACCTTCCTGTCTGATCATGTGAAACATCGTGACACTGACAGCAACACTCCAAGGTGGGTATCAACCACGTTTAACGTGGGCCTGGAACTCTAGAGAAGGGGACATGAGAAGATCACGTATATCCCCCCAAGAAATATGCCCTAATGATGTTATGGCTCAGAAAGAAGTACAGAGGGACACAAGGGTAGGAAGATCATTAAAATTGGGGCATTGAAAGTTCTTTCCGGACCACCATCCTGAGGGAAGGGGAAACTAGAAAATTTTGAGTGTTGGAGGGTCCTTAGATGCAATTTCGTGGAATTTTGAGCCAATATTCCTCAAAATTACTGCAAATTTTAACATTTTTCTACAAAAGAAGCAACTAAGGGGGTTTCGTCTTTGAATTACCAAAAGGGGCGGAAGTAAACTTCACGACACTTTGATGACGGGGGGGGGGGGGGTGGCCCCGTCCCGCTTCCTAAGCCTGTGCAAACATAGTGAAACGTTTTACTTTTAACGACTCGAGGCCTAAAATAGGTACATAGCCACTCCAACAACCCTTCTGCGTGTATGCCTCGATACCCGTCCTATTAGTTGCTCCGGGGAAGGGAGATACGTAGGCTATACGCTTGTTGAAAGCGCATATAGGTTCAGTAAGTCAGTGGTCATAGTGACTCAATAAACTGAACCGTCTCACAGTTCTTCACCTTGGCGGTCACCAGCTAGTGACATGCCCGTAGCCAGACAAGGTATAGGAGGGACCCAACCAACGGGCCTACGTGGGGCCCATCATGGTTTATCTGTGGACTCCATTGGATTTTCATGGGTAGGGGGTAACCATGTGTGTGGGACCCATGTGGGTGTTATTTGGGTAATGTATGGGCAGAGGATCGTGGGTTAATAATTGGCTAACTTTAATAGGGCCCATGTGGGTTAAACCTGGTGATGTATGGGCAGAGGTTAATGGGTAAATGATAGGCTAATCTTAAAGGGACCCATGTGGGTTTTGTGTTGGAAGATGTTTGTGGGTGAATGATGGGCTGACTTAAATGGGCCCATGTGGGGTTTGAAATTTGTTCTGCATGGGCATTTGTTCGTGGGCAAAAAATGGTCTAACTTTAATTGGGCCGGCCAAATTATGAAAATTATAAGTATAGTTTCTTTGAGGGGATTGACCCTTTGCTTCAGAAAATGTTGGTCCTACGTATTTTATCATATTTTGTTTTCGGACTAAGCATGAGGGAATTTTTGGCGAAAACAAATTGAGAAAAGTATATGTTTAGAATGGTGTGAAGTTATATTGGAACACCAGGTTAATATACCTTTCATCTTTATGGAACATTCCGAATTTTTCAAAGGAAATTTTTGTGTTTATCACTTAATTCAGATCTAATTGAAGTAAAGTTAGTCTGGCAATTGTGAATTCTTGCAAAAAATCATGTTTCTGAACTGCTGGCATTAGCAATGCCGGTAGCTTTTTAGGACTTGAAGAAGGAAAGTTACATCAGATTTTTCGTTGATAACCTAGTGGGATCAACCTCAGCTAGGTTAGCCCGGGTCCAACTGGGCCGAATTCAGTCCATCTGGGCAAGCCCAGTTGGGGACCAACTAGGGACACCTGGCAAATACTTTTTTTCCAAGCAGAGGTCTAGCATGTAGCCTAGAAAGGCCCAGATGGGGCCCCACTTCAGCCCAGCTGGGTAAGCCCAGTTGGGGCTCAACTGTGAACACCTAACAAACGGTGTCCGCAACTTAACCGCAGAGTATGAATTAAAACGCGGATTATACAGGTGCAGAACATTTCCGTTTGAGGTGGACGATAAGCCACATCAAAATGAGTAGTATGAACCTAGCTTAACACGTCCTTACGTTTGTGTTCTACCGGAAATCACAGAGCTATATTTTTTTTCCATGTGGCAAGTATTAGCAGCCACCAAATATTTCGAGTGGGTCAGGTGTTTGTCAGTGTTTGAGATTGACGTCGTGAACAAGGAGAAAACGGGGCCGACCCGCGCCATCCCAGGAAAAAAAAAAGAAAAGGAAAGGGAAGAAAAGAACAAAAAGCAACAGAAACGGGAGAAGAAAATGGAAGAGGGAAGGGACAGTTAAAGCACCCCTGTGTCAGTGCTATTTGAATCCAACCCAAAACCAATAAGTCAAAAGTTTTACAACGGGCTTTCAAAAGGGTGATTTCAAGCCTGGGGAGGGTTATGAGGTGGTGAGCGGGGCCCAACTTTTGGAAAAAGTGCATTTTTAAAGGTCTCTTGTGATGGCATTTCATGCAATCTAGCATACAAAAGACAAAATTTTCTGCATTAAAAACTGATGGAGAATGTGCAAATTTTAATCCCGTGAAACATTTCTTTCTCTTCTTTAATTAAACGTCAGATTTGGATGACTAAACGAAACGCCCTCCCTCATACATGACATAAATATATTTCCATTCGTAACGGAGTCACAACAGAGCATCAAGGCAAACTCGACTAGTTAACTGCTCCACCCGCGGGTGCTTTATTGGGAAGCACAATCTACTTGGTCAGCTGGGCAACCGATTTTAGTGGCAATCATAATACCAAGTGGTAGGAAAGCCCACCCCCCCCAAAAAAAAACCCTCCAAAATCGAGAGGGATTTGACCCAACCTAAATGTGAATCTCACAGGTGCACATCAGCTATAGAAATAGGGCACTGTGCCACGACCAACGACCAGGTAGGTCTTGGTTGTTAGTCTTTAAGGTCAAAGGTGGAATTTTGTCAACTTAGTGTAGGCAACCTCCACTCGGGGCCTTAATCAGCGGCTATTAAGTGATGGCGCTATACACCCTGTGTAGCTTTGATATTATGCATACATAGTAACTTCGTTCAAACTTACAAATTAAGATATAGTCTTTTTTGAGATCACGTGTACACTATTGAAAAAGACACCTGACTTGTACGGATGCCTGCCCTTTCGACGCACATAATTAAAACTGAATATTTACTCCAAAAGGTAAAAAATTACTCGAAAGAGATGTTGGCCCATATTGCATTCCATGTAAAGGGATTCCTTTCACCATAAACCCTAAGAGAGTGTTTAATTAAATTGAAGTTTTTTTTTTTGTTATAAATCCATCCTTTGCTATCACATTGCTTTCAGATATGCACTCAAACGCCACTTGGAAAAATACCGGTAGCCTACAATTGAGAGACATTAGTTCCCCAAATTTTATATAAACTAACACTCCTTTTACACCAACATTATTGGCGGTGCATAACCGTTATGAATACTCCGGACATAATTTGCCAAAAGAAATTGAGAAAAGAGATTAAACGGTATAGATTTTTGACATAACTCCAGCATTTAACTGGACATTAAGTATATAGAATCTGGCCAAAAATTTACTTTTTAATTAATTTCACCCTGACGTTGAACCTTTGTCTTTTCTACGTGACACATTGAGTTGGTGTGACGTAAAATCTCAAATAACTAATCACCCCCTTTCTCAGTAGGCCCGTGATATCAGGGAATAATTTATGCAGTACCGCATCGCAATTTGCTACACAAACAGGCCAAATTGCTACACAAATGAGAAATTGTGTAGCTTTTTTTGTGCATATTCCTTGCATTTTCACAAAGAATGCGTGAAAGACAAAATCCTCAAAACTGCTACGCAAAAATTTGAATGCTAAATTATTCCCTGGATATGCTGATAAAATATACGTTGTGTATTGAGTGTTTTGACTAGTTTGTTGTAAAGGTAGTGTGACAAGCAAAACGTTTACGGTTCCTTGATATACCTCTTCAGAGTTTGTTTTCTGAACTCTTAATTCAGTCATTTTGATGTGATGCATATGTACAGGTGAAATGTAGAAAGCCTGAGTTAGTTAGTCAGTTAGGCAAGATTTAACGACACACCAACCACGAATGTGTTATATACTGTCATACTGTTTAAATATTCTTCAAGTCCCCCCGTTCAATCGCCTCTTACGACAGACGGGGAATGCCGTGGGAATATTCTACAACCCCCAGCCAACAAGGGGACAGCCAGTGAGGGACTCCCTTGGTTTTGTGGCGCCGACAACCCGCCAGTAATGGGATGATTAATCACGGGCTTACGTTGGCATTTTTTAGGCGTTAGTCGGGGAGAAACTTTTCGCCACACACGACCTCCTCAGACCACCTGGATGCAGTTTTTCGTCACACCCCGGACCCGCATGAGAAATTGGAATGATTGAAACAACATATAAAAGCACATGTATTCCAGCAGTTAAATTATGGACGGATGTATCCTTTAGACTGAATATTTACTTCAAAAGGCCAAAAGTGACTCCTTTCACTTGCATTTTATTCACTCGAAATATATGTTTGTCCTTATTGCATTCCATTTAAAGGAATTCTTTTCACTATTAAATCCTTAGAGAGTGTCTAATAAAATTAAAGTTATTTTTTGTTATGAATCAATCCTTTGCTATCACATTGCTTTCAGACATGCACTCAAACGCCACTTGGAAAAATACTGGTAGATTACAATTGAGAGACATTAGTCCCCAAATTACATATTAACTAACACTCCTTTACACCGCCATCGTTGGGAATGCATAATCTTTATGAATACTACCGGCATTAGTCTAAAGAAATACCCTGGTGATTAAACGTTATAGATTATTTTTGACATAACTCCAGCATTTGTCTGGACATCAAGTATGTAGATTCTGACCCAATATTTTACTTTTTAATTAATTTCACTGGACCTTTGTCTTTTCTATAAGTGACATTAAAGAATACATTGAGTTGGTGTGACGTAAAACCCTAATTAACTAATTACCCTACTCTCTCAGTAGCCTAAGCAGTGATATGCGGATAAAATATACGTTGTGTATTAAGTGTTTAAAATGAGACTAGTTTGTTTTAAAGGAATTGTGACAAGCAAAACGTTTATGGTTCCTTGATAAACCTCTTTAAAGTTTGATTCTTTTATGCAGAAAGTTGTTTCTTATAGGGGTGTGACGGATCTGGAATTTTAAGATCCGACCGGACAGGATTTTACCGGACAGGGATAGTAACCTATGCCAAAGCACTAACGTTGCACCTTCGAATGCGACAAATGCAGACTGTGAATAACCACAACAGTAACTTGGCAATTCAAATTTGCTTTCGTTTATCTGCGCTGCTTCGACATAGGATAACATTTACCAGACTAAGTGAACCAATGTTCACCGTCACGTGGTAACAATCACAAATATGCTCTTTCAAGGCGTATGACCCCCTCCTCCTGTTCCGCCGAACGTCAATAACGCGCCAAGATCGCAAGATTGGCGGCGGATACCAGAGGGCTAATGTTAAACATCTGCAATACTGAGATGCCCACGGGGCAGAGGTCGAGCAGTCAGCTTTGCAGTAGCGTATCGCGAAAGATTTTAGTAATGAACTCATCTTCACGTTTGTAAAAATTACGGTGCTCGTCAATTTGAGTTTCATCTAATCATTACTTTAAAGAAAGTAGATCAACTTCGATGGTCTAGCATTGTTTTTCCATGAAAAAAAAAAAAAAACAGTGAGGTTTGACTACATTCCGGGTTAGTATATCACCCACACAATCTTTAAACTCCACCATGAATTCTCATTGAAACTGACGATAAGACTGACTGAATTACTAAAATAATGGTCAGGTATTTCGTAAGATACATCAATTGTGTTGGTTAAATCCAGGGATGGATTGTGTAACTAGCGCCTTAAAAGAAAATTAAAAGAGAGAGAAAAAAAAACAAACAATAAAAAATAATAATTTAAGAAAGTATTCTTCAGGTTTTCTTGTTATTTGAAAATAGATTTATTTGAAGTGCAGTTAAATCTCATCTAAAAGACGAGCTACATTCTTTTGTGTCACAACAACTACAGAGCAAGTGTTCTGTTTGTAGTTCGACAATAGTTTGCACAGCTGTTGTTAAAGCAATTTAGAAGAACCAACTACCGTGGACTAACGGTGTACTCTACCAACACATTTAGAGAAAAAAATTGCCACCAATCAGTATTAATATACACTTAGTCTGTTATCGATATCTTCAGAGTGTCACTTATGGTACGACCACTTTTCATTTCTCCTCTGTCACTCCATTTATTAACATCAGGTATACGAGTCCTAAACATTGCTAACACTTTTGCTGTTCTCATTTTCCCAATTTATAGCGTGCTCCTGGTTTCGGAACCGGAGTGTTATCAGATGAAGAATACCAGACTGAGGTAAGGTCAACTAAGTACTCGTTTATATCAGATTACGCTAATTCCTATTTTCCTTACCCAGGTCGAACTGTTCAAACACTAGCTTAAGGTAATAGAGCAGATACAGGTGATAATATCCAGTGCGCTAGTACACTCTTAAAAAGTTGGATAAAAAAATTCACCAACACTGGTCACGTATGTTAAATTCCTAAAATTGGGTAAGTTTTTCCAAATATGTGTTGTTTATTTGGTTGCCCCACAGGCTGGTTACCAAATTAAGTGGTAAAAAAACCTCTTGGATAACCCCTTAATCAACAACTATTGGGTAAACTTTTACCAATTTCAGGTATTTGACATACGTGACCAGTGTTGGTTAGTTATTTTAATCAACTTTTTTATAGTGTAGTATCGACGGCAGAAGATCAATATAAAAACAAGAGGGCAATCCACGGAGTTGCTGATCTCATCGCAGGTACACGCAAGTTCGCAACCCTGCAAAGCCCATCTCCATTTTCTTTATCTTCGGTACATGAACTGTACAGGTTTAGACCTTATACAATGACGTCACCACTGACGTCATTTTGAAGGGATAACAATCTACACGAGACTGCACCAGTAATCTTAATATATATATAGGACTTATAAAAGTACGTGTGTAGCAAGCAGTACAAAGCATTCCAACTGTGAACAAGCTTACTTGCTTTCCCGATTGGTTGACCAATCAGCAGTCTGTACTTTTGTGTTGGTCTGTAATTCCTCCAAAGGAACGCATACTCTCTGCATTGTCACATTATGCAAATCAACACCAACAAATTTAGATAGCTGATTAGTGGTTTGTGTGCTGTGTCCTATTCGTTGATAAAACAGTGTTGGCAAATTTGATAAAGTTTGACCTTAAGAACAGAAGGGTAACTTTTAAGGGGCTAATTGAAGCCGACAGGAGGTTCACTCAAGTGATGAATGGTAGTATATAGCTACTACACTTTCACCTTAAGAAATGCTTGTAGCACCATACTATTGACAAAAGAATTGCTTGGAAATTGGCCACACCCTTTCTCAGGACGTTGCCCTTTACCAAAATGGGAGCCTTTTCTCTAATATCCTTTGAAGGAAACAATAGGTAAAATATCCTCCCTCCTCTTAAGTAATCCATACCCAGTACGTGAAGCCTAATTATGACTTGGAAACAAAAATTTATTTTAAAAAATACAAATTGATCTTTTGCACCCGAGAAAAACATGTGGAGCAGAGCTTTCACCCACAATATGCAAAGTCCTGTATACATGAGCAACAGCCACAAAACTCCAGCAACTTGTTTTCAAGAAGTTGACATGGCATTTCTTCGGAATTTTTGGAACACTTTCAAAACGCTTTGAGATTGTTGCACACCCCTGTCTTAACTGCTTAAGAAACTGAAAATGAGCGCGTTTTCGTTTTTTGCAAGCGAATGTTTGGAAATGTTACTCGTGTATACAGGCCTTAAATTCACTGCTGTGATTCCATGGACGCGCACGATAATCTCGCACGCGGCATATGATACTTGTGGAATGCTAAGTGAGAAGGAACAAGACAGTTTAGCCATGGAACAGCATCAGGTACTGCGTTCACGGTTAAAGGACCAAACCTCTCACCCCATAATACACTTCCTGTAAGGGGTACAGAACTCAACTCGTCCTCACCTGGATTGTAGGATTAGGCTCAATCCATAAACTAGGGGTCCAACAGTGTGACATGAGGTCAAAATTTAAAAATCATTTTATCTGATTGTAATTTACACTCATTATAGAGTATTAACAGCAGTTATAAAAAATACAAATATTTTTGCATTGAGCATAATGTATGCATCAGGAGACTCATTCAAACATAAACTTGGCCAGTAAATTGACCAACATAACAGGGACACCAAAACAGTCTTTAACCTTCTCCCACAAGAATTATAAAAATCTGAAATGGTTGACAATTTCTATTTGAATGTGTTTTACTACGTACCCATTGTGACAAGAGCATGGTAAAAGTTAAAAAAAAAATAGAAAAGTCAGTTTCGTTTCTCTCAAAAATTTTCAGTTGCCAAAATGTCTACACATTTACATATTTTTGTACAATATAGACTTATTTTTACGAATTAATGAAGTTTAAAGTATTCAAATTTTCCTTTTTGACAACCTAAGATTGTTAGACTTAACATTTGAAATTTTATTTATTGTCCCTTCATACGTAATATTAGCATGATATTACACTCCATTATATCTGCCGCGTGTAACAGGGACACCAAGATTTGGTGTCCCCATAACAACTAACATTCAAAGTGCAAGTTTGATTTTTAAATGTTTAGTTGAGCTGGAAACTTACAAATGCAACAAAAACCAAAGTTTGTAGTTACAGTATATGTAAGATACAATAGTTAGAACCATTTTCATCAATTTTTTGTTTGCTTATGGCGGACATAACTCTGACAGGAAGGGGGACACCAAAAAAATCAAATGTTCATTAGGAATGAATACAAGACTCTCAAACCATGGGATTAACTTTTCTTGTAATATTCTGGGACCTTCTATTCATGTACCTTTGTTCACCCAAATATTAATTAGTTTGGGCGATTGGTGAAACATCAAAGTTTACCAACATAACTCACTAAGGGAGACACCAAAGTTCTGCCCATATTGAATTTTATCTAGAAAATCATTCGTTTTGATTTTTTCTTTCCAAATGAACTACTATCTAAAAGAGTTTGACCTATTTTTTGTATCAAGAAAACTATGACCACCTGAGAATGATCATACTTGCAGAAATGATGGAATATACATTAAAAAACCAACATAACTAGAGGGACACCAAAAAGTTATGTCCGCCAGGTTGTTTTCATTTAGAAAACTGGGTGCAGCGCTAATGCTCATATTTTTAGAAATGTTGACTTTTGGTGATACTGTTACCATGACACATGAGCAAATTTATTCAGTCTGTGATAAGTATGTATTTCTGATTATTCAAATTTGTATATTTGTATGTCACAGCCATTACTCCAAAATGAGGGGGGACACCAAAGCAAAGAAGTCTATTTTCTAAAAAATACTTAACTTTGGATATTCAGTTTATATATCATAAGAAAGCCAAGTTGGTAAAGGATAATAAAATACCTGAGGCACTGGTCTGATGAATTCCCTGTTTTTGAAATATAGCATTATATTGGCAAAGTCAGTAAAAACCCCATTGGACCCCTAGTTTATGGATTGAGCCATTAATATCTTTCCACCAAATATTTATATCTAGCCAATACATCGCAATCATAAAATAGAAAATCTGTGTACCTATTAGATTCAACAGAAAATTTGGCGACTTTGCAGAATATGATAAATTGCAGCACTAACGTTAGTTTTCATCATCTGTTGCGAACAGGATCCCAGCATGAAATTTACTACAGTAGGATGGCCTATAATACGAATCTCTATGTAGGACATGGTAAAAAAAATATTACGCACGTACTTAATATTATTACGTACGTACGTAATAATTATCACGTACGTACGTAATACTTTAGGCACATTCAGAGTCGCAAAGCGAAGGTTCACGGGATATCACATTCCCTACTTACAGCCTTCGCTAACAAAAGGACTGAGCTTTTCTTGACGTTTCATACATTGTTCTAACATTCTAGCTATTTGTGTGAGACTACTTCATTCAGTTTGTTTAAATGCCTGATCTGCTACCCCCAACGCATGGTCTGTCTTGCAAAAAGCGATAGCTAATTTTGAGCTTTTTCAACCATTTTCGGTGGTAGAATATGAATAAAACACATTTGTAAAACTACAATTTTGTCTCAAACCGATACAGCATTACCCTAAGGTAATATGACCAGGCGCGTTTGCAGGAATTATGTACCAGTGGGGGGGGGGACTTTGGCCGAACTTCTAAGCGCAGCGTCACCGGGACTTGGCGAGGAGCGTACGTAGAAAATGTGTTCTTCCTATACCTTCTAC